>OY747720.1:31093409-31380909 GCA_963556495.2 Valencia hispanica
TGGGAAATCATTGTTGCCACACAAGCTGCAACCAGCCCAACATACAAGGGGGAGATGCTTATAAAGAAATTCGGTCACCCGCTGCTGCGTATGAAATCTGTCTTTCAGAATGCATTGAATGAATTCTCAACAAAGTCACTGAGATATCGTATGACAAGAGAGGAGAGGGAAAAACCAGCAACAGAAAACAGTAAAGTAATATTTGTTGGAAGAAAATCTAAATCCAACTGTAAGATAAGGTATATGAACCGCTCTCCTTGAAATCAGCACAATCTGCAGTCGGGGATGATTACTGCATTGATTTATTTTCACAAATCAAAACGATTCAATGATCCTTGTTAAATTGTTCAGTTCATAAAAAAAAAAAAATAGCAGTTTTAATGCTTATCTCAATCTAAAGTATCCTGAACATACTCTTTTGTTTGTCTGCTTACAAATATAAGGTTTTTTTTATTTGAAGAAGCTCTATTTAATATAGAGTAATCCAGATCTAGGGTTTGTTTTTAGCAGTGCCGTATCACGTGACAAGCGTCCTGACATGCTTCAAGAGTGAGTTATTGCCGAATGTAACAGAGAGAATCTGGTCATTTTTCAAAATAAAACATCGTTTAGAGACAGATAATATATAAAACAGATAATATATAAAACAGATAATATATAAAACAAAAATACTGTAAGTTATTCATTCTTTCTGTGCGGCTAGAGAGGTTTATGGCTAACACAGGAGGGGTAAGGGGAGGTTTTCACTGTTTTTTTTCTCTTGCTGTTCCTTGAAGAAATGCTGCCCTGGGTAGGTAGCCATATCACTTATCAAAAACTGAACATGATTGCAGTAAATCCTAGAGATTTTTCTGATTTTATACAGGGGTTATAGAAAGCTAAGTTTCTGTTACAGCTTAGTTTAGGTGAAGGACAGTGTGATCTGTCTATGGCGATTTAGGCTTTCAGGGAAAAAAAAATATGTCTGTGTTCAAAAGTGGATATTAGTCACTTAGTGAGGTGAAACACTAATAATCTTTGCTTTAGCATAAACCTTGTCAGATTTCTTCTGATGCCTGGATAAATCAATCTATTGGCTGAAATCAGGGCTTCCACTACAGTCACCATTAAGATCACACAAGCATTCAAGTAAATCACACTTAAATACTAAAACATAACGGCTCAATAATAAAAGGCAGTTTTTAAACACAGAATATTTTGTTGGTCCTGAAATAATTCATATTGGGCAGCACAATTAGTAGCCATGGGCATGACAGACCTAGCTTAAATTAGAAATAATGAATTTGCAGGTTGTTGATCCATGTTTGAATCATTTTACAGTGCCCTGAAAACAGGTCCATCTTTGAACATTTGGTAATGTTCTCAGACTGATTATTCCCTTGCTTGGCCTGTCAGTTTAGCTGGATAGCCATGTCTTACTAGCATTGCAGTTGTGCATGATAAGTAGAACAGTGCTCTGTCTTTAAGGGTATCAGAGTAAAGAGGGCTGAATACAAATAAACCTGTTAAATTCTTATTAAAAACTATTTATCATTTTTCTTCCACTTCACAACATTTCTTTGTATTTTATTGTGTCACATAAAATCTCGATTAAGACACAGCAAATGTAGCATGACAAAATGAATAAAAGTTTAAGGGGCAATGTACCTGCATCTTAGTGAAGGTAAAGACTGCAGTGTAATGCAGTATTATTAGTTGCTTTAGCTTGCCTTGCAAGAAGATCACACCTCAGGGACCTTCAGCAAGAAGATGCAAAATATTGAACACAGCTATTAACACAAAAAAGATTGCTTCACTAGGGATTTGAATCCAATGTGAAATGCTTAATTAAAAAAACTGCTTTCTCCAGCTTGCATTACACTGAACTGATAGGGTGTGTTTGAAAGATCACGTACTTTAAAACATGTATTGATTTACGCTGTGAGAGATGAAATTAGAAAGCTAAATAAAAGGAAAAAAACTATGAAACTTTGGGATATTACTGTGCCTGAGCAGAACACATAATCATTGTGGTACAGGTTTTTAAGAGAGTTGGACCATCTTTAATTGAATCCTGACTCATGAATCCAAGAATGAATAGTTTTGCCATGATAACAAGGTTTCTTTGAAGTCATTTTCTGATACTTCCAGTTCTTTAAAAGCAGTCTCCCACAGAGGAAAAGAAATGTGTTTCTGACAGCCTGATTTAAGAAAGAACAATTTCTGCATCTGTGTTCACCCTATCACCCTTTTGTAATATCTTGCATCCTGCCAGCCAGCCTGCTGGGTACATCTGAAACTGAGAAATGACATAAAACATGCTACTGCTTGCATTAATAAAGCACTGTATGGCTTTTTCCCTTTTAAAAAAAAAAAGAATAATTTTATCTTGAAGCAGATTCCTTACAGCTGTCTCATTTGTGGGCAGGTTATGAAAGTCTTGAAGACAACTATGTTCAAGACAGCAAGATGGGCTTTGTCATCAATGCCATCTACGCCATGGCACACGGTCTGCATGACATGCACTCTCACCTCTGTCCTGGCCATGTGGGGCTGTGTGATAACATGAAACCCATTGATGGAAGTCATTTGTTGGACTTTCTACTCAAGACATCCTTCACAGGAGTATCTGGGGAGGACATATGGTTTGATGAGAATGGAGACTCACCTGGAAGGTAAGCTACTATATCAATGTGGTTGGAAGCTTGATTTTATGCCACTATAATGGTCAATATTACAAATCTCATACAGAAATTTGAGGAGTGGACTGCCATTTTTCCCGAAGCCTTCAGTGGAGATCCAAGGCGTTTAAAGGAGAAGCATCATTATTTAAAGAGAACATAATATGCCTCACAAGAAAAAACTGAAGAATGGCGACACTGGTTGCTTATTCACTGACTGGACATTTTCAAAACTTCTAAATTGAAAGGATACATAAAAACACTCGCCCTGTGGGAGACAACTAAGCAACATGTTACCTTTAACTTATGATGGAACCATGAATTCTGCTCTCGACTTGAAAATCCCAAAGTCACCGAGTCATTGCTTCTTGATCTCAAGCTCAAGCAGTCTTGAGTTACGCATCAGAACGATAATCTTTAGTAAACCTTAAAATAAATCTCGAAATGGCTAAAAAAAGTGTCCCAGTCAAAGTCTGAACATAGGTCCAATGGAGCTTTTTTTTCTTAAGAAAGCTGTTCATGCTTGAAAACCCTCCAATGTGGCTCAATAAAAATAACTCTACAAAGAAGAGTGGGCTAAGATTCATCCACAGCTATGTAAAAGACTTACTAATAGTTTTCACAAATGCTTTTAGGCAGTTATTGCAGACAAGGATGGAACATCATGTTGTTAGATTCAGGGGGCGGTTAATTATATTTTTAACAGATGCGCCAAGATTGTTTTGAATACCTTTTTGTTCCTTAAGAAATTAAATTATGATCTGAAAATTGCTTGTTGTATTTGATCATGTTATCTTTGTGATATAAAATATAGCTTGATTATGTGAAATATGTAAGTAATATAAATCAGCAAGTAGAGAAAAAAACTATTGGGAAGGGAAATACTGACCTTTAAGGCCAAAAAAAGAAGAAATATCACTAATCTGAACACACAAAATGAGAAAATGGACTTGAAAATATTTTTATTTTATTTTATATTCTAAAAAGTCAGTTGTCTGAGCTATGAATTATTTAGATAACCGCGGCCTCCTCTTTCTCCTGCCCATCTACACTCAGGTATGAGATTATGAACTTCCAGCATGTGGAGCCTGGGATTTATGACTACATCAACATCGGCTCCTGGCACGAGGGCATGCTGAGCCTCATTGAGGAAATGATCCAGATGAACAGTAGCGACATGGTCCGCTCGGTCTGCAGCGAGCCCTGCTCCAAAGGAGAAATCAAGGTTCGGGCCATAACAATTCTAGTTTTCCATAAATATTTCACAAATGTCTTACTACCAACTGTAATAGGTTGGTATTAATTAGTAAAAATAGTTCTGCTACCCATTTCTTACTTCTAACTTATTTTTTTAAAACATGTTAGATAATGCCTTGATTTAAGAGCTGTTTTTCTTTAATTTCTCGGTGTTTAAAACAAATGTAAAATATTTAGTGGCTTTGCTCTTGTTCTGGACAGGAGAGAGTCATATGCAGTAGTTGTATTTGCAGACAAGTAGTTTACTTTCTTTTCTTTTCTGGAGCCAGGTCATAAGAAAAGGGGAGGTGAGCTGCTGCTGGATATGCACTGCCTGCAAGGACAATGAATACATGCAGGACGAGTTCACATGCAAGGCCTGTGAGCTTGGTTGGTGGCCTGGCGAAGAACTGGAGGGTACGTTTGTTTGCCTCCTTCTACTCTTTTTTTCTTTTAACTGCTGTAAAGTTATGTCCGTTTTGAAGAAGAGATTACAGAGGATCGTAACGACTGTCATAAGAACTATACCAGATAATAGACTAGCATTATTCATATTACAGATATGAATAAATAAAACAGTGTTGAGTTCCAGTCAGATGTTTTCATACATTCATTATCTGAATGATTATCATACATTTTTGGCTATATTTTATTTCATTCACTCTTTTTTTTTCATTCACTGTAAATCTTTCATGATCTTCAATAGCAACATCGGGTGCGCAGTTTTAAATTCATTGTGCATTTTCTATGCTCTACATAGGGTCAATAGAAAACATACAAGCTCAAATATATACATACACCCCCCACTAATTTCTGGATAAATCATTGCAAGTTGCAGAGAAATCATACACCTCTTCAACAAGGTTGTGACATAATTCTAGTTGGATGTTTGACCGCTCATCTTCATGGTAATTGGTAAATTTTAAGCACAATCACATTTACAACCTAGTTGAAGTTGAGGCCGTTCCCGAAGATTTATGCTTGTCCGGATAACATATTCCAAAACCTGCTTTGATATGTTTTGTATCATTGTCAACCATCTGCTCCATACTGTCACCCACAGATAAAAGAAAATTGATTAAGATACGCAAGAACGGCCTAAGAACAGTCCGTTTTATTTTTTGTTCTTGTCACGGACCCGACTGCAGACAGATAGGAGGCAGAATGAATACAAAACAGTTACTGAAACTGAGTCCAGCAGAGATAAAAGTAATTTAAAAAGAGGTAAATCCAGGTGAAAGGTGGTAAAACTGAAACAATATAGCCCACAGACTTGAACCTGACAGAACAACAGTAGGAACTTGAGCAGACTGATGGAAAAAGAGAGGAATGCATACAGAAGAGTGTCAATACTGGAAGGAGAAACTGGTGAGGGGATTATTAGAGGTGAAAGCAGAGGAGTAAGAAGCTTGAGGAAAAAAACCGGAGGGAATCCAATGTGGGAGAACGGGTGAACAGAACCTAAAACAATATGAGACTAAAAACTAATCACTAAGCAGAATATAAGCTGATTTAATAATGACTCAAAACACCAAGGATGAAGAGAAACTCAGAAACTGGAGTTACAAAGTAAACAGGAAGTAAATTGAAGATAGAGCAAAAGGAACCAGGCTACTAAAATAAAACAGGATCTAAGAATTAAAACGAAAAGCTCAGTAACTAAAGACCAAAACTCTAGAATAATGTTTAAATTAAATTTTAAAAAGCAAAGTCTAATTACAAATGCAAAACCAAATCCTTGACTTGACAAGAAAAACAAAGTCTCAAGCTAAAACAACACTGTACCCACTGTCAAGAACGGAAGTGGCAGCATCATGGTGAGGGTATGTTTTCTGCTAGTAGCATTGGTGCATTGCACAAAGTGCAAGATGACTTGTTCCAAATTCTTCAATTTCACCTCAAATTGACAGGCAGTGAAAATGTGAATACATTTGGGCGCTCCAGCTGGAAAACAATCTCAAACACCCACAAAAAAGCTGGTTTGAAATGGAATAACTCAAAATGTATTGTATTCACGCGGCCACATTTTTCTGTGCATATATCAGTGGGGTTTTTTTCTTTCTTTTTTTCCCCGCTGGTTTCATGTTTATCTAGTAATACAGTGTGTGAAACACATCAAAATGCACAGGATGCATACATCCCACTAATTTATATTTGTAGCGAAACATTTAATAGACTTGGATTCATTCTTTTTGACCCAGAGAGTTCCCCAATACTCCTTTGCCCAAATGTTTTAATTAGATTTTAACAAACTTTCTTCTCTGTTTAGAAACGGATCATAATTTTTTTATTTTTATACTAATTTTAAAAAAACTGGGGTTGCTTTAGTTGCGTATCCGTTCCTTTGGCACAATGCCTCCAAAATAACGAGAATCCCTTGACTTACAAAACCAAAAAGTTCCCCCAAGCTCATACTTCTCCTTCTGTCCCCTGCCACAGCTGCACCCTGTACAGTTTGCCCTGCTAAGAGTTTTCTGCTTCACAAACCTGCTCTGTCCTATTTTCATTGCCTTCCCATGACACCTGAGAGCACATTCATCATCTTCACCATTTCATCCGACAGCAGCCCTATTTCACTTAGCACTCTTCTGGCCCACTTCAGCAGGCCTTGTACGCCTTTTTCCAAACAAAAGACATTTTCCTAACACATTCATCACACACAAGCGTTTGTAATTTTTATCAAAAACAACAGGATGGTGTTGATGATGCCGACAGAAGCACCACAAAGTGGATCACATGTTAACTATCCACGTATACTGTGAAGTGTAAAACTGTTGGAAATTGTACAAATTCCACGTTACATTTGAATATCAAGCATTAAAAAACATGTCTTACTCTGATTCCTGAAATGTGCAGCTATTTACTTTGTCCTGCTTCATCGGCCGCTTCTAGCCTGGATGCAGCCCAGCCTGGCCACGGCTCACTTGAAAGACGTTTATTTATAGTTGAGCTAAAAACCTACTTTGGAAATTACTGTATTTTCTCCGGCTAAGATGCTCATCATTCCTTGTTCATGTATTCATGTAAAGTATGGATGGTGTTTTATTTTAAAATTATTTATTTCTTCACATCTGAGTTGATGAATAATCTAATCTGATCTAATTACATCTTATCATGCTGCAACCACAGGCGTTCATATACCTTCTAGGAATTTTATGATAGACCAACATGAAGTAGTGCATACTTTTTACTTTAAAAGAAAAGCACAAATTATTTTCGATTTTTTTTTCTTCTTACAAATAAAAGCATGTTGTGCATTTGCATTCAGTTCTCAGTCAAAACTTTGCACATCAACAGACTGAAATGTTGGCCCATTATTTCTTGCAAAGTAACTCAAGTTTAGCAGGGCTGTGTGGATATCATCTTTGAACATCGACTTTAAGGTCTTGCCACAGATTCTAAACTGGATTCAGGTCTGACCTCAGACTGGGCTGGCCTGTTCTAACATATAATTTTGCTTTGATGTAAGTAATTTTGTTGTTCCTCTGGGTGTATGTTAATGTTGTATGCCAGCTGAAACATGAAACATCATTCTCCTTCCTTCTTTCCTTCTTTTTCCATTATTTCCCTGTATTTAGCACTGTCTATCTTCCCATGAACTCTGACCAGTTTCCCTGTCCCTGCTGGAAATAATCATCCCCACATCCCAAAGCTGCCACCACTATGTGATGGTATTGTGTAGTATTAGTTTTCCACCATTTTAAATGCACTTTTTTACTGGCGTTTGCGGTTTCCCCGACATGGTGTGGGAACTTCTTGTGGCTTTCTTTCAACACTGGATTTCTTCTTGCCGCTCTTCCATAACGACCCAATGTAAACAGTTTCTTGCACCTGAGCCATGGATCTGTATAGCTGCTCCGGAGTTATTGGTTGCTTCTCTGATTGATGCTCTCCTTGCTGGCATAACAGTTAGGTAGACTGATATGTTTTGATAAGTTTGCGGTCTCGCTACGCTCTTTTCATTTTTGGATATTGGACTGAAATGTGCTGTGTGAGATATTCAAAGTTCAGGATGCGTTTTATAACTTATTCCCTGATCTTGTTGACACTGTTCATCTGCTAATACTTTTTGACAAACAGTTAAGACCTTCACAGACAAGCCCTATTTAAGTGATTAATTTCATTCAAGAAAAAAAGGACATTTTTATGTTGTTATGTTGATCTTTCAGGGGAAGATCCCAGTAATGTTACCTACCATTTTGTCACATTACAACCACATTGAGATCTGTGACACAACCTAGAAAAAAAGCTGATAAGGGAGTGAATAGGTTTTGTTTGTGCTTTATTCTGCTCTTACTTTTCCTCTTGTCAGGTTGCGAGCCAATTCCCCTGCGCTACCTGGAGTGGAGCAATCCAGAGTCCATCATCCAGGTCGTCTTCTCCTGCCTGGGCATCCTGGTTACATCATTTGTCGCCTTCGTCTTCGTCCTGTACCGTGACACGCCTGTGGTGAAGTCCTCCAGCCGGGAGCTCTGCTACATTATTCTCGCAGGGATCTTCCTGGGCTACCTGTGCCCTTTCACCCTCATAGCGCGACCCACCGTGGCTTCCTGCTACCTCCAGAGGCTTCTCGTCGGACTCTCAGCTGCCATGTGCTACTCCGCCCTTGTGACTAAAACCAATCGCATCGCTCGCATCCTGGCGGGCAGCAAAAAGAAGATCTGCACCAGGAAGCCGAGGTTCATGAGCGCGTGGGCTCAGGTAGTCATCGCCTCTATACTTATCAGTCTTCAGCTAACGTTGGAGGTTACTCTCATCATCATGGAGCCTCCTGAACCAATGAAATCCTACCCCAGCATCCGAGAGGTCTTCCTGATCTGCAACACCAGCAACCTTGGTGTTGTGGCTCCGCTGGGATACAACGGTTTGCTCATCATGAGCTGCACCTACTACGCCTTCAAGACCCGCAACGTTCCCGCCAATTTCAATGAAGCCAAGTACATCGCCTTCACCATGTACACCACATGCATAATCTGGCTGGCGTTTGTTCCGATCTACTTTGGCAGCAACTACAAGATCATCACCACGTCCTTCTCTGTGAGCCTCAGCGTGACTGTGGCTCTGGGGTGCATGTTCACGCCAAAAATGTACATCATCATTGCGAAACCGGAGCGGAACGTGCGCAGCGCGTTCACCACGTCCGACGCTGTGCGCATGCACGTCGGAGACGGCAAGATTGCCTGCCGGAGCAACAGCTTCCTCAACATGTTCAAGAAGAAGAAGAATACTGGAAATGGCAGGTGGGTACATTAATTGAGTCTGAGTCCTGCTTCTGAGGCACCTCAGGGATGCTCGTTTTACTGGAACTCCCTCTCCAAGGGAGCTTGACATCTAACTGTATTTACTTTCAGAGAAGCACCTGTTGTAAAGTGTGACAAATATAGGCCATTACTCAATTCACACAGCCATGTCATCCTTTGATCTGTTGGCGAAACTAAAACAAGCATCTCTGTGTGCTGAGGGGTACAAAGTGAGATGGAGAATAAAGGGTTTCTACAGGCCGCATTAATATTATAGGACAGACACTACTGCACACCAGAAAATACATCTCAGGTCAGAAGTTTGCATATATTCATCAACAGCTCGCAGTCATTCATTTGAAATCGGTAGTTTTTTTCAAGGTGGACTGTATTTTTGTTTAAAATAAATAACAATAAAAACAAGAATTGGCAGCAGAAGTTGAATATATTTTGGATTTCCTTTGTTCCACACAGGCTCAAATATAAACACTCACTGGTCAACTTATTAGGTACACCTATCCATTTACTTATTAACAGAAGTAGTGAATTGGATAATCCTATGGGAGAAATTAAAGGCATTTAAAGAGCTAAATGTGGTGAAGACAAGTTGCAGAAGCTCAAGTAGATCATCAGAATATGGAAGTAAAAGAGGATTCAAGTGGATTTAAAGGCAGGCTGGTCAGAAGCTGTAGCTCTATCAGGATTGCCGCTAGCAATTATCCCTCAGGTTCATGGCAGGCTCAGCAAAATTGAACGATAATAGATTGGAAAACTGTTACCTGGTCTAAGTCTTTAGCTGCAACATTGAAATGGTAGGGTTATAATTTGGGTTCAGTTTCAGGCTAGGGGTGTTTTCTTGGAACACTTTGGGCCCATTTGTCCCATTTGAGCATTATTTAAACATGACAGCCTACCTGAGTATTGTTGCTGACCATGTCCATTCCTTTATAACCACAGTGTATCATCTCAAACTATTTAATTTTTTATTTTTAAGAAGACGGTGAACTCCACATTCACCAAATCTCAATCCAAAAGAGCAACTTTGGGGTTTGTACAAGGAACAAAAGATTAGCGTATGGGGTGTGCAGATGAAAAATCGTTTCCGATACCTTGCTGAATCCATGCCACAAAAAATTTAGGCAGTTCCAAAGTTTAAAAGAAGGTCTAGTCCTCTACTAGGAAGGTTTATCTATCTGTATTTAGTAAAGTGGCCAAAGAGTGCACTTACATCCTCTTTTGGTAAATGTTACTTTGCAAGTTGAAGAAAAAAATAAAATCAAAGTGTCCTGGCATAATTCTTGTTGGATATTACTCTAGTTTCCTTATAAGAATTGGTAGAGGTAATTCAATTTGGATGGTTTCATGGTAAGGATTCAACTTTTAAGCATAGCCCATACATTTTCAGTAGAGTTGGAGTCAGAGCTATTCTATAACCTGAATGTTATCCTATTTTATTCATTCTAGGACCAGTTTTGTTGTGTGTTTGACCTCTTTGTACACTGTAAACACACAGTCCTTTTCAAGTTTTAGCCTCCTATTTGGAGGTAATCCTATACCTTCATTATTCTATAAACATATATCACTATCACAGGCAGCGAAATAGATCCATTGCATGATGCTGCCACCACCATGCTTGATTGTTAAACAACAAATTTAAACAAATTGAAGTGAATTCTGCGATTTCTGCCAAAGCAAACTGTCAAATATTCAACTGGAATTATTCTGGAGTCTAGTTTATGGTGATTACTTGAAGTGCAACTTACTAAAAGACATTTAACCAAATTTTAGTAGGGGTGAGTGATCAACATTGAGCTTTTGTGGATTAGAGAGAAATTTACAATAAATCCCTTCATATACACTGAGTCGTGTTTTAAAAATACTTGAATCGTTTGTTTTATGGTTATTCCAGCCAGTGAATAAAAAAATATTTAAGTGCGCAATTGAAAGCCTAAAATTGATTTGACCTTGCCAATCATAAATGCATGGAAGTTTCGGACTTGAGACCTTTGTGTGCTAAATTCATGGCTCTCTCAACCTGCGTCATTCATTGGCTCTGTATTGAACCTACAGACACCCTAAAATACTACCTACAAAATGAAAAGCAATTTGTAGAATATATACTGAGTATATAGTAAATACTTTAGTTAATTTTAAACCAGCATGATTTTATGACATGAACTTGAACCTGTTTTGTTTTTTTCTTCACCTTTCCCGGGTTCCTGCGCAGTAACAGCCATCTTTATTTTGTTCATAGTTCTAATGGAAAGTCTGTGTCATGGTCTGAACCAGGTGCAAGACATCCTCCCAAAGGGGATCATATGTGGCACAGACTGTCAGTGCATGTGAAGAGACAGGAAGCAGGTTCCAATCAGATGGCTGTCATCAAACCCTTAACTAATACTTACCAAAACACTGCCAGGGAATTCTCAGACCTCAGCACTAAGACTTTGTACAATGTGGCTGAGGAGGATGAAAACGACCCGCTCACTTACAGCTCCCCCGCCACTCCCCCCATGATGGCCCACGGACAGATGCCAGCCTGTGACATGACAAAGGAGATGGCCGGGGACGTAGAGCTCTATTCCCCGGAGCCTCTCCAGCAAAATAGCATTAACCCTCAACATGGCATCATGGGCCACATGCAGGAGGAGATTGCTCTGAGTAAGTTCAACAGTGACATCCATGAGCTCAGTGATGATGTTTGCATGCCTCAGGCTGTGTTGGGCCGGCCAGTGTACCACCAGGCTCACCTCATTCAGCAGGAACAGATCCTGCCTGTCCATCTCGACCTGTTTGATGAGGAGCCTGTCTCCTTTTTGGAGGAGGAAGAGGGGATGGAGAACGAGCAGTTTGGCCTCCTCCAGGGCTACATCTACAACAGCGCGCAGATTCACGATGACGAGGACATGATTGAGGTCAAATTAGGGATGGAGGAATCCGTCGCCCTGATGCCTCCCTCCCCTTTCCGTGATCGCTCCGGTGCCCCAACGAGCCCGTTTACCAACTCACCAGTGTCCGAGTCCATCTTGTGCACGCCTCCAAATGTGACGTATGCCTCTGTCATTCTCGGAGACTACAAGCAGAGCTCCTCAACTCTGTGAGTTAGTGCCCCAAACGTTAAAAGTTCTGCTATATGTTCAAGTTTACATCGACATGCGCTGTATGTGATACTATATAAGGAACAAGTCACTCTGTGGTCGTTTTTACTCAGTAGCTTTTACTTAAGTTCCTACATTCTATGAGAATTAAATACGCTGTAGTGAAAGATTTTGGATCTTGCAAACATGCTGTATATTTCTGATATAAGATTTCACATTTAGGTAGACTCTGCCTTTACTTGACAATTAAATAGGATTGCCAGTGGATACGTGCACATTTATTTATTTATTTATTTATTTAAAGACAGATTTTTAACCAATCTAGCAATAGTTTCAGCATAAGACTGTTCACTTTGACAGTATACTAAGAAAATGTGTTTTGTGTTTACACATTGTTACTGCTGTCCATCATCAGAAAAGAGGAGGATTAAAGCAGCTGTTGGATTTTAGATCATCTCATTTAGCTTATTGTAGAAATTAGTTGAGTTGAAGAAAAAGCAGCTCTCAGAAGTTCAAGCTGAAGAACAGCGCAGTCAGGCTATCAATGTTCTGCATTAGCTTAGCATAAAACTCGACAAAGACAAAAAAGCTTCTTTACAAAAATGGTCACAGCCTGTGGATCCAATCAGCTCCCAAGTAGAAGACTTTTTTCATCCAATACATTTTCCCCACAAGGTTTTCTGACTTTATTACCAAGATGCACTTTCTCTCACTATTGAGCAGGGATTTGTTTTTAAAAATCACTCTAATTATTAACAGTGGTTCGGTTTTCCTCTTCAACAAGTCATACACCCAATTTGTACCCACATGTTGCCATCTTGTCCCTCCCATACTGCAGCTGTTGGAGATCAGCTTAGTTTTTTCATAATCATTTTCATGATAAATAGTCATAAAATGGTCAGTTCTCACATATAATTTAATTTAACTGCACATGAAAAATGTCTTGTGAAATTTCAGATTATGCCTCTGATCAAACAAACAACTATGACTGACCTCTCGTGGGTAGATATTATACATGCAGTCATTTAACCACATTTCCTTACATATATTTAAAAGATAGGAAATAAAGTTGATTTGTTGGTTGTCAAAGTGTGTAAAAATGTCTACCTGGAGGGTAGGAATTGACATATTGCCTATACATAACGTTTCATGGCTGAAAGCTCCATGGCATGAAAGGGCAAAAAGACACAATGTCCCAGCAGAACACAATAGCTGTGGTACTCTGCAAAACAGGTTGGTTGTTTTGTTAATTTCTAGTGTTCAAAATGAATGTACAGTGCTGGGAAAACCAGGTCCTGAACCACCAGTTTCATGTTGTTTTTCTGAAATGCTGTGTTAGTGTTACTCAAGATGTAATGGGACACTTTGCAAAAAGTCCACCTTTCTCAACAGTCAACAGAATAATTTCCCAAACGTCTTTGGGATGACTGAGAGGTTGTTTGAGAAGTATGAGACGAGACAGAGCTATGAGTTAATTTTGGTTTTGGCTGTAGAGCTCTTCTGCAGATGTCATTTTTGCTAAGGCTCTGTTCTACTGTTGAACACTAGACTGATTTCAACTGAGGCAAGAGAGGTCTGCCATACTTTAGCTGTTCTTTTTGGTTCTTTTGTGACCTCTTGGATACGTTTTCGATGTGTTCTTGAATCAAAAACTGGGAAGGTTATAACTGTTCTGTTTTATTCATTTGTGAAAATTGGCTCTCACTTTGACTGTCTGGGGTCCCAATGTCTTAACCGGAAAGGCATTGTAACCCATAACAATGATCCTAAACACACCGCCCGGGCAAGGAAGGAGTGGCTACGTATAAAGCCTTTCAGGGTTCTGGAGTGGCCTAGCCAGCCTCCAGACCTCAATCCAATAGAGAATCTGTGAAGGGAGTGGAAAGTCCATGTTACCCAGCAACAGTCCCTAAACGTCACAGCACTAGAGAAGATCTGCATGGAAGAATGGGCCAAATTACCAGCTACAGTATGTGCAAACCTGGTGAAGACCTATAGGGAGCCTAAGTTACACCCATGTACTTCCAGTCCATGGGTCCCCTACTGTCAGTAAAAATGGATGAGAGTCAGTGGAGCAATGAAAGTTATTTTCTGATCCTGTTTGAAATGTTCCATGGATTTAACATTCAATTCAAATTCAATTCAAATTCAAAAATACTTTATTGATCCCAGAAGGAAATTAAGTGTTGGTATAGCTCATATAATTAATTCTTTAAGGAGTTGTTGTAGATAATGATGGCTGTGGGCAGGAAGGATTTCCTGTAGCGGTCTGTATTGCAGCAAAACTGAAGAAGCCTCCGACTGAAGACCCTCTGTTGTTGTATGACTGTCTCATGAAGAGGATGCTCAGGGTTGTCCATAATTTTTTTGATTTTATGAAGAATCCTTCTTTGCATCATCATCTCCAGATGTTCCACAGTTGTCCCAAGAACAGAACCAGCCTTCTTTATCAGGTTGTTTAGCCTTTTTAAATCCCTGGCTCTGATGCTGCTACCCCAACAGATGACGGCTGAAGAGATTACACTCTCCACAACAGACTTGTAGAAGAACTGCAGCATCTTGCTGCAAACCTTGAAGGACCTAAGCTTCCTCAAGAAGTACAGTCTGCTCTGTCCCTTCTTGTTGACAGCTTCACTGTTGCGCCTCCAGTCCAGTCTGTTGTCAAGGTGAACTCCGAGGTATTTATAGTCCTCAACCACCTCCACTTCTTCTCCCATGATGGAAACAATGTTTGACTTATCCCTGTTTCTTCTGAAATCTACAATCATCTCCTTTGTTTTGTTCACATTCAAGGTGAGACGATTGTTTCCACACCATGTCACAAAGCGGTCCACCAGCTCTCTGTATTCAGCTTCTTGTCCATCTCTGATACACCCGACAATTGCAGAGTCATCTGAGTATTTCTGCAGATGACAGGTCTCTGATTTGTACTGGAAGTCTGAGGTGTACAGAGTAAAAAGGAATGGTGAGAGTACGGTCCCCTGTGGTGCTCCTGTGCTGCTGACCACCTGGTTTGACACACAATTCTTCAGTCTCACAAATTGTGGTCTGTTGGTCAGGTAGTCATTGATCCAGGCGATTGTTGAGGGCTCCACCTGTGTCTTCAGGAGTTTCTGACAAAGCAAATCAGTATATGATGTAACATATGATGTCCGTGAATTTTAAAGACACATGTTGATGCCGAGAAAGCGCTCATTTTCGACAGGTGGCAAAAGTCACTTTAGGTTTTTTGTGAGAACACCTAGTGGAGTACAACTGAAGAGGAAGAAGAAAAATGGCTGTGAGTTTAGAGAGCTTCACATCCTTCTTCCAGGATGAAGCAAGGAGAATGAAATGTGGAGAAAACCACTTTAAATCTGGCCATGTGGAAAGTGGCAGCTACGCTGGGGGAGAAATAATCGGTTGAGTGAGAGCCAGCATGCAGGACGAGCTCTACATGGTCTCCGTGAGTATTTAAAGTGCTAGCTAGTGTTAACTGACGTCAAGTGTGCGACTTCTGATTTGTAGTCATTTTAATTACACATGATTAGTTATCATTTAAATTGAGGTACAGCATATGTGTGATTTCGTGTGTGAGGCAAAGTGGACCAGAAAATAACTCATCGCTCCATTGCCTTCCCGGGATTTATATATATATATATATATATATATATATATATATATTACATTCTGTCTCTCACAGTTGAAGTGTGAAAATTACATACCTCTCTAATCTTTTTAAATGGGACAACTTGCACAATTGGTGGCTCAAAAATACTTTTTTGCCCCACTGTATCCGCTTGCATTACTAATAACGTGAGATTGATAGGCCTATATAAGTTCTAAGCAGAGATGGGTAGAGTACCCATAAATTGTACTCAAGTAAGAGTTGCACTACTTCAACATATTTTTACTCAAGTAAAGTAAAGAGTAGCCGATCAAAATTTACTCGAGTAAGAGAAGAAAAGCATTTGGTAGAAAGGGTACTGGAGTACTGAGTAACATCTGATTTAATATTTTTTTTAATGATGTCATTAGACAGACACAAATTTAACGTTATAGGCAAATTCTGGTATTTTACAGACCAAAATTTAAAAAAAACATGAACAAAATAACATATTTTAACCAAAGAAACACTTTTTTTAGGTCAGTTATTTTCAACATAATAAAAAAATACTTCCAGTGAAATGTATGGTGTTTACTGTACATTAATTCGACCTCAAAATGCAACAGCTCAGCAGATCGAAAATAACATTAGAAAGACAAAGTTTTGTGTAGAGACAATCTCCTTCAATAAATCTGGTTCTCTCTCTGTGTCCGGTTTATTTTTTTAAAACACATTTCTTCATTCAGTAAATTTACTCACAGTGGGTAGAGCATCTGGAATTCGTAAGAATAGAGATACTTCATAATAATAATACTCAAGTAAAAATAAAGATTATGATTTAGTAAAACTACTCCTATAAGTAAATTTTTTCCCGAACAGTTAGGCTTCTCAAGTAAATGTAACTAGTTCCTACCCATCTCTGCTTCTAAGTATGTGTGATCACAGCCTAGCTCCTTTATGAAGCTAAATATAATTCAGCACAAACTGTCGCATTTTTAACACTTTTATTTATTACCTGGTTGTTGCACCACTGGTTGGAGGTTTTAATTAGTAAATTCTAGAAAAGACTGTATTTGTATTTTTGTTACCTTTAGACAAAGTCTGATTTGGTCTAGTTTTATGCTAAGCTATCTAGTGGACATTATTCCTCCTTTGGCCTTTACGACATATTTTGCCATCTAAAATAAAAAGTGTGATTTTTTAAATTATTTTTTATTTGAAAAAAAACAACATTTTCTATTTCTTTTAAAAATTTATAGCTATCACACAAGATTGTATCATGAATGTAGCAAAGGACAACTTCAAGTGCCACATTTTCATCAAAACCTTTTCTTTTATACGCTCAACACATTTCTATGGTCTTGAAATACGTGTTAAACAAGTGAAAAATGTGTATCTTTTATAATAATACATCTTATGTCAGAGCTATTATATCTATAAGTTAAATGACATACATTTGTTTTGTGAATGTATGAATTGTGTATCATATTTTGGTATTCAGATTGTATCTTTATGTGTTACAGTATTACAGTAAACAGAAGACTATAGCTGTAAAACTTTTTGGTTTATTTTAATTTCTTAAATATTTAGATAATGAAAGTCTATCTCTGATATATAATAAGAGAAGAACTTCTGTTACCATTAGTAACCGAGCTATTTTCAAATCATGCAGCATAATACACTGTATTTACTGTTGGCAGTCATATGAATGATGCTTGACAAAATGGAGTGAATTAAAACTTTTTATGCTTTTTGTTGTCTGTGTTTCATGATGAAATCGTGTAGCTCTGAGCTGATGCTACCATCTCTGATCATTGCTTTAATAGAGAATTCAGTGCCCCATTTGTCTTCAACCAAATAGAAGATTGCACGAGAGGTGACATAATAATAAAGAGATATGGAGACACTGTTTATTGCCTTGTTTTTTAGATCAGTATTTTTCAAATTATCTACAAAATACATTTTTAACAATTGAACAAAAATAGCCGTTCTAAATACATAAAACCCACTGTCTCGACAAGGAACCTAATTAGTAAATAGATTCCACCTTGGGGACTTTAATCTCTATGTACTTCCACCTGTTAGAAATTTGTTAGAGACCATTAGTGAACTAAAAAAGCACTTGGAGAGTGTAGACAAATGGCATAGACCTCAGCCAAGGCAGTTGAGGTCCCACCCACTGACCCTGATTGGTAGATGAACTGTTTGGTTGAAAAGTGTAATTCTGAAATAAATTAGCCACTAGAGAAAACACCAATATGAAATAGAAGCTAGCTTTGTGGAAAACTATGTTTTGGAACATACCCACAACCCTTTAGAGGATGGACAGATAATGGATGAATGGAGCTAAGAATTTCATATGAATTCAGCTTTTTTCATAATTTCATTGTCACATTATATATTATATATTTATTCGTGTAGAGATTTATATCGTAAGGTTTTATTTATATAATTACTTGTGGGCACTTTGGCGTACCATAAGTACTGAATACATATGCATGATCATACTTTTCAGAGGAAAACCTTGTTTTATTGATTTCATGTAATATTCTAATTTAATAATTTATCATTTTTAAATAAATAAAGGCTCGAAATATTGTGCTTTGCACGTAATGAGTTTATATCATGTATTAGTTTAATCTTTTAAGTTGAATTACTGAAATAAATGAACCTTTGCATGATATTCTAATTTCACCTGTACATCTTGCTTGCCTTTTGCTGACTCTGTCTGGTTTTCCGAACACGCTGCTCTGCTCTGCTCATCAGCACCTCTGGACGATCCACTGAAGCCCGTGCATGTGTATGCTTAAGGTGCGTTTAAAGACTGCTTGGAAAATACAGCACATTAATGGACTAAACAGCTGTAATGGCTGAAAAAAGTCCAGGGGACAGAGGGCACCGACGCAGGAAAGGCGGGAGACGTGTTCCACATGTACCCCGCGTCCGTTACGCCCATGAAATCATCCCATGCAGCACTGTTCAAGTATGGAACAACAGAAAACCTATCAAGACATGACCATTCGCCTAATCTGACTGTCTGGTAAGTGGAACATCAATTAGAGAAGCAGCCAAGAGGTTGGTGTTTACTCTGAACGAGCTGCAAAGATCCACAGCTCAGGGGGAAGAATCTGCCAATAAGACAACTATCAGTCATGCACTCCACTGAACTAACCTTTATGGAAGAGTGACGAGGAGAAAGGAAACAATAAAAGGTCTTCTTTGCAGTTTGCCACAAGCCATGTAGGGGACACAGGAGACGTGTGAAAGAAGATACTCTGGTCCAAAGAGACCAAAATGTAACAAACTCTATGTTCTAGTAAACTAAGACTACACATTTTAATTGACACACTATCCCTGCACTGAAATATGACGGTGGCTGCTTCATGCTGTGTGGATGATTTTATTAAGAGGGGATAGAAGCTGGTCAGAGTTGATGAGAAGATGGATAGAACTAAACTGGAGGTAATCGTGGAAGCAAATCTGTTAAAGGCTGAAATAACCAAAAACA
This sequence comes from Valencia hispanica, assembly GCA_963556495.2. Classification (NCBI taxonomy): domain Eukaryota; kingdom Metazoa; phylum Chordata; class Actinopteri; order Cyprinodontiformes; family Valenciidae; genus Valencia; species Valencia hispanica. Next base: position 31,112,738 of record OY747720.1, read on the forward strand.
TAGGGGGAGGTTTCACCTTTCAGCAGAACAACGCTCTTAAACATACAGCCTGAACTCCAATGGGTTCATTTTGATCAAAGCTAATTAATCGTTCAGCAGGTCTAAACCTGAATCCAAAGAAGAGTCTGTGATTCATCCAATCAAATACAAACTGTACTTTTAACATTTTTAGTTGTCAAAAATAAACCTGGAAATAATGAATCCTTTTCTTTTTCATAATCATGCACCACTGTGTTGGCGTGCCAAACCAAATCTCAAAGAAACGCATTGTACTTTGACAAACATTTTAGGAGATATGAATGTTTTTTTCGGATGGCCCCGTATTCATATAAAAATAGAATTCTGGCCTTTAGAAAAAGTTCAGTCAAGTAAAACTGCAGTCTTTTCTGTACTCAGAGGTAAAGCCAGTATTTTGCATCAGAGATCGATCAGAAAGTTCTCATTTGTTATATTTAGACCAAGGCCTTAATGAATAAATGTTTTTAAAAACACGTGCTATACTATACTATAGGATGAACTATGGGGAAAAAAAATAAAAAAATACAAATGGCACGGGTGGAAATTGATAATTAAAACTAGAACGACCTCAAAATCCTGAAACACAAAAAACACTTAAAAACATGTAGAGTAAAATGGCCAAGCTTAACATCTTAACTACAACTCTAATTTAAAAAAAGTCAATTTCATAGTCTTTGGATGACATATACAATTCTTTTTGATTTGAACTGTAAAATTGAGAAATAAACTCCAGAGGTTTTTGATTGGCATTGAATGAGATCCCAAGAGTCACATCAAAATGATTTTGTATGCTCCCTGGACGCCTACCTTCAGATGTTTTGCATGTCCCACCCCGAGGCAATCCCAGAAAAGACCCAGAACTCACTAGTGGAAATGTATATCCCTTTTGACCTTGAATGCAATGAGATCCCCAGATTTCTAGAAATGGTACAGGTAGAAGACAATAGATGGATGCATCGAGAGAGATTAAAACCTAAACCGCTACAGTAAAAGACATTTAGAAACAATGACATTATGTCATCTTCCCCCTCATTTTATCCAGAAAAACATAATATTTAACAACCTGAATAATTAGTTTTACTCATCATTCATTCATTTGAGGGATTTCTATCTGACAGCAATAACCACCCTAAATGCCATAAAAATCATTTCTTAGCACTACACTATAGCATGGGATCGTGCAATAACAGAATGAATGGTGGTATGTGTGTATTTTCGGTAATACAGGAAGGATGTGTTGATTATTTGTTTATTCTTAATGTTGTATTTTATTGAGGCACTAACTGTCTGGCACTTTTTTAATTTCGTTGTACAGGTTACAATGACAATAAAGGAAATTTGTTTGTTTGTTTTTTACATTTGACCCTGTTTTATACAGTGATGCTTTAAGCTTCTGGTGGATGCTGTGTCCCACAAAAAAACTTGCATGAAGTTATATCAACACAGCATGTGAATTGTAAGAGTGCTGCTACGGCATTTAGTCTGCTCACAAAATGTGTTCAAATATTAAAGCCCAGGAAAGACCCACAGCCAAGGTTTAAACTTAGTTCAATTGATGCATGCACAATGTTTTAAACATGCCCTCCCCGCCCCCTTCCTCTTCCCCATGGGGTGGTATAAATATTAATGAGGCAGGTGCCCTGCTTGTCTGCTTGTCAGACAAATGATGTGGTGCGACACTGTCTCAAAGCATGCAGAGCACCACTGGGATGGGTTCAAAGTGAGCCAGACTCATAGGAAGTGTTGAGGCCGGTCATCGCTGTGTAAGGGATCACCACCATGAGGCAAAGAGCCAAAACTTAACCTGCTGCTGTTAACACAAAACCTGTTTCTCATACCGAGTCACGAACCAACAGCCGCCGTGGGTTCCGCTGCCCAAGGTCACCAAGTTACATCTAAGCATGAAATTCATATTCCCGTTTCTGCCTCACTTACGTGTGGTGCGTGTGGGCTGCCTAATAAACACCTCTGTGGAGACGGTTGAGCTCATTTCAGCGATAAGCCAATCGTACAGTCAGGATATTAGGCAGATCAGCATGACACACATCCTGCAGGAAAAAGTCTACGACGCTCCCAGCACAAGCAAGATGCGCTGGTGATTGACCTACTAAAACAAGAGGTCAGAAGCTGTGAAACTAATAATCTCTCAAACCTAATAAGAGATGGGAGAGGTACAACATATTTCAGGCATTCAACAGTAAAACACCACTCTTTCAACTGGAGACTTACACAACCAGTAGGCAAGTCTTACACATAATTATTGGTTCATTACTCATTGAGCAAAGACCAGAGCATAAGCCAAGAGATTTAAACAGCTGCTGGAGGGAAGGTAGCTCTATGAGCTCAACCTTATTTGGGTGAAAATGTTGTGAAACGTCCAAACAAGCCCACATCTTCATTAGTAGAAACAGTATATACCCTGAAAAATAAAGACACATTCAAATTCTCTTATTATTCTACCACAATGTCATTGTCATTGATGATTAAAGTCAGTAAATGTCCCCTGCAGAGAGAAGTCACCCTTTCTGTAGCTACATACAGGGTTCTGACATTATTCTTGTCGGATATTTGATCATAATGGGCCTTGCATCCCTGACAGTGAGAAAGACCCTCACCATGATGTCCCCACCACTGCCTTTACGAAAAAACCCACAGGTTTTCACATGGGCAAAATCACATGTAATCATGTGAAAACTTTGACCCATGTGAAATTCACATGTGAAAACATGTGAGATGTGTGAAAAACATGTGAGCACCTATGTTTTGCACACATTTCCCATGTGAATTTGGAAGATTTTCATGGTAATAAACTGTATAACCCATGGACATTCACACGTGAAACCCATGGAATAACATGTAGACCACATGTGAAACATGTTATTTTTTGCATGAAACCTGCATGTTAAAAAAATTTGGGGAATCTATGTGAAATTACATGTGAAGCCCAAGTAAAGTCCATGTTATTACATGTGAAAAATACGTAAGACCCATGTAAAACTATACATGTGAAGTCCATGTGTGCTACACATGTGGTTTACCAGGTTCCACATTAGATAACATGTGATCCCATATGAATAACGTGTAAAAGCCCATGTGACTTTTTTGTAAGGGTGTGCTTGAAAAGTGGCAACAAGGTTTGTACATTTAAAAGTCTTACTTCGACTCCTCCGGACTTCCTTAGTGAAAAAAAGTGAAATCTTTGTCCGATCATAGAATTTTTCTGCAAGGGGCTACGGGCCTGACCATAGGGGCAGCAGCAAATTTCAGTCAAGCTTGGAGTTGAATGTTGAGTTGTTCTTCGTTTTTAACTGACTCAAACCTTGGTTGTTGCTGGGTTGTCTTTTAAACATCCTAGCTAATATCCTTTCATCTGAGGGCAGCATTTTGGTTAAAATACTTGAAATTTGGACACAGTTGGGGGTTTTAACACGACAATGATCCCCGTTGGGTTTGGAATGAAAAAAAGCAGGCATCAATCAATTTAAACGAGCCTTACCTATTCTGCCAACCAAAGTTGTCAGCTATCCAATCCGGAATCATGCCCAAAGCTTGTTGATGGCTACAAAAACCATGTGGTGGAGGTGCAAGTTGTGTGTGGACACACCTCAGGAATTAGCCTTTTAACGGTTTAGTTTTGAGTTAGTAAAAAAAATTAGGATGGCCTTGATTTAAAGTGGGGTAAAGAAAAGGAGCCTTTGCATTACCCCACTTTGAGAGCCACTGTCTCATTATACTGTGCTCATTTCTTCACCTACAGTTAACTTCGAACTCAAGTGATGTATTTTGCACCATTTCTTGACTGCTTTCTTGTCCGTTTGAACAGAGAGGAATGCTGGGGTTGAAGTCATGGTCAGTTGGTTAATTTTGATCATGTTTCCTTTTGTGGTGCCCTAATTATTCTGCAGGGATTTCAAAGGCATAAAACACTTGGGTAAAAGACTTTGTCATGTTTGCAGGTTTTTATGACTCAAAGGCAGCAACAAAATCAGAACACCAGACAGTATCTTGGATATGATAAGAAGTATTTATTTTACAATTAGTAAATGTGAAAGTCTCTGGAAGAATGCCAGGGAATGTGTCCACGATGGCAGGCGGAGGAACTGCAGCAGAGAATGGAGGTTAGATGAGGTAGACAGGTGAGTGAGGCAGAATGTAAATGGTTACTCACAATGACTGCGACGTCTGATCTTTTTTTTCTTTTTTTTAAACGTGTCCTGTTTGGCAGTGTGGAGCTCAGAATTGGTGTCCGAGTACCAAGATGAAGCCCAACAGATTTACTTTCACAAGCGGAGCAGTACAGCATTTGCTGTAGTACTCCACTTGATATATGTGTGAAAAATCTTTATTATGAATTGCTGGGGTTTTTATTTCCTGATGTTATGGACACGGAGACGGAAAATTAGGGGAAGAAAGAAAGAAGATGAAGAAGAGAGGTAGGAAACAAAAAGTCATGAGAGAGGGTGAGTTGAAAATACAAGAGAGGAAGGGGAACAAAGAAAACACAGGAAAACATTGCAGTCTGCCTCCATACCCAAAGGACGGCAAAGAGAGGGGAAAAAACAAAACAAAAAACGAAAAAGGAACATCGACAAAACAAAACAAACATCGTGAACTAAGAACTAAACAACCCCATCACACAAAAATTGATATAAAAATACAACAACAATGTCACAGAAAAACTCATGGTACCGATTAATCAAGCTCTAGTAATGATAACCTCAGCCCAAGAATATATCTGTAAACACCAGAGACCCCACATCTATATGTGTGTGTGAGCATGCTAGTGCATATAAGGTTTCTCCATAAGAGTGTTCGATAGCTGATGTGAGCAGGCATCAATCCGTCTCCCAGGAATCGATGCAGACATGAAGGAGATCGGAGCCAAGATGTCCAAAGGACCCCCAGAGCCCCAGGTGGACCCGGGCGGGGCCGACCGCATCCCCCAAGAGAGGAGCAAAGGAGAACCCCAGGGGAACGTCCAGCGGCTACTATGCAGGGGCCCGGGGGGCAGCAGTGACGAGCCCACGGGCCCCGCCGGCAACCAGCCGCGCCAGGGCGGGCCGGTCTATGGACCGGGAGAGACGGGGCCCAGGGGCGCCCCACCCCCCAGCAGGTACCCGACAAGGGACCGGCCGACGAGGGGCCCCCAGGCCCGCAGGGGGCGCTGCCCGCCACCACCACCCTGAGCCAATCACCACCGCCAACATCCCAGCGCCCCACCCCTGCCCCACGTCGGGGCGCCCCACCAATAGCCGCAGCGGATGGACAGCATCCCCAGGCCAAGCTCAGCCAGCACCTGGCCACCAAGTTGTACCAGCTCCTGAGTCCTGATCCCACGCAACGCAGAGCGCCGAGACCAGGCATCCAACAATGGCCAGGGCTGGTCCAACCCGCCAATGAACCGACCACGCACGGCGCGGACAGAACAGGTGATCGAACGAGCAGAGACGCTGGATCCATATCCCGCCGAGCCACCGAGCAGGCACCACCCAACAATCCCAAACCTGGCACCCCTAAAAGAGGTGCCCCAACCAGCAAAAGGAAGATATCGGCCCAGCAGTTCGGCCAGGCACGCACCAGGTCCGAACCGGAGTGACCACCGACGCACCAGTAGGCAGGGGCATCCGTCACTGGCGGGGAGTGATGGAAGAGAAATAGGTCCCCCATTAAATGTAAGGCCTGAGGTGCACCAGGCGAGAGGGTAGCCCAAGACCCAACCTGACAGGCAGACAAAGACATACAGACAGTCATACGTTCCCTCCCTCTTAAACATAAACATTCTCACTAACTCACCAAGACACCCAAGAAATGACGCTATACCCTCACTCATACACCCCATACACACTTCATGCTCCCCGGTCCAGGTACCGATGCCCCAGTAGAGCCACCAGCCCCCGGACACAGGAGATGGACCCCCTACCTTCTAGGACGGAGACAAGCAGACCGCCAAGGGCCCCACAGTGGCGAGGCAGCCCGACAGCCCAGGACCAAGAACCGGACCACCTGTTCCTCCTCCGGACCCCAACCACTGATGGCCGGTAGCGAACAGGGGTGAAAGAAGATCCCGAGCCTCTATCCTCCCGCTCGAGTATGGTGTTGATGCGTGTTGTTATAATGTGCATTTAAAACAGAGGGGTGGGATGTGGAGAAGGCAGCCACACATCCCCCAACTCCCACCCTGAGCCCTCACTGTCAACATGTGGTTTAACAGTGGGCACCGGCACCAGAGGTGGAGCTGATTGAACCGCTCCCCCTCTGGATGCCGAAAAGTGTGCCCACCCCAAAGTCCCTACATGTGTGTCGCATGAAAATGTTATAAGTGGGAGTGTCTAAGTTGTATAAAATTGGGACCCAGGACGCCACGGGATAGCGAGGAGGGAAACCCCTCCTCGCACCCCAGTGATGTGCCCATGCCCCAAGACCCTATGTGAGTGGTAAAGTGATGGAGCGGGTGGACAGAGATGTTCGGGGATGGGGAGGGAAGGACTGGGAGACAAAATGTCTTCCCAGGGAGCCAGCTCCCTCACTGACCCCAATAGGCACCGCTGTTCACCGGGATCCACCAGGGGAGGGAGGCCATGGCACGTTCAACCCGGGGCCCACAGCCACAGCACCACCAAGCCCCACGGACCCCAAGGCAGTCCCCCCAGCCCCATCTCAGAAGGAGAACTAAACCCACCCTGACATTCGCTCTACTATCAGAACACAAAAGACACAAGACACCCAGGTTGAGTTCGCCCCCCCCCCTCCAGCATAACCCTCCCCCCATCCAAATGCCCTCGTAGGGGGAGAGCACCTGTCGCTACTTAGCAATAGCCTCCCCGCCAGCAAAGGAGGCCCCCAGCGCCACCTGCGCATTAGAGGCCCCGGCAGCCCGAACCCCGGCGACGTACCTGCCCAGACCAGGACCAAACCGATGAACCGGGCGGCCGACCCACCAGGCCGACATCCACCCCATTCCCTTGTGGAGCGACCACTGCTGCTCAATGGCCCGGCAGGCAACCAAACCCAGCGCCCCACCCACCTGCCCTGCACGCCCACTACCCAGCCAGTCCACCTGCAGGTCCGACCGAACCCGGGAAAACGCCTGACCCCAGTGCCCCGCAACACACAAAGACCAAGACCCAGGGGCTAAGTCCAGTGCAAAAAAGGACTGATCAGGCCCAGAAATGCCACCCAGCCGCCGCGACCAGCAGCCAGGCACCCCAGCCTAGAGATAAAAAAAGAGGCGGCCCCGACCCCCACCGGCAACAGAGACCCCACGCCGACCGACCCCCAGCCAGGACCACAGCTAGGGGGCGCGGCGCCCCGGAGCCCCCAATCCCCAGGCCCACCCCAGACGCTACCCAGGCGCAGCACGGCCACCAGGCCAGTAACCCATGTCCGTCAGTGCAACCCCCCCTAAGGCACCGCATGCAGGCATCAGGAGATACCACCCAAAGCCACCAAAGCCCAACCCCAGGTTGGGGCCACGACGTCCAGCGGGCCCGTCCGCCCAGTGATTCCACCCCCAGGGATCCCCCCCAGACACCTCCAACCCCAAAAACCCCCACATCAGCAACAGTATCCCAAACGACAAAACCAAGTGCCCCCCACCCCTACTAGGTGATGGAGCCGATCAAAGGAGCCCAGAGAGATTGATCAGATATGGAGCCAGAGGCTGTCTCAAGACCAATATGGTCCAACAAGAGATTTCTATACTGATTAATATTGAGAGCCTGTTTATTTTTCCAGTTCAGGAGGATAGTTTTCTTAGCGATGCATAAGACAATATGAACCATTAGTACTGACTTTGTGTCCGTGGTGACTGAGGGAGATGGTGGAATGTTACATTTCAGACACTTTGATAAGTCCTCACATATCTGGCACAAAATTTCTTAACAGGTGGACAGAACCAAAGCGCATGAATATAAGTATCTGGTATATTGCTTGTGCATTGTACCCAGGTATTAGATGACATAAAACCCATCCTAAACATCAGTTGACCTGTATAGTGTACTCTGTGAAGGATTTTGTATTGTATTAATTGCAAATTAGGATTTTTTGTTATTTTAAAGGTTCTTAAACATATCTGAGACCAGACGTTTTGGTCAAAGCTGGCTGATAAATCCACCTCCCATTTTGAAATAGGGATGGCTATTGATTCATCTAATGTAGATAAAGTTTTGTATATTTTAGACAGCAATTTGGGGGGGTTGAGATTAAGAAAATCTAAAACTCTTGCTGGAATTTGTAATTCAACTGTATTGAGCCTAAATGTACCTTTAATAATAGATTTAATTTGTTGATATAAGAATTTGTTTTTATCAATTCCATATTGTGTAATTAATGTATTAAATGGGATAAAGTCTGTTCCTTCAAATATATGTTCCAGGTTTTCAATTCCATTGCACCTCCAGTCTGGAAAACTTATCATAAATTTTTTTTGCAAGATGCCGGGGTTATTCCAGATGGGTGTACGTCTGCATGGGATTATTGTGGACTCTGTCTAGAATTGCGCTGCTCTGGGTGGCTGCATGTTGGAGTGGCTCTGTTGGCTACATATTAAGTTTTGTTTTTTTGTACATTGGTTCCTCTTATATCTTAAAGAAGATTGCATTTTTTCTACCTGTATACTTTCTAGTTGTTGGTGCTGTGAAGCTGGAAGGATTTTTGCTGTAAATTTTTCCCTTTTTGACAATTTGTTATGATGCGTAACCATGGCAACAATGTGGTTTACAGCCGGGAGCAGCTGATTAACATCGCAAAAGCTGAAATTATACCTCAACTGAAACCACAAATCCCTGATGAGTTGATAAGGAGGAGACGTAGATGCAGAGCAGGAGCGAAAAGGAGACAGAGAAAGAGGAAGTTCAAGCCATCTCTTCCATCGATCATAATGGGCAACGTAAGATCACTGGCTAACAAGATGGATTAACTCCAAGCCCTTACAAGGATTCAGCCAGAGTACCGTGAATGCAGTGTTATGTGTTTTACTGAGACGTGGTTGCTGGATCATATCCCCGACTCCAACGTCTGTCTGCCAGGCTTCCTGACTGTACGAGCAGACAGAGATCTGAAGACGAGCAGAAAAAGGAAAGGTGGTGGAGTAGCAGTGCTTGTAAACAAAAGATGGTGTCATCCAGGACATGTTACTGTGAAGTGTCGTCTCTGCAGCCCAGATGTCGAACTCTTGGCAGTGAGTTTTCGTCCATATTATTTACCAAGAGAGTTCCTCAGTGTAATTTTGGCAGTTGTTTACATTCCACCTTCAGCCATTGCCGACAATGCATGTGATGTCATCAGTTCCATTGTTGCTAAGCTACAGACACAGCACCCCAATGCATTTGTGGCAATATCTGGTGATTTTAATCATGCCTCGCTCTCTACTACACTTCCAACATTTCAACAGTTTGTCAGCTGCTCCACAAGAGAAAACAAGACCTTGGATTTGTTTTATGAAAATATGAAGGAAGCATACATGTCCAAACCAAGACCTCCTCTGGGTCAATCAGATCACAATCTTGTTTTTCTCTGTTCAAAATATATACCACTTGTTCAGAGGCAACCTGTTACAAAGAAAACTGTGAGAAAATGGTCACAGGAAGCTGAAGATGTTTTGCAACCACAGACTGGATGACTCTTTCCCAAGCCCATGGAGAGGACATCAATGACATGACTGAGTGTGTGACTGACTATATAAACTTCTGTGTGGACAACATCATCCCCACCAGAACAGTGAGATGCTTCCCTAATAACAAACCCTGGATCACCAGTGACCTGAAGGAACTGCTAAACAAGAAAAAAAGAGCCTTCGGGGAGGGAGACAGGGAATTATTGAGGAGTATACAGAAGCAACTTAAGGTCAAGATCAGAGACAGCAAGGAGGCATACAGGAAGAAGCTGGAGAATAAACTACAGAGGAACAATATCCGAGATGTCTGGTCAGGAATGAGAAAGATCACAGGCTTTAAGGACAGGAAGGATTGGATAGATGGAAGTCTGGACAGAGCCAATGAACTGAACACATTCTTCAACAGGTTCAGTTCAGGAACTAGCTCAGCATCTTCCTCTCCTGTTCCCAGCCAAACAGACATCCCACTCTCCTCTGATCAACAGCTTTCTTGTTCCACCTCGGATGTTTTATCCTTCACCTCAGACAAGGACTCTTCTGATTCCTCAAGTTTGACTTCAACCAAGTCAGGAAATGCTGCTACCCCCATTGCCTCCCCCTCCCACTTCTCTGTCTCCAAAAGTCAGGTGAAGAGGCAGCTGGAGAAACTGAACCGGAACAAGGCTGCAGGTCCAGATGGTGTCAGCCCCAGAGTCCTGAAGGCCTGTGCAGAGCAGCTCTGTGGGATTCTGCAGCACCTCTTCAACCTTAGCCTAACTCAGGAGAAAGTTCCAGTGTTGTGGAAGACATCCTGCCTTGTTCCAGTACCAAAAAGAACTCACCCATCAGTCATCAATGACTATAGACCTGTTGCCCTGACATCCCACATCATGAAGGTCCTGGAGAGACTCCTGTTGGCACCCCTGAATAAGCAAACAAGAACGTATCAGGACCCACTGCAGCTTGCTTATCGCTGTAGAGTTGGAGTTGAAGATGCCATCATAGACCTGCTTCAACCAACCCACTGTCATCTGGACAAAGCAGGCAGCACTGTGAGAATCATGTTCTTTGATTACTCCAGTGCATTTAACACAATTCAGCCTAATTTGCTTTGACAGAAACTCCTGAAGACACAGGTGGAGCCCTCAACAATCGCCTGGATCAATAACTAACCGACCAACAGACCACAATTTGTGAGACTGAAGAATTGTGTGTCAAACCAGGTGGTCAGCAGCACAGGAGCACCACAGGTGGCCGTACTCTCATCATTTCTTTTCAATCTGTACACCTCAGACTTCCAGTACAAATCAGAGACCTGTCATCTGCAGAAATACTCAGATGACTCTGCAATTGTCGGGTATATCAGAGATGGACAAGAAGCTGAATACAGAGAGCTGGTGGACCGCTTTGTGGCATGGTGTGGAAACAATCGTCTCACCTTGAATGTGAACAAAACAAAGGAGGTGATTGTAGATTTCAGAAGAAACAGGGATAAGTCAAACACTGTTTCCATCATGGGAGAAGAAGTGGAGGTGGTTGAGGGGTATATATACCTCGGAGTTCACCTGGACAACAGACTGGACTGGAGACTGAACAGTGAAGTCATCTACAAGAAGGGACAGAGCAGACTGTACTTCTTGAGGAAGCTTAGGTCCGTCAAGGTTTTCAGCAAGATGCTGGAGATCTTCTACAAGTCTGTTGTGGAGAGTGTAATCTCTTCAGCCATCATCTGTTGGGGTAGCAGCATCAGAGCCAGGGATTCAAAAAGGCTAAACAACCTGATAAAGAAGGCTGGTTCTGTTCTGGGGACAACTGTGGAAAATCTGGAGATGATGATGCAAAGAAGGATTCTTCATAAAATCAAAAAAATTATGGACAAGCCTGAACATCCTCTTCATGAGACTGTCACACAACAACAGAGCGTCTTCAGTCGGAGGCTTCTTCTGTTTCGCTGCAATACAGACCGCTACAGGAAATCCTTCCTGCCCACAGCCATCATGATCTACAACAACTCCTTAAAGAATTAATTATATGAGCTATACCAACACTTAATTTCCCTCTGGGATCAATAAAGTATTTTTGAATTGAATTGAATTGGACGACAGATGGACTCAGTGTTCCGTCGCCCGGACGCGGGTCACCGGGGCCCCCCTCTGGAGCCAGGCCTGGAGGTGGGGCACGTTGGCGAGCGCCTGGTGGCCGGGCCTTTACCCATGGGGCCCGGTCGGGCTTAGCCCGAAGAGGTAACATGGGCCCCCCTTCCCATGAGCTCACCACCTGTGGGAGGGGCCATAGGGGTCGGGTGCTGTGCAGGATGGGCGGCGGCCAAAGTCGGGGACCTTGGCGGTCCGATCCTCGGCTGCAGAAGCTGGGTCTCGGGACGTGGAACGTCACCTCTCTGGTGGGGAAGGAGCCGGAGCTGGTGTGTGAGGTTGAGAGGTTCCGACTGGACATCGTCGGACTCACCTCGGCGCACGGCTCTGGCTCTGGAACCCGTCTCCTCGAGAGGGGTTGGGCTCTCTTCCACTCTGGGGTTGCCCCCGCTGAGAGGCGCCGAGCTGGGGTGGGCATACTTGTTGCCCCCCATCTCGGCCCCTGTACGTTGGGGTTTACCCCGGTGAACGAGAGGGTAGCCTCCCTCCGCCTTCGGGTGGGGGGACGGGTCCTGACTGTTGTTTGTGCTTACACGCCAAACAGCAGATTAGATTACCCACCCTTCTTGGAGTCTTTGGAGGGGGTGCTGGAGAGTGCTCCTCCCAGGGACTCCCTTGTTCTGCTGGGGGACTTCAACGCTCACGTGGGCAATGACAGTGAGACCTGGAGGGGTGTGGTTGGGCGGAATGGCCCCCCCGATCTAAACCCGAGTGGTGTCTTGTTATTGGACTTCTGTGCTCGTCATGGATTGTCCATAACAAACACCATGTTCAAGCATAAAGGTGTCCATATGTGCACTTGGCACCAGGACACCTTAGGCAGCAGCTCAATGATCGACTTGGTTGTCGTCTCATCTGATCTGCGGCCGCATTTTTTGGACACTCGGGTGAAGAGAGGCGCTGAGCTGTCCACTGACCACTACCTGGTGGTGAGTCGGCTCCGATGGTGGGGGAGGACGCCGGACAGACCTGGAAGGCCCAAACGTGTTGTGAGGGTCTGTTGGGAACGTCTGGCAGAGTCTCCTGTCAGAAGGAGCTTTAACTCACACCTCCGGCAGAACTTTGAACACGTCACGGGGGAGGCGGGGGACATCGAGTCCGAGTGGACCATGTTCCGCGCCTCCATTGCCGAGGCGGCTGACCGAAGCTGTGGCCGCAAGGTGGTCGGTGCCTGTCGCGGCGGCAACCCCCGAACCCGCTGGTGGACACCGGCGGTAAGGGATGCTGTCAGGCTGAAGAAGGAGTGCTACCGGGTCTTTTTGGCTTGTGGGACCCCTGAAGCAGCTGATAGATACCGACAGGCCAAGCGGGATGCGGCTCGGATGGTTGCTGAGGCAAAAACTCGGGCGTGGGAGGAGTTTGGAGAGACCATGGAAAACGACTTCCGTACGGCTTCGAAGCGATTCTGGTCCACCATCCGGCGTCTCAGGGGGGGAAAGCGGTCCGCCACCAACACTGTTTACAGTGGGGATGGTGTGCTGCTGACCTCGACGCGGGACGTTTTGGGTCGGTGGATGGAATACTTCAAAGACCTCCTCAATCCCACCAGCACGCCTTCCAATCTGGAAGCAGGGTTTGGGGACTTGGGGTCGGGCTCTCCAATCTCTGGTGCTGAGGTCACCGAGGTCGTTAAAAAGCTCCTCGGTGGCAAGGCTCCGGGGGTGGATGAGATTCGACCGGAGTTCCTCAAGGCTCTGGATGTTGTGGGGCTGTGTTGGTTAACGCGGCTCTGCAATATTGCGTGGACATCGGGGGCAGTTCCCTTGGATTGGCAGACCGGGGTGGTGGTCCCCCTGTTTAAAAAGGGGGACCACAGGGTGTGTTCCAACTACAGGGGGATCACACTTCTGAGCCTCCCTGGTAAGGTCTATTCAGGGGTTCTGGAGAGGAGGGTCCGACGGATAGTCGAACCTCGGATCCAGGAGGAACAATGCGGTTTTCGTCCTGGCCGTGGAACACTGGACCAGCTCTACACCCTCAGCAGGGTCCTGGAGGGTGCGTGGGAGTTCGCCCAACCGGTCTACATGTGTTTTGTGGACTTGGAGAAGGCGTTCGACCGTGTCCCTCGGGGGGCCCTGTGGGGGGTGCTCCGGGAGTATGGGGTACCGGGCCCCTTGATACGGGCTGTTAGGTCCCTGTACGACCGGTGCCAGAGTTTGGTTCGCATTGCCGGCAGTAAGTCGGGCTTGTTTCCAGTGAGAGTTGGACTCCGCCAAGGTTGCCCTTTGTCACCGATCCTGTTCCTAACTTTTATGGAAAGGATCTCTAGGCGCAGCCAAGGCGTTGAGGGGATCCGTTTTGGTGGCCTCAGGATCGGGTCTCTGCTTTTTGCAGATGATGTGGTCCTGTTGGCTTCATCGGAGCGTGATCTACAGCTTTCGCTGGAGCTGTTCGCAGCCGAGTGTGAAGCGGCTGGTTTGAGAATCAGCACCTCCAAATCCGAGGCCATGGTCTTGAGCCGGAAAAGGGTGGGGTGCCTCCTCCGGGTCGGGGGTGGGGTCCTTCCCCAAGTGGAGGAGTTTAAGTATCTGGGGGTCTTGTTCACGAATGAGGGAAAAATGGAGCGGGAGATCGATAGACGGATTGGTGGGGCATCTGCAGTTATGCGGGCGCTCTACCGGTCTGTCGTGGTGAAGAGAGAGCTGAGCCAAAAGGCGGAGCTCTCGATTTACCGGTCGATCTACGTTCCTACCCTCATCTATGGTCACGAACTCTGGGTGGTGACCGAAAGAACGAGATCACGGATACAAGCGGCTGAAATGAGTTTCCTCCGCAGAGTGTCTGGGCTCTCCCTTAGAGATAGGGTGAGAAGCTCAGTCATCCGGAGGGGGCTCAGAGTAGAGCCGCTGCTTCTCCACATCGAGAGGAGTCAGTTGAGGTGGCTCGGGCATCTGGTCAGGATGCCTCCTGGACGCCTCCCTGGTGAGGTGTTTCAGGCACGTCTCACCGGGAGGAGTTCCAGGGGAAGGCCCAGGACACGCTGGAGGGACTATGTTTCTCGGCTGGCCTGGGAGCGCCTTGGGGTTCCTCCCGAGGAGCTGGAAAAAGTGGCTGGGGAGAGGGAAGTCTGGGTCTCTTTGCTTAGGCTGCTGCCCCCGCGACCCGACCCCGGTTAAGCGGAAGAAAATGGATGGATGGATGGATGGATGGATGGATGGATGGATGGATGGATGGATGGATGGATGGATGGATGGATGGATGGATGGATGGATGGATGGATGGATGGATGGATGGATGGATGGATGGATGGATGGATGAATTGAATTGAATACTGGGTCAGGAGATCACTGCTGTTTTTTGGTCCTAAACCATTCAAAGCTTTATAGACCAGCAGCAGAACTTTGAAGTCTATCCTCTGACAGCCAGCCAGCCAGTGTAAAGACCTCAGAGCTGGACTGATGTGGTCCACTTTTTTGGTCTTAGTGAGAACTCGAGCAGCAGATTTCTGGATGAGCTGCAGTTTTCTGATTGATTTTTTAGGTAGACCTGTAAAGACGCTATTACAATAATCAAGCCGACTAAAGATGAACGCATGGACTAGTTTTCCACATCCTGCTGAGACATCAGATCTTTGATCCTTGAGATATTCTCAAGATGATAGTAGGCTGATTTTGTGTTTGCCTTAATGTGTTTTTCAAAGTTTAGGTCTGAGTCCATCACTATACCCAGATTTCTGACGTGGTTGGTGGTTTTTAAGTGTATGGACTGAAGCCCTGTGGTGACCTTCAATCTTTTTTCTTTAGCTCCAAAGACGATTACCTCAATTTTGTTTTTGTTCAACTGCAGAAAATTGTGGCACATCCAGTCATTAATTTCCTGAATGCATTTAGCAAGAGCCTGTACAGGCCCTTTGTCTCCTGGTGACATTCTAATATATATCTGTGTGTCAGCTGCGTAGCTATGGTAACTTATATTGTTGTTATTTATTACCTGCGCCAGTAGGAGCATATTGATGGAACCCTGGGGAACTCCACATGTAATTCTCATCAAGAGCAAACCAGGATCCGCTAAGATTTCAGCCTGCATTAAATTGAAAGATGGTGGAACACCACTGTCACTGTTGTAAAGGCGACTCTTTGATATTAACAAGAATCACCAGAGGAGCTTGTTATTTGAGTTCGGGTTGACCCTGCACGGCAAAAGTCCAACAAGATTTTCTAGTTTCAGCTACTTTATATACTAATCTATCTTACACATGGAGGAATGTATTTATATAGTATACCTAAGTCCTGTTTAGCTTTCTCACACAGTCACTGACAGAGCAAAGCATTCCATTCCAGTACTCTCCTAGGGTGTTAGTGGTTCCTAAGTAGTTCCTGCAGCTGAAGCAGACACAGCAGACAAATAAAAAGCAAAGAAAATGAACATTAAAGAAAATTGTACAAAGGCACAGAAAAGGCAAAGATTCGCTTTTCACACAAGCTACAATGAAGCCATTTGAACATCAGCTTAGGCTGACAACCAAGACAGGATCCATGGCTCCAACACCTCGGCTTAAACATGCAGCAGCCCAAATAGACAAGCTCAACGCCTTTTAACAAAATTCTTTGTGGTCTGAAAAGACAGAGATTGCTCTTGGAGGGCTGCCTCCAAATTCTCCAAATTCAACTTGAACCAATAGATTTATGGTTTAAACTCGGAAGCAGTGAGGTCTTCCAATTGGACAATAACCCCAAAAACATCAAAACTGGCTCTGAATAGATAAAACAGGCTAACATTACGCTTCTAGAATGTGTCCCTGCACCCACCCAGGATAAAAATTGTATGGACTGTGCCTAAAAGCCAGGTCCATGCCAGAAAAAGTAGAAGTTTACCTCCTGTGACAACTATGCCTGGAGCAAAACATAACTGCTAGTTTTAGGTATTCTGTATGCCCCAGATACTACAGACCTGCATTCAGAAGTCAAACGAAACTGCCAGCTCTTTTTATTAAACCGTACACAAAAGCTTCTCTTCTTGTTTTGTTGTATGAAAATATGACAGTCTGAAGAGGACTCACTATTGGCGAGGATCCTTTTACTTGTACATTATTAATATGCCTTATTTTATCTGCCCTCCAGTGAGGTTTTTTTTCCGGGAGCTTTGTTCACATATGCATGGTAGCATGAAAATTTAAAGGCAGCCTACCTTGTAAAAAAAAAAAAAAAAAAAAGAGGAAAGAACAGTCCCTATTAACAGAGAAGCTATGCTCATGGCCTCACTGTTCCTCTTTTTGACTGATAATGTGCCATGAGTGACCCCATTTTCAGATGGCCTATGGAGTAAAGTCAGCACTCCTTATCTGTGGAAAGCAGGCACAGAACTACCAGCCTGGGATTGTTTTCCTGCACAGTCATCAGCACAATTTGCTGTGGGAAAATAGACTAGATGGAAAATAGAGGCTAAATATGAATGAACTACATAATCAAAACCCCACAGCATCCTAAGTCTGAAAGGCACATTGACTATGACTAGAAATCCGTATGTTGCTCTCCATGGTTTTGAAACAGGGCTGTGAGACTTCTTTCAAAGCATGTTGGGAGATAGGAGGATAACACCATTTTTGGTAGATGCTGCCATCTAGTGCACAAAAAACGCACGTGCAAAAAAGGTTTGAGTACTGTACGTTTAAAAAAAACTGTCCTTTTAAGTCAGTTTTTCAAAATATACAGGTATAACACAAAGGAAGTACGGTGAAAACAATATAATTTGATCATAATTAGGGCTGCGTGATATCAAGAAAGCATGTGGGATACATGATAAATCGGACTAACAATGTTGAATTCACCCACTTCTTTCAACAACCGCTGCTGAACAACCAGACCAGGTTGGTCTGAATTGCTTCTTTCCCTTAATGAATGAAATCCTTATTCAAAAAACAGCATTTTGTATTGCGAAGGTTATCTTCGTCTGGGTTTAACATTTCTTTGAGTATTTGAAAGATTTAAATGTGGAAAAAATAAGGAATAAAAAAGAAATCTGTATGGGGTAAATACATCTTTACAGTTCTGTAATTTTTATAAACAGTCATTTTTTGTAGCTCATAGTAAAAATAAAATCTAAAAAACCCCAACCCAAAGTAAATTTAAAGGTTTAGGGTGGAAAACATTATGGGTTGCATCGGCGAAAGGAACCTTAAGCTGCTGCTTAGGGTCTCCAAGACAACACGGAAAACCTGAAGGCACTAATAAATGTAATCATTTTAAAGGTTTATGATCAACACGTTTAAAGAAATCAAAAATTGTAAAAGCCAAATGTTTAAAACTGATATATTTTTTAGCATTGAAAAGTACCTGAAAAGGGTTATAGTTGTAATTCCTCCATGGCCTAAATACGCTTATCCTTGCCGGGTCAGGGTGTCACTGATGTCTCAAGGGGTCATTGGGCGAGAGGTGTGGTACACCCTGGACAGGTTCCCACATACCAGTCCATCAAACAGCAACACAGAGGCACACAGGACAACAAGCATGCACTCACTCACACACACACACACACACACACACACACACACACACACACACACACACACACACACACACACACACACACATACACACACACACATTCATTATATATTTTGTCATTATTTATTGTGGCTAATTGAATCATTTGCATGTGTCCTTCCTGCATTTACATTTTACATTCCATGTTCAGATTCTGTCCTTTTTAGTGGGGCAGGAGAAGGGCAGCAGATCCAAGTGTGCCTGAGGAAAAGGGGTGGAATGGTAGGTTGTGGTAATTTTTTTGAAATCTTTTTTTAATTTTGTGACTTTTGAGAAGTTTGCGTATCTCTGGTGATTGTTTGTGGTGAGGGTGGACAGGCAGGGGAGTCATTCTGAGTTGGAGTGAAGTAGGACCAGTGATAAACTCTCATTAAATGTGTTGGGTTTTCCTAGTGAGTAACGTAGTTGTGGTTAGCACAGGAAAAGACACAAGCACCCATTTACAAAAATGTAAAGCAAAAGGGGACTAAACGTATGTCAAATAACCTTATTAATAATGCATTTTGTACCCTGATAATCCGCTGAAATTTGAAAAGTTCATGATAGATTCATGTTCATTGAAATCTGTAAATATCCTTCGATTGTTGAGAAAGAATTGGGAGCTATGGTTGGAGACAGAAATCACAGTCACAGCTAAAGGGGTCTACGGAAAACATGCTCCGTGTCACTATGTGGAAGACGAGTGCCTCACACAGTAAATAATGCATATTAGTTTAAGGCCATATGGATCACTTCATCATAAAACACTCTTGGGAATAACCACACCAGCCCCATGTCTTTCATCTCCTCCATATGGCTCCGTCATATATGTATGATTAAGGTATGCTATTCAGCTCTTTCAAAACGAAAGTCAGTCTTTATTACGTGTTGGATGGTGGAATCAGTAACAGACAGAAGAGAAATGTGATCACTTAACCAAGTTTTTCTAGTTTTTTGGAAATCTCCATGGAGGTTAAATAACCCAAATTAAGCTGCTCTGGAAACAGGAGGAAGAGTAAACCATGACCTGTTTTACATGCATGTACGCAGTTTGGAAGTGACAAACAAAGACCCTTCTGATATCCTATCCAGAAGCTCTTTACTGTACAACTTAGCAACATTTACTTTTTACAGTAGGATGAGTGACACTTTAGGAAACTTCATTTATGTCGCTTTCAAACACTAATGCTGGCTAAGGACCTATCAGCCACTAGGGGGCGACAAGATTATACGCAAAACTGAGCTTTATACTTTAAGCCATAAATGCCATATGTATATATGCTACCAGAATATGGCATACGAAAAATTTAAAGAAAGGAAACACAGTACAAAAACATATTGAAAGTAAGTTAATTTTTTTAGATAAAAAAAAATGAAACAAACTATCCAACTAAATATTTTTGTCCCATGTGTTTTTTCTTTTAGATAGAAAAAGCTGCTTCGCAGACCAATTTAGTTGGAAATTAGCCTATGTTTGAGCCATAGATTCTTTAATGTTCTATCTCACAGGTATTCAAGCATTTTATAACGAGTACCATTATCCTAATACTATATACTCAAGAAATCTTCCAAATACCACCATACAGCGGACCCCTGGTATTCACAGGGGGTTAGACGGTTAGACATGACAAAAAAAATAAACAGCATACGACCCTAACGTCACATTTCATGAGGAAAGGATGTATTCTCAGGAGTTCCTGTAAGTTGGTGCGATTGGTCAGAAATTTGAAGTGGGTGTGGTTACTATAATAGTATTTGCTGCAGAGGGAGGGAGTTATAAGGGTTCCCAGGAGTTCTGCAACATTGTTGGATTTTAAGGCTCGGGGTTCTAAATTGGGCTGCACAGTGGTCGCACGGTTGGTTGCCCTGTTGCCTTGCAGTAAGAAGGTCCTGGGTTCAAATCCCGGCCTGGGGTCTTTCTGCATGGAGTTTGCATTTTCTTCCTGTGCATACGTGGGTTCCCTCTGGGTAAAAAAAAAAAAAGACTGCTAAATTAATTGGTCTTTCTAAATTTTACCTTAGGTGTGAGTGTTGCATGGTTAGTCCTGTGATGGACTGGCGACCAGTCCAGGGTGTACCCCGCCTCTCGCCCAATGACTGCTGGAGATAGGCAGCTGCCCCCTGCAACCCTGCAAAGGATAGACGGTATGCATAATGGATGGATGGTTTCTAGATTTCCGAAAAATATATACTCATGAGAAAATGTTTCTGATGAGAAGATTTTTTTTTATTATTGTCCAGTATAAATGCTAAACAACCTGAATAAGAGGTCTGGTTCTGTTCTGGGGACTACTGTGGAACCACTGGAGAGGATGGTATAAAGAATGATCCTTCATAAAATCAAGAACATTATGGACAACCTTGAGCATCCTCTTCATGAGACCGTTATACAACAACGGTGTCTTCAGTCAGAGACGGCTTCAGAATTGTTGTAACACAGACCGCAACAGGAGATCCTTCCTGCCCACAGCTATCAACATCCACAACAATTCTTTAAATAACTTATTTGGATAATATGAGTACAAACATTTAATTTCCCTTTGGGATCAATAAAGGATTTTTTTAAACTGAATTTAATTGAAAACACAATAGACTGAAAAAGTCCACTCCCTGCTGTGCTGCAGTTTTAAAATCTAAGTCGTTATGGTGACAACACTATTCTATTCTTACAGAAGTGGAACTGGAAAGTTAAAGTAAAACCGCTTTATATTTCACAAGGTCGCCGACTCCACCGTAACACCGACGTTGTGCTGGGTGGGTGGGGGGGGGGGAGAGAGAGAGAGAGAGAGAGAGTGAAAAAAAAACACCCTCGAACGCGCAGGCGCAGTCCTCGCTGCAGTTCACTGCGTTTCCGTAGCCAGCTCGCTACCCGCTGAGCGCTGGCTGGTGAGGCAGCTCGCCGAAACGATTGATCCCGATCAAATGACGTTAAAGCTTGCCTCCTAAATGGCGGATTAACGCGGATGTCGGGAAGGGTACGCTCCGAATCGATGCTCGTGTGATTCGGGTGCTTTTAGGGAGCGCGTCGGCAACACCCATCCGTAACATGTGAGAGATGTGCACAGAAGGATATTAAACTGTGCGTTGTTTTCGGCTAACTAGCTAGCAGCCCCTCTCAATCCAATTAATGGTTAGCTCGCTCGCTCGGTTTTCTTCAAGCGTCGCGTCTGTAACGGGAGGGAGAAAATGAAGAAGTTTAACATAAGGAAGGTGCTGGACGGCTTGACAGCGGCGTCTTCATCCTCCTCCTCCTCCGCCGCCGCAACTGCTCAGCCGGGTACTCCCAGGGAAAACGATGTCGTCCAGGAGACTCTCCAGTCGGAACATTTTCAGCTGTGCAAGGTAGGTTGGTCTCCCGTTTGTAGGAGAGCTTTTCCGTTGACGGGACTGTTGTGTGTCAGATGACAGCGGCGTGACCGAACGTGAACATTGTTTTCATCTGTATCAGCACGGCTCAGTGGGTGGGGAAACAAAGTGTACGAACAGCCTCAGAATCGCCGGGTTCAGTGGGAGTTATGGTGACATTAACGGGGTAGTCAATGTTATCCATTGACTGAGTCGTAACCAGCACACTTCACCTTAAATCACGTGTTAGTTTTTTTTTCTATCTTCTGTTTTAATCCATTGTAAATTAGCTCTCTGCTATTTCACTACACTTCTTTCTAGAATACAATGTTCACATGTGGATTGCTGTAAGAGCCTCACTGTTAAAGCCGCTCACAGCATAATTCCACAGGCCTTTTTTTGTTGTGATAAATGAATGGCTTCATTTCAGATGCGGTTGGAAGGGGGGGGGGTGACCGGCATCTTGTTTTCTAGTGACAGTAAAACTCTTGGTTGCAGCAAATGTCTTTCTCATTTGTTAATCCCACGTTCATGTGGATGTCTGCTGCATTTTAACCATGAAACACAATGGCCACCATTGTTTGAACTTTCAGTGCATCGCAAGGGAAACTTCTTTAGATCAACCCTATAAGCCTATATATATATATATATATATATATATATATATAAAATATGTGTGTGTGTGTATAACAAAAAAAACTAGTTTCACATTTTGTCACAATAACCTCAATGTATTTTGCCGATGTATTTAGAATTTTATGTGATAGACCAACACAAAATATTCCATAATTATGAAAATGTTGTTGTAGTCGTAGCTGCAAATTAGTTTCCTTTTCCTCTTAGTTTCCCACATCTTAAAAACGGAAACGTTTGCCCATTCTTCTTTGCAAAATGCAGTTTATTTGAACCGTTCTTTCGCAGCTCGGCGTCCACATCTAGGTTTGTTGTCGTGCTGCAGAGGGAACCTTCATCCCCTTCTTCAAATCTTCTGCAGCCTTTTAACAGGTTTTCTTCCAGAATTGCCTTTGTATTTAGCTCCATGCATCATCCCGTCAACTCTGACCAGCTTCCCTGTCCCTGCAGAAGAAAAGTGTTCAGAGCCACGTAGCATTTCTGTTGTTTCTTTTGCTTGCAAGAAGACGAAAAAGCCTCCTCTGTAACTACTGCTTTCGTTCAACACTCCTCCGTAAAGGACGGTTATGTGTAGAGCAGAATAGCCATCTGTTAACAGATTCTCCCACCTGAGCTGGGGATCTCTGCAGCTCCCCAAGAGTTACCATGAACCTCTTGGCTGATTCTTTCAATAATGATCTCCTTGTATAAACTAACCCTGCTTTAAACTTCCCGCTTTATCCCGGACTGTTCCCTAATCTGGTCTTCACGGTGCTGTTTGTACACTGAGGTTCTCCTAACAAACCTATTTACCTATTGGGTGACTTCAGGGTGTAGTTGATTGCACGGAGTTTTGTTTCGGTGCACACCACTCCTTTCATGTTTCATTTCATACCTAGTAAAGCACACTGACTTGCATAATTTACTAGAAAGTTTGAGGGATGCAAACTTTTTTGCAAGATTTTAAGATTTCCTCCATGCCATTTTTCGAATGCAAGTTTTAATTTTGGAATCGCTCGGGGAGTGTGGGGCGGGCTGAGCCTGCCCCACCAGCTCCCCCCGCAGCTGAGAGAAACGTAGGTCAGTTCCCCAGGTTACAGGGCCACGGCATCACCTGTTGCGTAATCCCTGCTGCAAGCTGCACGGATCATGGGCGGCTGAGCAGGGTTCTCAGGCTGAAATAATTTTGTTACAGATGCCCGGTGACGATCATATTTTAGTGGCTGGGATGCTGCGAGGCCCTGGAAATAAACCACAGTTTTGAATGATACAGCTGCGGTGAAATGACCCTGCACTGGCGATCTAAGTCCACCTTTTTTCAGCTCTGCTGTTAATGTGTTAGACAAATGAGACAAACTGTGCACATCGATGGATTATTATTCTTTGGGGATCATGATGATATTTTTTTTTTCCCTCCACAAATCGGCCCGACTGTAGGAGATGATAGATTAGCCTGACTAGATGTCTGATATAAATTGTGCTTTCTCCTGCAGACTGTGCGTCACGGCTTTCCATATCAACCATCCTCTATGGCTTTTGACCCCGTACAGAAAATCCTGGCTGTTGGGACTCAGACCGGAGCATTGAGGCTGTATCCTTTAATTTTTTCTTTTTTTTTTGGCTAAACAAGGAAAACAAACACTCTGGCAATTCAGCTGACAGAACTGTTAAACACGTGAGTAACATCTAAGATCCTCGAGTCCTCACACGAGGAAGCTGGCCGTCGGCATTCCACGGAGTGAGGTGGGAATTCACCGTTGTGCCGCTTTGATGGAACGAAAAGCAAAAATGATCCCACACATGCTTGGCTTTGTTGCTCTGCAGCTGGTGGCGGCTCCAGGAGCGGCAGGGCCTAATTAGTCGGATCTCTTAGCAGTGGCATGAAAAGCCCCCTTCCCATCCCCTCTTCCACCTTATGTTATGGAGCCAACCTCAGCGGCTGTGGTGCCCAGTCGGTGCCAGGATCCCTCTTCATATGCGCTGTAAACAAAGCTGGACTTGCTGGACGCGCACACAATCAAGCTGTCGTGGCGCTGCGCTCCAGGCAACTGGACAAATCACTGTTTGCATTTTGTTGTTTTCGAGGAAGTCTGTTCATTTTCACAGTCGACCAATTAATCGCCTCTTACCGACTCCCCGAACCTACTGCACGTCCTCTGGGTCGAGCTGTCAGTGCATTCCCCTTCGTGATGATATCCTCTTCAGGGGGGTGGCCCCTTCTGCTTAGTTTAGATTTTCATTAGACCTGGCTCCGTCCTGGTCTTTATCCACTCATCAGATTAAGAGAGTGTTTTGTTTCCACGTGGCAACTTCCAGAGAACACACACACACACACGCATACACACAGCTACTATGTTGCCCCTCTTGGTGCAAGGTGAAGCTGATGGGATTACTGTCACTCAGGCAATTGGTCCATTTATCAAAAAGACGCGCTTTATCGACCCGCCTTGTCGGCCCTGGAGTTTGGAGACGCTTGCACGGCTCAGAAGACACGAGCCCGATGAGGTATCTACAAGCTATAAATGTCTGCTTTTACAAGATCCCTCTCTGCTACAGTGTTTCAATCAGCGGGTTACTGCAGACGGTTTCCTGCGCTTTACGTTGCTCGTGGTCAGCAGTGGCAGTTGATATTTAGAACCAGTACTTCATTTGTAGACGGCAGGCACAGACTGGTTGCCAGTGTTGAGATATACAAATGTGCGAAGCTGCTGTGGTTTTAAAAACCACAGGTATTTTTAGAGAGAAGCCGATCGGGCTCTCTTCCTGCCTGTTAGCAATTTTTTTTTTTGTATTCTGTAAGTCTAATTTCCAATGATAAAAACACACGATAGAGAAAATTCCAGCGAGTGGTTTTAAACCCGACAGAAAATGAAGGAATGACAAGATGATCCTGATATATGAATCAAAGGATATGTCTCTAACTTCCTTTACATTTTTGTATTAAACTTCCAAAAAGTGCATTAAAAGTACATGCTGCAGGGTGATTTTTATATTTTTTTTTAGACTGGAAATGGCGGATGTTCTTAGTTTTGTCATTAGTCAGTAGTGACAAAAATACATTAAAAAAAACAACTGTTAAGCGCTGATTCAAACAGATCGAGAAAAGGAATGGGACATTTTTAACTGATTGCTTGGTGCATCTCAGAAAATGTTCCATCGTACTTTCCTGTGGTTTAAAGTCCTTTTAATGAGATGGCAGAGAGGTGTGAGTCTTATGCCGCGTTCACGCCGCCCAAAACGCCTAGAACGGCAAGATTACATAAGTGTATGGTTGAGGCCATCAGAGTCTCCGCAGCGCTTTGCCCGCGGCAATGTTTGAAGCTTTTGCTGCTTTCCAAGCTTCAAAGCGGCAAAAGCCAGCAACTTCAGCTAACTGAACTTTCGACGTCGTCCCATGAGCGTCAACCAATCAGAGCGTCTCACTGTAGTGACGTCACTGCACATTTAAAGTAGCGCTGAAAGCGAACCTCATTCATACGCGGCTCCTGGACCACATGGTTAAACTCTCCAAACTCAGCACGCCTCTCAAGAATACAGTGTATCCACAAACGGCGCTGATGCGCCCGACGTTGTCTAGCTTTATTTAGCACATAAAGCCAAGCCGCTCTCTCAATATGATCCGCCATTGTTTAAAACATCCGGCAACAGAGGAAGCCCCGCCCACGCTCTTTTCTTTTTTTCTTTTTTTTTTGCTCAGCAAGTGGCGGACTTAGTAAGATTCAGGCTTAAAAATGTATATGCTTCAAACTAGTCGCTTTGTGAGCGTTTTCTGACGGCGACAAAGCATGCGGAGTGAACGCGGCATTAAATATCCCCAGATTTTCTCAAACTAAACAAAACAAATGTAGTTCTGTCCTAAATTGGTACACTTGGTCATTCATGAAATTATTTTTTCTGTTCATCAAACGCATTATTTGAATTCTCACTATTTTTGGTGTATAAACTCATCATATAATTTCATGCAAGTTTTTTGGAATAAAATTTTTTTTTTAAAGTATAAATCCCAGGAACCAGCTTTGAAGCATAAATGTGGATAATTTTCACATTTCTTTATTTTGTGTTGGATTCAAAACTACCCTTTAAAAAACAACAACAAAAAACAACCTGCAGCACTATATATTTTTCTTTTTTTATTTGCATGTGTTACAGACCTAAGGTTAAGCGGTCGCGTGAGATATTTTTGTTTCCGTCATTTTAGTATTTACTTATCTATTGATTTTAAAATAATAATCAATACGAGCAGGCTGAACAGAGAACTAGAAATAAAAATATTAAATCAAGCGATTGAACTTAAAGTACAAACAGTTCACCTGCTGTGGCCTGAACGCACAGTCTCTAAAATTCCTCCTTTTCCACTTGGAACTGAAATGCACAAACGTTTGTGCATAATCAAAGAGTGGGATTGGTGCAGAGGTTGCTGTCATGAGGTTTTGGATTTTTGCCACGGACAGATAACTTCTCATGGGGATCTAGATGTTTCTATTGGTCAAACTTCATGTAGACTGTTTTCAAAGGGACAGTTGCATGACTAATCTACCTAGGTGACATCAGCTTCTGTTACTCTAAGCTGGGCAGAGAGATAAAATATTGTTTGCAATAAGCTTTTGAAAACATCTGTAACATTTAATGTGTTTACTCTGTTCTGCCTAATCTAATGTATCGTCATCAAAATGTTGTGTTATAATATATATTGTTAGCGGGAGAAGAAACACCTTTATTTGAAATATAGCCAGTTTTGTCTTTTTTATTTTTTCTCTCTAAATGATCCGCTGTATTCTTACACTAGATTATCGTAATGGGGAAAGTCTCACCCAGGCCTGTGCATGGAAGGCGGTGCAGAAAAGCCTGTGTTCTCCAAGTTTGTCTGGGTCAGGTGACCGGTCACGCTAGAACTCGAGACTTTCAAGTCAGCTCTCTAACCAGAAATATGTCACATCATCAGCCGACCTCTCTGTTGCTTTGTCCTCATCTGGCTCCTACGTGCTGTGGAAAGCGGCTTCTTCTCTTCCACGTGTTAATTTGCACAATAAGGAAAACTTCCCACTCAGATGATTTCACTTCCTGAGAAATGCAGCCGATGGTGAAAACTGTGGTCTACCACCTTGGCTTACCAAATGGGGAAGTCTTTGTGTTCAAGAGGGATAACTGAAGTGTGTAAACTCGTCGATGATATTGGGAACGGAGATTAAATTCGGTAACAGTTCGACAAGAGTTCATTGTTAACAATTCATTTCTGCTGTGGGTCTTTGTCATATCTGTTTGAAGCCCTATTTTTATAATAATCTTGTCATTTTCAATTTATACGTTGGGGAAATTTTGATGGAGAACTGGGACCGTTGCGTGCTCTATAATACTTCCCAACCACACAGCTGCCATCAGAAGATGACATCCATTCATGATCGGCATAAATGCCATGCTACGTTCAGATGTTAAATTTATTTGAATTTTTCTAAAGTTAAATAATGAGCAGCCCATATTTTTTGAAAACAATACCTAGGTGCACACACAGGCTCATATAAATACATACATTAACTCATATAATTTATCAAGAAGTGCTGAAGGTTTCAGATTGCTTTTGTACATTGTTGTTTAATGCAGCAGAAAATGTTTTAGGGGGGGCCTTAAGATGTTTTGGTTAAGTAATTAATCTTCAACTAGGTTGTTTCATTGCCAAAAATGGCAGATGCAACTTATTTAATAATGATCATAAAAAGATGATCTTGTTGAAATGGAGAATCTGAATAAAGTTTATTTTTATTTTCTCTAATGGCCTATCTGGGCTCTAGGTTTCTAAGAACCCTACACAGAAAGACATGTATGCTGTTTAGTTAATTATCTATTTACTTCCTGCAAGTCATATCTGAATATCACGGCATGCCCCAACTTTAGCATGTTTTCCCAATATTTTGCAACCCCATCTGTGACATTATTACATTTATGTTTTTATATATATATATATATATATATATATATATATATATATATATATATATATATATTATATGTATATATATATATATATATATATATATATATATATATATATATATATATATATATATGTCACAGATGAGGCTGCACAATATTGAGAAAACATGCTAAAGTTGGCTGCATCCTGTAGAGATTGGCCCTCTGTCAATGACTGAAATGATGTGAAACACATGCTGTTGCTCTTGTGCTCACCAAATTTCAACCCAATCATACAAAGATAGGAGATTTTGGAGCGATGTATTACTTACACAGCACTCTCATCAACTCAACAAACCGTAGAACCGACTTTGAAAGGATTTAGTTTCATTCAGGCATTAAATCCTCAGAGTCCTAAAATAAAATGAACACCACTTTGAGCCAGTGTACAGTATGTCTGGCACCAGATGGAGGAGCAGCACTTTGTTTTTCAAACCTTTTGGGGGATTTACTTCATGGTGACCGTTTGGGAAAAGTGGAACATATTGACATTTGTTTGATCAATCCAGCAATACATCTTACAGACACAGACTGTAGTTTGTACTATGGCTTTAAACAACAGTAGTAAAGCGTTGGAGGAAGTTTGAAAAGAGAGCTCCTTTTGCTCACCAGGGTGATAAAATCTAGTTTTGAGGTTTGTCTTAGTAATCTCCTGCTCGCCTAGAAAGTGGCTTCGCTCTGCAGCACTATTAACCTACATTAAAACAGAAACAGGTTAAACTTGTACAATGCATGCTTTTAATGCGTAAAAGGACGGCCAACCTTACATTGCACTGTAAGCTCGTACTGTGGCTTAGGGAAACAACCCCTCATGTTACCACAAACATCCTGGTTATTTGAACGACTCCTCTGCTCCTATTTAAACTCAACCGGAGGATATGAAGCTCATATAATACCTCTATCCTGTTCTACTTTGGACTGGATGAAGCATGATTCCCATTAATAATCCTGACAACAAACCAGGAGCTAAAACTGGACAGAAAGGTCAAGGGTCAGCCTGAGATCTGCTGGCAGCAGATCTAAACTGGCGCCAGCTTAAAAGTCTAAAAGTCTGTGTTTGCCTCTCTGCTTGTGCAAAAAAAAACAAACAACACGCCTAACGTGGAGTGTGTCCTGCAGTCGTCTCCTGCAACCCCACCTTAGTTTGTTTAAGGAGCTGAGGGGTTGTTTGATTGCAGCTCAGTTAGACCTGCTCACACTGTTTTAGCTGTTGCTGCTTAAACAACATGAAGCGCTAAAGGTGCCACAATCCAGTAAAAAAAAATATTTATTAAATATTCATACAAATAAAATATAATTTAACTAAAACTGGAAATATTTGAAAGTGTAAACAACCAGTCTTTAATTGCAACCACAAAGCATTTACTAACACTCAACCTTGTTTAAACTCATCAAACTTGTAGATATGTCTTCTTTCACGTGTTCTTCATTTTACATTTCTTTGTTTTGGAGACACAAATACGCACACGCACCTTCTGTGTTACGGTCTACCATGAAAATAATGTAACCTCTCACTATTAAATAGACCTGAATATTTTATTTGTTAACAAGCAAATTAACTAATGACTTCATCCATTGACTTTGACTAATACCTGTTTACATGCTAAAACAACTACTAATTTTTTCATATGTATTTTAATTAAAATACTATATATATATATATATATATATATATATATATATATATATATATATATATTCAGTTATTGATTAATCTTTTTTAAGGATAAAATAAAGCATTTTGGTAACTAATTCTGTATTTCTTTATTCAATGAATTATTCCATAACAATTTGGTGTCTGTGGGGGGAGGACCTGACACTCGTACAGTAATTAGTCTATTCTTGTTTTACTGAGTAGATTAACCAATCAAATGTTTAGGTGTGTTGAAAGAGCCACAGGGAATAGTGGAAGAACCATGAAAGCATTTATTTTAAATTACATACATATTCATATATGTAATAAATTCATATTTTGAGGGCTCATTTGGACATTTGTTATTTATGGACTTTTAAAAATTGTTGAATGTAAATTACTAGATACAGCTGTGTATTTATTGGACCTATTTATTGGATGTCTTCTTTTTTTTTTTTTTTCTGAGCAAAAATGTTTGTTTTTTTCTTGGTCCCACTAAGATCAGTCACAGCAGTCCAGAGCTTTTTATTAGGATTAGATCTAACACCATTTCCCTGTTCTTTTTGTGAAAGCTTTCACTGAGCAGGTTTACCAAACACTGATGTTTTCCCAGCCTTTTTTGGTTTACACAGTATAAACAGAAACACCACATCTTACTGCTTTTAAAGTAGACCTTTAAAGCAGACAGTAGCTTTCTAAGCTAGCTGTGCTCTCTGTGGATTTACGGGTACTATATTGTTTTCTCCGTGTTTATTGTTCTTCTCAGGTTGCTTTCAGGAAATGCACATTTCAAACTCCCTTTTTTTGTGTGTATTCAAGATCCACTCACCCCTGTCGCTGCATCACCTTTGTTGGCAACTGTTCCTCATTTTTTCCATAACTGAGCCAACTTTTAGGTTCGGCCGTGCGGGTGTGGAGTGCTACTGTCAGCATGAGAGCAGTGCTGCTGTCATCCAGCTCCAGTTCCTCATCAACGAGGTGCGTTGTCATCTCCTCTGCATTGAACTGTGCTCTTTTTTTTTTTTTTTTTTTACTTCTCCTCTCAGTCTATCTATCCATCTCTTGTATCTTTTTATCCGTTTTGTATTGGTAGCAGGTATATGCTTCGGTTAATAGTGCTTTTACTCCCTGATTAAACAGTAATGCTACCGATGTGACCCACATTTCTCATGTTATGTTTTGTGGACGTAAAACGATGAAGGAGCCAAGCCGTGTGATCTAAACGCTCATTATCCCTCTTGTTTATCGCCTTCTCCACAGGGGGCGCTGGTGAGTGCCTTAGCTGATGACACCATCCATCTGTGGAACCTGAGGCAAAAGATTCCAGCCATCCTGCATTCTCTCAAGTTCAACCGGGAGAGGTAGAGAAAATGTGTTCCTCCTGTCGTCGCGCTCTGTGCCACGTAAACAAAACTTTGATGCTGCGATCAACACGGCTGTTGATATATGTTTGTCTTATTTTCCTTGTTAGAAATGGTCACCGTTAAGATGCAGAAATTCAGATATTTTTTCCTACAACAGGTTGAGGTTCATATCGAACATATATTTTACCTCTTCGGAATTATCTATTTTATTTATTGATATTTATTAATTTTTTTCTTCCCCCAAATCTTATAGGGAAGATGTTTCTAATACTCTAAAAAATGCATCCCAAACAAGTAAAATAAATAACAAATAGCCCCATTTCTATCATGGATACCCACGTTAGCAACAATCCACCTAACCCCGGCTTTCCACCGGATGCATAAGCAGTGCGCAGCGCAATACGTAGCTATTAGCTGCCACAATAGTCAACGGGTTCGTTTCCACCGGGTGGGAATTAGACGTGTCCCAGGAGCTTAATGTCGCGGCGCTCTATCGCAAGCCAAACGGAAGCACGTCTGAATAGAGATTGACTTGAAACACAGTTTTTCCCGCCGCATTGAACCGTCCCTTTGAAGTGCCATTAAAAAATGGCATTTCCTCTGGTCATTGAACTGCTCTTTTCACGTGACACAGCTGTGCACTGAATGTGTTCCCCAGAGCCACGGAAAATACGCATTTCTTTGACGGACAGTTTCTTTGTTGTTTTTGGTGTCGCATAAAAAAATGCCGTTTGTATCTAGATGTGCCTGACCCCTCCTGAATAAAGGTTTTCTCTGCCACTCAGTTCAGACTTTAATCGCCCAATCAATGAAGAGGAAGTGAAGACAGTAGCTTTTTGGCGGACTCCATGCCAGTGGACGCAGGTAGCTGTCTGAAATGAAAAAAATCAGAAGGAGGTGCTCTGAGTAGGCATGACAGAGAAACTGCTTTAAGCAGTGCCCTGAAAAATGGGGGGGTAAAATTCCCACTTTCTTTAAAAGTCCCCCAAGATGTAAACCAACATTAGATGGGATGTGTGTTTAAAAGTACTACATCTGTACAACAGGTACATCCTATACTGTAGAAGTGATGCACGGCCTCGGCCCAGTTGAGAAAAGACACCCGTATTCATTCTCCTGTTCCTCCCCGCTGAGTTATAAATAGTACGGGTTCATTAGTGTGACACAGTCCAAGGCCTTTGTAATTAAATTCTAGTCATTTAAGGCTCCTACCAGTTTGGACCAGCATGATTAGGGAAGAAGCTGGGGCCTTTTGATGGCTCTGACTCATGGGATAATGAAAAGCCTGCCGCTGATGCCTCCTGATCTCTTCCAGAATCACATACTGCCACCTGCCCTTCCAGAGCAAATGGCTGTACATCGGCACGGAACGAGGAAACATCCACATCGTCAACGTGGAGTCCTTCACCCTCTCAGGCTATGTCATTATGTGGAACAAAGCCATCGAATTGTGAGTGTGTATCTTCGCAACTTTCCCTTTCTTCTCCACTGTTTGTTTGCATGTCTCGCTTTTGCACCGGTGCAGCTGACGCTCAACCAGGAAGCTACCAGAATGCTGAGGAATGTGGCTGCCTGTGCAGTTGCTGATATTGTGTCCTGTTAGCTGATAATGCCGTAGCTCTGATCGGTGGGAAGGCGGCATGGAGGGGGCGGTTCTACTATGCCAGGACATGTTGTGGAAGACTGCTGGAGGTGTTTTCTGCCCGATTTAACAGAACCTGACAGAGAATGCCCTCTTGACCACCTCAGTGACTTAACTCTGTGACGCTATCCTTCGCTTGTTTTCTGTTTTTTTTACCCAAGGGTTGCTTTGGACAACACGTAGGTAAAAGTTCACGATCAGAAACTTTGTTCGTAGCGCCTGAAACTATGCATTGAACAGCGATGCAAATGTGTGCTGAATAGTTCCCGAGAAACGAAAACTTGGGCCAGTGGAAGTTCTTTTTCCAAGTAATTGATTTTTTTTCCCAGCGTGGCCACAAGCGAGCTTAAAAAAAAGAAGGATTTTTAGACTGTGACTGGCAGCCCAAATGAGTAGCAGACACAGAGGTGTGTGTTTTGAGAGCGAGGCTGCAGGTGAAATCCGATAAATTACCGCTTTAGATCTCGGAGTTGAAAGTGTCAGAGCAAAAGTGTGCCATCCGTGAAGGAAGCCGCCACTGAAGATGGGAAATGATTTTTGCCTCGCCGCTTGTGAAAATGGAAAAGAGAAGATGCGGTGTGAAATGTGAAAGATAATTCACAGTCATTTCTTTGCAAAAGGCTTGTCAGATCTCTGACAGAAATGTCTTTTTCTGTGCTTCTTAGCTCCGGAGCTCGCCTCTCTTTTCTTATGCTGCTACTTATGAATTGAAGGAGCCCTGAAGTTTCTGCTGGTTAAAATAATTACAAAGTTATTATCTCTTTTCATCTTCAGCTGTGATTTTACTTAAAAAGGTCCAATTTAAATACTGCATGAATTATGTAAGAATTATGCCCATTGTGTTTTTCATAGAATATGCTTCGGAATGTCTGTATATTTACATGTCCTTTGATATGTTAAGAGGCCTCCAAGGTAACTGCACCTGTAGTAAAGATTTATTCAAAAGGCTTAAATTATGTTGTTTTTATAGAATTGCTGGATTAATTTCTCTAACAGTGGCCTTTTAAGCTTTGAAAAAAAAAGTTTTACTTAAGATGTAGTCAGGTCATCGTCCAGCCTTGTTTACCGGAGTTTCCAGTTGTTTTAAACTTTTTTTTAGTCATTATTCTGACTGTAGATCAGGGCCAATTCTCTTAATAAGTAGCTTCTGACTTATAAAGATGACACATATTGGTCACTGGATTGGTATGTTCTCTCGTTTTTCCTATTTTGAAGAGTGGGGAAAAAAGTGTCCTGGATTGCTAATCATAAATTCCTAGACACTGATAAACTTTTTGTTATTTTATAGGAATTATTTTTTTGGTAAATATACATAAAGTTTTAATTAAAAAAATATATATTGTGAGTTTATGCAATTGCACCAATATGTACAATTTAAGCTTTAAAAAAAAAAAAAATCCAAGTCAGATCTTAGCTCTAATTATCGATACATACTAGGGCTGCACGATATTGGGGGAAAAAACTGACATTTAAATTTTTTTCCAACCCTATGATATATATTTTACGATATTATTAAAAACTGGAGGACTGTTTCTCATCTGTGACCTTGGAGCATTTTGGGCAATGTCATTTGTCAGTTTGAGCATCTGCTGGTGTGAAACTGTCCAGCTGACTAAATATTACAGTAGCATGAAAAATGCAAGTTCATAACACATATCAGCCAACAATTATTGCACTCCAAACAGTCCTTTGCGATTTGAATATTGCAATGACGATATATAGGCAATATATTGTGCAGCGTTCTACTCATTAGCTGGATGCCAGCTAGCCTCCTGTGCCTACCTGGATTGCTGTAGTTTATTAATTAGACCTAATTTAGCACATGAATAATTACCAACTCTCTTATTCAGAACATTTATTTCAACAAGCCAAAACACTTTGGCACATAAAAAGTTGTAAAATGTTTTCAGAACTGATGAGGCATAATATTTACTGTAATAGAAATATGCATGCGTGTTTATGCTCAAAGATAAATAGAAGTGGTTTAACACCTCTTAATGTTTCTCAAGGAATCCAACAGAGAGTCTATTTAGTAGACCAGTAAATGTCTATTAACAGATGTTAACTAAGAACATCCACATGCTCACGTTGTTTGCTCCCTAATTATATAGTGCTCTATATATACACTCCTTACTCTGAGTCAGAATAAATCAGAATTTTGCCTCAACTTTGAATCTCTTTATTACCTCAGAAAGGAGTGCTTTTATTTTTGCCAAACTGGAACCACCTTTCTTGTAATGACGTTAGCTTAAAAACGAGAAAATAAAAAGATGTCGTTTTTTTTTTGGTCTTGAAATTTCACTGCAGTCGTTGAATGCCCTTTCGATTTGAGAGACATTAATGAAGTCATTATTATGATGCTACAACACACAAGAACAGTTTGTCATTAATAGCCCAGTCTTAAAAAAAGAAAGGAAAAAAAAGCCTTCTCAAAAAACAACTTCTTCACTGGAAATGCACATCAATGTTGTGGCTTTCATCAGAGTTTCACGAGTTAATGAACGCTTATGAGACTCGAGTCCCAGGCCACAAGCCTAAGTCGAGTCTGGAGTTTTTAGAGCGTCCGTAAAGTTTTGTCTTTGCGACTTACGTGCAACTCGAATCCAAGTCTCACACTAAAGACGGCGTCTCTGTTAGAGCTGACTTATACTGCATAGATGAATAGCAGAATTGCAACTTTGGATAGCGACAGAACAAGTCATGAAAACTCTGGAGGTAGGCGTGTCATTGCTGGAGCCTTGAATCAGCAGCTATCTTAATGAATGCGCAGCTGAGATTGCTGTTTACTTACTAAGGCACAAGAAGTCACAAACAGGCAGCTGAAGGTGGCTGAAGCCCTTTAGGCATTTAATTAAAGAACCTTATTATCCATTAACACCACAGCCTCTGATTAATAAAGGATCCTCACATGAGTCTGAAACTAAAAATCAGTCATGTCTTGAGTGCAGCTTGGAATCGTTTATGATGGTGTGTAGAATGCTTTCATCCAGGTCGTGTTTGCAGTCTACGTACTTTAATCGTGACAGTTGCCCGTTTTATACAGACTCCTCATTAGGTGGCGGCGGTGGCTGGAGTTCTTCTTCTGGTCCTTTCTCTTGTTTTTACTCGCTGCGACATCTCTGTCTGTGTTGACTCATCAGCAGCAATGAGATCATTAGCCACCAGAGCCAGACCACACTCGGAGGCAGCAATACGTTCTGTAGGCCAGCTCCTCACTTCCTCCGCGCCCCTCACTCCGTTGCCTTGGTGATCCTGTCTCCACGCAGCATAACCTCCCCGTAGACCCCCATACTCTCGCTCTCTCTGTTTCTCTCTGATACGTCATGTCTCTTTCTTGTGCACTGATGCATTTTCTTTTTTTTCTTACTAGAATATTTTGTTTTACCTTCCTGCGAGGCGGTCTGTTTTTTTTCTCTGTATTTTTTTCCTTTATGGGCACCCGTAGCTTAATTGCCTCATTATCTGAACTATGCTTATGAAAGCAACACTTTATCCCAGTCAGTGTCCATCTCCAAAATGTAAGATATACATCATAGCTGACCATGCATCAAATATTCTTAGATTGCTTTAAAATGTCTGTCACTGTTCTGTTGCAGATCCACCAAGACGCACCCAGGGCCTGTGGTGCACATTAGTGATAACCCCATGGACGAGGGCAAGGTAACTCATAATTAAACGTTACAAAAAAGCCAATGATTTAAAATACGTGTCCTATCATATATTACCCTTACATCTATTTGTGTTTTCTGTGTATTTATATTGAGGTGCATTTTTTATTTTTATTTCAATATAATTTGGGATTTTCATTAATCTCTTAATAAACCAAATGCATAAAACCACCTCTCTGGGTGTAGGCACTGGCAGAGATGCACCGCTCAGAATTTTGTACAGCTTTGACCGTTGGACTATTAGCTGATTCTAGTTTAGCTTTAAGAACTTTATAAGAAAATATTAAAGCAGCATTCAAAAGAAGTTTCTTGTCTTGAGATGTCTTTCTTTTATATCGGATAATAGGAGAGAATAGCTGTGAAACTTGGTTTTACTGTTT
Organism: Valencia hispanica; assembly: GCA_963556495.2. Taxonomy (NCBI): domain Eukaryota; kingdom Metazoa; phylum Chordata; class Actinopteri; order Cyprinodontiformes; family Valenciidae; genus Valencia; species Valencia hispanica. The sequence goes on from OY747720.1 coordinate 31,149,573, forward strand.
TAAAACAAATACAAGGTGATTTAGAGTTGATATCCTAACTTACATTTCATGTTTAAATTTTTTTCATATAGTTTTTTTTTTCCGCGGGATTTTGGGTTTTGGTCCAGCTAGTGATGTTTTAAATACGTTTGACGTTTTAAAAATTATATATTATATATCTATTTACCATGCTATAATTGTGTAGTTCTCTCAACTATCACACTACATATCCCACAATGCACTGTAACAACTTCTCAAGGCAAAGACAGGGTTGCATAATCTGGAAATATCAGCTGCAACAGGGCAACATATGGCAGCTTTTGTAGGCCTGCCATGATAACAAACTTTGCTGACTATAAGTTTGCTCAGAAATTATTATTCATTAATAATATAAATATTATGATATTATAATAATATTATTATTAATAAAATTGTCGTTATGAGACTATTTTCAACTAACATAATATTTATGCACCCTCTTAACGATCAATAAACCTCAATTTCTAAAGAAGATCTACCACTGCAACTGGAAGACATTTTTAATATCCAATATAGGTTAACAAAAGGACCACAAAAAAAAAAATAAAGGATGAACTTTGCAAACAAGATTGCCCTTTAAAAACATAATAATCACTTGGCTCAGACAAGAAAAACAAGGAAAACTACCAGGTAGGAGTTTTGTAAACAAAAAGTGCAAACTAACAACAAAAACACTCAGTAAAAAAAAAAATAGAAGACATCCCATTTTATAGATATGGACCATATATGCCTCTTCTCATCTACTCTCTTTGGTGGAAAGAGAGAGCCACGCGAGGAAAACAAACAAGCATGTAAATGGAAATTATTGTGGCTGGAACAATTGAGGTCATTTGAATTTATCGTGCGATTAATTGATTTGTCTATTGTGACAAGTTTTCCTTTTGTGCCAGATGTTTAAATTCTAATACTTGGTTAAACATGGCTATCCTAAACTTCTGAATAAATATTTATCCTGTTTGGGCCATACATAGTGCATAGATCCTTACCTTCACTCTTACATTTTCAAAAGGCCCTCAACATTTCCAAATCTAATGTGCTTCATTTCAGATTGAGGTTGAAAATGTAAAACAGAGCAAATTTGCTGTAATACAACAAGCTGTCCTACTGTAACGCCTAGTTTATATTTCTCCGTCGGCTGAGGTGCGGAGCAACGCTGCCCCATCATCATCTGGCAGGCTCGGACAGTGATGGAGCCATGCCCAATTTTTTTAAATGTCCGCCCAAAGCTGCAGAGAGTTGCAAGCCTGTGATTGGTTAGCAGGCCACTTTCTTTAAATTCTTAAAAAACAACAACCAAAAAACTGAGTGCTGAAGATATCTAGCAGCAGATATGGAGCAGATCGAAAAACGTCTCGCGGAAGACATCCAAACGAATTAACATTTATACAGCCATTCACTGAAAGAGTACAAAGATGCGCAGCAGATTTTGATTTTTGTAAAGAAGTTGCGATAAAGGTGGGTTTGGAGGTGGCTGCCCCCGGTAGTTCCGGTGGGGTAACTGTTTTGCAAGACTCCCCAGAGAAGTCCAGAAGGAAAACGTCCCAGTCGATAGGTGTGTCTGTCTGTGTGTGCAAACTTGCCAACGGAGAAGCATCAGTCTGAATGAAGCTCAGACACATCTCCGCATGTGGTAGAAAACAGCCGTCTCCTCACGGATGCTGAAAAAGCTCATTTTAATTCTTCCCCTCTCACTCCTAACTTCCACACTGAAGAGTATTGTCATGAACGTGACCTGGTTGTGCTTGGTATGATGCGTTCCCGGATTGGAAACAGATTTATGTGGGACCTTTTGAGGCTGATCACTGTTGACTTCTAATCAAGCTAAAAACATCGTCCAGTACCCGGTCACCACCCAGTTTCTCGTTGCGTCTCTAGACACTGTCTGGCGGCAGAACATCGATTTCTTGTTTCGCTGTCCTTTGTATGGACCAAAGGTTAATCGGATGATCTGAGGTCTGCTTAAAACAGAATCATGTTTAGGTTTATATCGGTTTTATCGATTTATTGACATTTTCTATTTATGAAGTTTGAATCTTTTTGGAATAGAGAGAATAGCAGAAAAAAAATGTCCCCAATGCATCTCTTGGGTTTCCATAGTTCAAAGAGATGTCAGCGCATTCAAGGTCTTCCACCCTGTTTTGGCATGAAACAAAATTTCAGATTTTATTTTAAATCCATGTTGCCCAGCCCTAACCTCCTCAAATTTTTCTGAAATGGTTTTATACTGTCAGATGACATATTCAACTTTCGGAAATAGGTCTTTAAATAAAAAATAACCTTCTTATATCTTCAACTGGTACCAGAGATTGTTAAATATTGACAAAAATAGTGATTTGTTTTGTATCTTGAGATATATCGATCTCGACTGATACGAAAAATTATATTGTGTTAGAATTTATTTGCGCCCAGCCCTAGTTTGATTGTTGTTCAACTAATTGACGCAACAACTCAGCTGTTGCCCAGCTTAAAATCTACATGGTAACAACATAATAGGTCGCTTGTGAGCATTTTATGTTTTTGTTTTTAGCCAATCAGCATTTCAGGCTATAGTTTGTCTGAGATGAAACTGATAAATGAAATGTAAATGTAACACTGGGAATGATTTAAAGCAACACATTAACATCAATTAGTATTAGCAACCCAGCTTGCAATAATTGGTTGTCTTCAGATATTATAGAAATTGAGCATTTTTTATCATTAAAATCCCAGCATATATAAAAAAATCAGCAGAAAATCTTCTATTAAAACACTTCAAATAAAACTTAAAAACAAACCGGTGCTGCTTTTGCCATTTATCTTAATACCATTTTTTTTCCCCAATTGACACCAAAACAATTATTCTAAAAATAGTTACTCGTATAATAAATTATTTCGTGAATTTAATGATCCCACTGCGGACTGAGCTTTGCTTTTCTTCTTATTCCAGCTTCTGATTGGATTCGAGTGTGGCGTAGTGGTGTTGTGGGATTTAAAGTCCAAGAAAGCCGACTACCGCTACAATTACGATGAGGTAAGAAATTCTTTTTCATTTTCATTCAGTTCTGTTGAGGGAACCTGTTTGGTCAGGGTTCTGCCTTCCTAACGTCTCCAATGCACGTTTTGGCTCGCTTAACTTCTGTTGGGGCAACAGCTCCCAAGATGTTTGAGTCGCAAAACCTGAAAAAGCTGTTCGTCAGGCCCTTCTGATTCTGTGGAATAGGTCAAGTAAAATAAAACAAGATTTGAAATGATTGAGCAAACTGCATAGGAATTTCACAACATTGCAAGTATATGTATTTTTTGCTAAGAATTTACCTCCTTTTGTAATGGCCAACACCCCTTTATATTAACACACCTCAAAGTATTTTGTCACATCAAGAAACTTCGATGTATTTTACTTTATTTTGTGTGATTAACCAACACAAAGAAGTCTGTAATTTTGAAAAGATACGAGACTTTTAATTTTTTTCAGTGTGCCATGAGTTTGTTTTTAACCCCTTTTACTTTGATACCCCTAAGTTAAATCTAATTCAACCAATTACCTTTAGAAGTCACATGATAAGCTAAGAGTTCCAAGTAATTTAATTAAAGTCTAAATCCGGTTGTTTTTTGAAGGCCTCTGAGGTTTATTGGAAAATTTTAGTAAACAAACAGCTTCGTGAAGATAAAGGAAGACAGACGAGAGGTCAGGGAGGAAGTTATGAAGAAGTTTACAGCAAGGTTTGGTTAGAAAACAATATCTCAAGCTTCAGACATCTTACAGAGCTCATCATTCAGATGAAAAATAGAATATAAATTAGGGGTGTAACAGTACATAAAAATCAAAGTTTGGTACGTATTTGGGGTTTTAAAGTCACAGTTTGGTAGGTTGCGGGAACACTTTAGTCAAGAACAATGCATATAAATGTGAATATGACTTTAAATAAACAAATAACCTTTTTTCAGAATTTCTTCCCTTCAAATCCTGAAATTAATTTGGTTATATGTTCTATAACTTAAAAAGTTGAAAGTTTAGAACTGACTGGATTTGACTTGATTGAATTGTTAAAAATTTAATAAAATAGTACAAGCTGACATAGCCAGAATAGAAAACAATATACGACTTGAAAACAGTCGGCGTTAATGTTTAGAAATGTTCAAATAATACTACGCCCATATTTGAGAATAAAACATACTTAAATCACCTTGGAATTGTTTTGATATTGAGACTAACCTTGTTGCTATTAAAAGATTCATTCGCTGACAAACTTCTGGTTCGGCCCATCTTTCTTTTTTGACTGTAGCTGCATGAGAAACCATTAATGTTCCCAAATAGCAGAGTTTAGTGATAGCTGGAAGTGCCTTTTGTTTTGTTTTGGTGTCACTTTTTAAAGTTACACTGCAGAACGTTGCACTGCGCTCTGAGTTCCGCACATAAACATTCTCCATGTGTTCAGGTAAAAAACAGTTGAACATACGAGTACCAAACCGACAGGGCCGTACCAAAAAATCCGAATACATGTACCGTTACATCCCCATATACTAATTGTTTTCAGATTTTTATTTGTTGAAATTTTTTTTTAAACTGTGAAAACGGGGGGTCTGATTAATTTAGCAAGTTATTTTACTTAAGAGAACGTCAACTACCATTAATGTAATGCCTATAGGGAATCCAATACTGATTTTCCACAGTGGAACACAATGTTACACATCCTAATGATGTGTCTCTGTGTCTCTCAGGCAATCCACTCGGTTGCTTGGCACCATGAGGGGAAACAGTTTGTCTGCAGCCACTCTGATGGCACTTTGACCACGTGGAACATACGAGCCCCGGCCAAGCCTGCACAGATCATCACACCACATGGTAGGAGCCGTTGCACACACACACGCCCACACACACACACACACACACCCTGCTACGGCATGTCACGTGTAGAAAACGTCAATTCCTTAAAGTTCAAAGCTTGATTTATGTGTAAAGAAAAGAAAAACAACTTTCTTTGGCTTCTTACAGGAAAACAGCCTAAGGATGGAAAAAAGCCAGAGCCATGCAAGCCTATTCTAAAAGTGGAGTACAAAACTACAAGAGCTGGGTGAGTGTGATGGCCGAAATCTCCCACCCTTCCTGTGTCTGCTCGCGCCTGGATCCATATCCTGTGTTCAGCGGCGCCTTTCCTGTTGTTCCGCATAAACCGAGTAAGTCAGTTTTGTTGACGGCGTCCTCATTGTAGATGGAAAGCCGGAAAGGTGCCTATCATCAGTGTTTGTGCTCTCAGAGGTTGTGTTTCGCTGTGATTCTGCAATGAACAATGTCTCCTTATGATTCGTTGTCTCAGGCTTCGTATTAACCATGTTGTGACCACTTTTATTCGAGCTGCGGTTGTAATAAAGAGGAGAGAGAAGCTTTGTTGTGTCGAGGTCAAATTGTAAAAAGGAGAAAAAATTCAGCAAAATGATGTCAGAAAAATTAACATCTTCACTGAGACTGATCTAGTTATTCCTCACTATTTTTTCCTCAGGTATTTGAGGACAGGAATTAATTAGTTTTCATGATTAAAAATTAGGAGTCTCCTGAAAAAGGGGGCCAAATACTCTCGGGAGAAAGTGCAACTGTAAACTTTGCCCCTTTTCACCCATTTTCCACTGACACGACCTAGTCGCTTTAATATTTACCACAGTCCCCGCTGTAACTGGGCAAGCCGTGAAATTATTTGTGTATGTGTTTGCCTTCATCAGGGACCCTTTCATGGTTCTGTCTGGAGGACTGTCTTACGACACCGTCGGGAGGAGAGCCTGTTTGACTGTGATGCACGGAAAGAGCACCGCCGTCCTGGAGATGGACTATCCCATTGTAGATTTCCTAACGCTCTGTGAAACTCCATATCCAAGCGGTTAGCTATGAAAATTGTCCATAGCAGGTTTGCTTCATTGCGATTACCACAAAAATGAAGTCACCTATGTTTATGTCCATTTTTTGCTCTTGTGTTTGCCAGACTTTCAGGAGCCTTACGCTGTGGTGGTCCTCCTCGAGAAGGATTTAGTTGTTATAGATCTTGGACAGATTGGGTAATTATTCACCGTCTGTAAACGTGGCTTTTCTGTCTATGTAAAAAAAAAAAATCTGTATTCTAGAATGTGAAGGATTTCTCTCTGCTGGTTTGATAATAACACAAAAGACACCCAGAACTTTAATTTAACCTGGTAGTTTTTTTAAAATGAGAATTTCCACCGTGGAACCGGGCCTTTGCATCAGCAGACGCCAAGCAGTGACCCCCTCCTATTGCAGCAGCATTGACTGAGGTCGCGCTCAGCGGCTGGGAGTGGGAGAGATTGTACAAGTTGCTGAAAAAAAAGCGATGATTTTCTTTTTTTCTTGCGATAAAAGTATAAACAATGATTCTGTCACAGCAGATACACTTTAAAACTTAGATAAAGTCACTACAAACTGAACGGTGATGAGGACTTAATGGAAGGATTAAAACCTGGCCTTCCAGCCTTAAACTTGTGATCATTTCACAGTGTTTACACTTTAAAACTGCTTTGTAATCACTTCAGAATTGGAGGGAATTTGTAACATTCACAGACACTTCATAAATAAAGCCTGAGAGACGTGTCCCATGGTAGCATTAACCACACTAATCCATAATCCATGGCACTTGTGTTATTTTCATTTGGGCTTCATAAGAAATTGATTGGTTTAATTGATTGAAGGACATACTCCTCTTTCACCACCAATGGGTATAAACAGATGTTGATTATTTGAAATCTGTTTACCTTCAAGTGGATAGAGCATGAGCTTTAGACTATTTATAACTGAAAAGACTTAAGTATACTGTCGAATAAATTCAACTTATATTTTGCTTTTTAAAAATTAGATGAATTTTGAAATCGGATGGAAAATTCTGATTGGTGCATCTCTAATTTTTTCTTCTCTTATTTAAAGTGAGAAAACATTTGGAAATCATTAACTTAATCTCGTCTTTTATAAAGTTTTAATTCTCAAGAAACCCAAAAAGCATTAGATCACAGCAGAAGAACTCTTAAACTACCTTGAAACACAACATGTAATATTTGCCTTCTGTTATTTTCAAATCTTAACTGTTTTTGTTTGTCATGCCAGGTATCCCATATTTGAGAGCCCATACCCTCTTACTATCCACGAGTCACCGGTGACGTGTTGTGAGTATTTTGCCGACTGCCCTTCTGAACTCATTCCTGCACTTTACTCCGTCGGCAGCCGACAAAAACGACAAGGCTACAGCAAGAAGGTGATTTACTCCTCCTTGTTAACGGGTCCTTTAATCGTGTCTCCCATTTATGCATTTGGTTTTGGAGACACAGTGTCTAATGTGAAAGCAGTGAGAGAGAGAAGCTTGTGGCAAATACAGTAAATAATTCGGCCTGAGTCAGACGGTTAACGTTTATAATTTAATCAGTTTTCTTCTTTTTACAGGAATGGCCCATTAGTGGTGGAAACTGGGGCCAAGGCCCACAGACCTACCCAGAGATTATCATCACAGGGTATGTAATTATTGAACAGATGAAATAATCTTAGTGCTTACCTTTTTATTTCTGTACTTTTGTAACATTATCTTTTTCTGGTTCTCTTCAAAAACAGACATGCTGATGGGTCAATCAAATTTTGGGATGCGTCTGCATGTAAGTATTTCTTTTCTCGTTGTTTATACACTCATGGTTATGAAAATAAGCAACACCTAGCACCCACAAGGAAGAGTCTGATTTAGACATTTTTTGGTACAAATGCGGACCAAAAATATGTCTGTAGAGGATTTGTTTTGTGAGGAGATGACGGCTGTGAAATGGGGACTAGAAGGCATAAGTTGTGGCATTATGAGTTTTGTAGTGTGATACAGGCAGTCACTGGTCGCTAGTTTTGGGTTTTAACGTGCTTGAGGCCAGGGGGTCGAATCTTACAATCCAGTAGCATGTGGGAGGCCCTCTCTACATCACATAGCAGGATGATGCAGTTTGTGCCTTGATGTACCCACTGGTTCTCATTGTGTTGTAATTTGTGTGTCTTGGAAAATGTTAACCGTTTACACTTGACAATAAAGGTATACATTTTACATTTCAAGTATGGCTTCCTCAAGTTGTAATAAACCATTCAACTCTTAAGTCTAAGTCCTCTGTAGTGCAATATATAGTGAACATATATAGTGGCTCTCAGAATTGGTGTCTCAGTACCAAGTAGAAGCCCAAGAGATTTACTTTCACAAGTGGAGCATTACGGCTTTTGCTATAGTGCTCCGCTTGATATGTGTATGAAATCTTTATTAGAAATTGCTGTGGGTTTTTTCCCCCCCTGATATTATGGACACGGAGACGGAAAATAAAGGGAAAGAAAGAAAGAAAGAAGATGAAGATAGGAAAAAAAGTTAGTGAGGGAGAGGGTAAGTTGAAGATACAAGATAGGAAGGGGGAACAAAGAAAACGCAACAAAACATCCCAGTCCGCCTCCACACCCGAAGGACGGCAGGGAGAGGAGAAAAAAACAAAAACGACAAAACAAATCAAACAATGCAAACTGAGAACTACAAAACCACAACCCACAAATAGATATATGAATACAATAACGGCGTCACTGAAAAGCTCATGGTACCGATTATTACAAGGCTTAGTAAGGGTAACCTAAGCCCAAGAATGCACCTGTAAACACAGAGAATCCCCTTCTCCACAAGAGTGTTCAATAGCTGGTGTGTAGAGCCATCAATCCGCCTCCCAGGAATTGACGCAGACACAAATGAGTTCGGAACATCCAGCAGCTACAATGCAGGGGCCGGGGGGCAGCAACCGGCCATGCCAGGGTGGATCCAGCCATGGGCCCTGAGGCCCAAGGGCACTCCATCCCAGGTGCCCCCACACGCCGGCACCGGCAACAGAGACACCCACACCGGCTGGGCCCCCTGCCAGGACCACAGCGCCCCAGAACCCCAAGCACCCAAGCCCACCCAGTAGCAGCACGGCTACCAGGCCAGTAACCCATGTCCGCCAGTACAACCCCCCCAAGGCACTGCATGCAGTCACCAAGAGTTACCACCCATAGCCACCAAAGCCCCACCCTAGGTGGGGACCACGGCACCCAGCGCTCGATCCACCTAGAGATCCCACCTCCAAGGACCTCCCCCAGGCGCCCCTAACCCCAAAAAACGCCATATCAGCAACAATGTCCCATACGACAAAACCAAAGGCCCCCCACTCTTACTAGGTGATGGAGCTGATCAAAGGAGCCCAGAGAGATTGATCCGATGCAGAGGCCGTTTCAAGACCAATGTGGTCCAACAAGAGAGTTCAATACTGATTAATATTGAGAACATTTTTATTTTTACAGTTAAATTACTGCCTATTGTGATCTTTGAAACACCAAATATACCTTAATATGCATTAATACACACGGTGGAAACGTTCTTAGCTCTACCCCAGAAGCCAACCTTTATAGTCTTATCTCAACTGGTTGGGGGTACAGCCAATCAATGCCATGCAAGATAAATGGCACTCCTGGATTGGCTACTTTGCTCTACAAAAATGCTCTACAATGCTGTACAAAAATATCCGCAAATTTTCCACCAATAATTTGGAATTGCGTTCCACAGAAAACTCCCTGAATAGTGAATCCTTGAATACAGAACCGTGAATAAGCGGGGTCCACTGTAAAAGGTTTTAATCTCCTTCCATTTTTTTTTTTCTTCTAAGGCAAATATTTTGCTTTATGTATTTTCAAAATAATTCAAAGCAGTATACGACTGTTTTTTAATGTTAAATTAAATGATAAAGATCATTTTTGATTAATAATAAAAGATAAAAACATAATTGTTAAATTCATGTGTTCATGTGATAAGTTAGACCAAAGGACAATTGGTATTCATATCTCTGGCTGGAACAAAGGTCTAGTAGAAGCAAATAAAATGTTAACACATCTGTTGTTGAAATAAAATATTATTTAGTTTTTTTTTTATTCTATTTTATTTTTATTTTTAGTATTTTATTTTTACTTTTTATTTTCATTTCAATTATTTTGTTTGTTTATAGATTTTTTTTAATATTTTAATTTTATTCATTTTAGTTATATTTTATCTTTTTTATTTTTTGTTTTATTTAATTTTTTCTATTTTCATTTTTTTATTTTATCTTTTAACCAAAAATGTAAGGTGTGGAAATATTCATATTCACCTTCACTGACTAAGGCCTTTCCACCGTTTCAACAAGTTGCCAGAATCTGTTGTAAAGCCTCAACTGCTCCCCACTCTTCCAGGTCTGGCACACGAACCATGTTCTGATTTTGAAAAAGCCTAAATGGAAACAGTAGACTGCTGTAGATGGATTTTGGGGCGGGGGGGGGGGGGGGGCTTAACTCACTGTCAACCATTGTGGAGAAAAATAATGCCATGGAGGTTTGTCATCCCCCCCTCCACACCTTTTGTAAATGACAACCTTTAAAATGTAACTGCAACATAACAAAAGAGGGCGTCTCTGTGTTCAAGGAAACAAGATCTTCATGAATCAATTTAAATCTGTGTTTGAAACTTGAGATTTTGTGGCAAAGTAGGTTTCCAACATCAGAAACGCAAAAATTTCCTGACTCTGAGTAGAACAAACATGTTGTTCCAGTCTTTTTTTATTATTATTGGAGGTATTGGGAGTAAAGAGTCACCACAAATTTTCAAATTGAGGCCATGTATTGTTTGTAAGAGACTAAAATCAGAACGAAGCTTAAAACAAAACTGACTTTTCACCCATTTCTTCTCAAGTTCATCAATAAGCTGACCTTGTTCTTTCTGAAACTATGCGTAGTTAGCTGTGTTGTTCTTTCCCCTCTGCCTTTTGAAGTAATGCTTCAAGTACTGTACAAGCTGAAGACTGCCAAGGTGTTTGAGAGGGCCCGGGGTAAGGAGGAGAAGCCGAACACCGACATTGTGGACGAAGACCCTTTCGCCATCCAGACCTTGTTCTGGTGTCCGGAGAGCAGGATGCTCTGTGTGGCTGGAGTTTCTGCTCATGTCATCATCTACAGGTTCAGCAAACAAGAAGTCACCACTGAAGTTGTTCAGGTTAGACCATTAGAGTCTGAGGGAGATCAGTCCTTTAAATTTCTGGCTTGTAGCAGCTCATGTTCCAGTTTTCTTGGATACATGAATTTATTATATATAAAAAATATATATATATATAATTAATAGGGATGTAAGAAAATATCGACAAACCGATATATCGCGATATTTTATTTCCCGATATTGTATCGATATTCAAAAAATATATCGATTTTTTTTATTTTTTTTTTCTAGAATTTGAATGGAACCATTAATGATGACAGTAATTTTTGTAGTAAAATCAAAAGTATAACTGGTAGTTTGTGGCTGTTTTCACCTTCTTAGTTCCAGTGGATCAACTAGATCTAGTAATAAAACTGAATGTTAAAGTATGAAACAGGTTGGAGTGTTTAGAATGCTGTGACAGTTTTCCTACTGTTAAATTGAGTTTTAAAAATCACAATATATAGTCTTACTCATAGTATCGTGATATATCGAGCTATATCGTATCGTCTCCCATGTATCACGGTACATATCGTATCGCCAGATTTTTGACAATACACATCCCTAATAATGAAATTGTTTTAATTTTGTTTGACATCCATGATTTCTTGTAAGTTATACCTGACCTGCAAACGAACATAATTGAAGGAATTTATACAGACGTGTCACAAAGCCAGAATTTTAAGCTAATCTCCATCAGAAGATTCCTTCCTCACATCCAGATTCTTCTCATCTCCTGTCTTGGGTTCAGCTGCTCGAGGTACGGATGCAGTGCGAGTTCGGCGAGGTCGACTCTCCCGATCCAGGAGGGGAGCAGACCCCCACCCTGCCGACCTGTGCAGCTTCCTCCAGCCCTCAGGAGACCGAGCCTCCGAATCAGCTCGCCGCAGGCGTCAACTCGTCTGACGGACACAGAGACAATATACCGTGCCTACAGTACGGACCCTTTTTGCCCATTTTCACTACATGGTCGATGCCTTTCTGAAGCTAGCTGTTTAGAAAAACAATAAATAAATGGTGTCGGCAAACTAATAAAAGGGAAGTAAGTGATGTAGTCATCAGATTACTCCCTCTGGGGCCTAGTGGGGAAATGATCCCATCTATAAAGAAAACTTAGAAGAAATAAAGATGTCTTGACAGTGAAAAGTGGAAGGAGGGTAACGGCAGTGGGAAAAGATTTTGTTGTCAGTGTGGCCTACCCCGGGGGAGAGGGGGGATTAATTCATCCCGGTGTAAAGTGCAGCTGCTGCTGTCTCATCCTGCCGTGTGTTTGATGCAGGGTGCGGAGCTCCCTGCTGAAGCAGTCCCCGGGCTACCAGGTGGAGCTGGTGGTCCAGCTGGTGTGGGTGAGTGGGGAGCCGCCTCAGCAGATTACCAGCCTGGCAGTCAACTCCTCCTTCGGCCTGTAAGTCTCCACTTTTGACACCACATATTTTCCACCTTTGGATGAGTTTGAAAGAAAAGTTAAATGAATTTCATTTAGAAATAGTTCCTTAACACACTATTTATTTATCCCATTATCTAAAACACTGTTTCCCAATCTTTGTCCTCAAGGGACGCTGTCTTGCGTGGTTTAGATGTTTCCCCCTGCTTTCAGCACACCGGATTTTAATTGATGGCAGATTAACAGGCTTTTACTGAACTGCAATCATCTGAAGCAGGAAAAACATCTAAAACATGCAGGGCAGTGTGCCTTGAGGACCAGAGATGGGAAAGACTGATCTAAAACATAAAAATCTGCATACATTTTTTAAAAAAGGACTTGACTGAATTAGATTTTCTTATTTAGATTTTTAATTTTAGGTTTATTATCGTAACCTGTTTTTGTCCCACAGGTTTTATTTTTAAAACATCAAAAAAAAAATTGTTACATTTCATGCAAATGAAGGTATCACTGATCACAAACTGTGAACATAGGATCTGCATTTAAGCTAAGAGTCCAACTGTTGTAGACTTTAAGTTTCTCCAGATGCAAATAAAAACTGGGGTCAAGCCCATCACTTGATTAGGGGTGCACCGATCCGATATTAGGTTTGGATATCGGCCGCAATAATGACAAAATAGCTGGATCGGGGATCGGAAAAATGAACAGATCCACTGGCCGATCCAGGTTTTTTTTTTTTCTGTCGTAGCAGAATGTATTTCATGCGTCAGCTTCATGTGTGTCGCATGCTAGAAGCAACATGGAGCGAGCCAGAGGGTCGGCTGTGTGGAGATATTTCACGCTTGCCACTCCAACTAGTTCGTCGGCTGTTTGCAATGTCTGCAAAGTAAATGTTTCGAGGGGAGGTGGTATTACTGCAAAGTACAATACTACCACTTTAATCAAGCACATCCAGAAACACTATGCTAAGGAGCACGCTGAATTCCTGCACCTCAGCAAAACAAAAGGAGCGGAGTCAAAATGGAAAAAATAAGTCTTAGTTATGTTTAGTTAGTAAAGTCTGGTACCTTTAGTCTCTTCAAGTAAGGTATAAGGTGAAGGGTATACAATACAGTTTATTATTAATTCAACAATAGTATCGGATCGGTGTCGGGTATCGACAGATACACAAAGCCCAGGCATCTGTATCGGGACTGAAAAAGTGGGATCGGTGCACCCCTACACTTGATAATAAAAAAGTGCAATTATATGTCTTACAATATGTCTCATTATAAATAAATGCATAATGTTATTGTCTGTATGCATTTTATTCATGGCAAACTCATACATAAGACATTGTCTCTCCAACCAGTGTTATAAGGTTTTATTGAGAATGTTACGTCTGGTCCACATCTGCTATTTTGGAATGGACACAATTTATTCATAGTTTCTAAATGACTTGACCACCTTAGCACCTCTTTATCCTCCCAATTTTCTTTGCTGCATTAAACAGCAAGTGCCCCCAATTATATTACAGGCAAAGAGAGCCTGAATGCATTTAACATATGAAATTGCACCTTATTTCAGTGAAACGTTGCAATATATTGAGCAGCTCTACATTTTACACTTTGTTTTCAAATCAAAAATCAAGCACTACTTTGTGTTTGTCTATTATGTGTGATTCCAGTAAAATGCAATGAAGTTGGGGTTGTAATTTGACAAAATGGGGAAAGGTTGAAGGCACTTTAATAGGACACTGTCTAACAGTTCTCTGTCTCTGTCTCTCTCTGTCTCTCTCTGTCTCTGTCTCTCTCTCTCTCTCTCTCTCTCTCTCTCGCTCTCTCTCTGTCTCTGTCTCTGTCTCTGTCTTTCAGTGTGGTGTTCGGAAACAGTAATGGTCTGGCTGTAGTGGACTATGTCCAGAAGACCCTGCTGCTCAACATGGGCACCTCGGAGCTGTACAGCCCGTGTGACCCTTGCCAGAGGCAGCTCCGCTCCCCACGTAAACCACGGCAGCCTTCTGGAGGTCAGTTTGCGCTCAACCAGTTACACCTCTGGCTCATTTTTCTCTTGGTCTGCGCCTCTCTAGTACTGCAGCATAACTGCTCCCAGTGCAGCAACTAACATGAATCAGCCTGAAATGCAGTCAATACACTTATTTGTTTGCATCATGCCTCTTTGTAAAGCTAAGCTCGATCAGGTTGCTAGAGGTGGTATTGGACAGGCAGAGCTGACACTTGGCAGCTGCCCTGACTTCACACCATAGACACTCCCCCCCTGCAGTAGCTTCTCTCCCTCAACAGGGGGCATCACTTACAGGTTCTCCATCTGTTGAGTAGGATAGTGCAAAGACAGCAGAGTGGGTGCATGTCAGCAATGCTGCATCATAACTCTGCTGTCATCAAATTATCCTTTTATTCCTTTAACTGTTAAAATATTACACCAGCTTTGCTTAATTCCCTGTCAAAAGCCTTGTTGTCTTATTTTTATTTTTATGTTTGAGATCATAATGTTGGTGAACGGCATGTTTTCTTCTCTTGAGAGGTTTTTGTTCTAGATTCAAGATTCTACATCAGTTTTTTTGTTTTTGTTTTGTTAGAAAAAGTATACTTAGCCAACTCCAAATGCAGCAATATAGACTGGCTCCGATCAGAATGTTTGGGCAGCTTCAGCCCTCTTGAGCCACTACCCTGCATGTTTTTAGACATGTCCCTGCTGCAACACCTGATTCACCGAGTTCTGCCAATGATGTCAGTCATTTAAGTCGAAGACATCTAAAACACACAAGACAGCGGCCCTCGAGGAGCTTGTATTAGCGATTACTTGGCTAGCACAGCTAGTGTTACTACAACAGCAGTTCCTGCGTGAGAATCAGCTTCTCACATCTCTGTACCACCTCTGAATTTTAAATACGTCGCTGATGCAGGAAAAAACAAACAAAAAACGACATAGATTCATTTTCCTTCTGTTATAACTTCCACACCAAAGAGGGTTTTGGTTGCTTCTGCCTTGTAGCTTTCATGGTGAATCTCAAATTTCGGGTCTGACTCTGAAAATGTTTAACTAATTACTACTGTAGCAGGGCATTCTGTTACCAGTGCATCCTTTTATGTGTTCAGTGATGAATTCAGCAGCAGGCCTGAGATAATCTGTGTTTTTTATTTATTTATTTATTCATTTTTATTTTTGGTAGTTTAGACTTCTAATTTTCACAATTTTTTTGTTCTTTCTCAATGGTTTTCACTTTTTTTGTTGGTCTCTTTGTATGATCTTTACTAAAGACATTCCAACTGCTACGTCTCACATGTCCAGACTTTCTAACTTGTATTCTCAGTCTGTGAAAAAACTGCGCTCCTCTCACTTCAGTAAGTCCCATTGTGTCAGATCCGCCCCCCCCCCCCCTCCATTCCACACAATTGTTTTGCACTTGGAAGCTTTTCCTTTCCCTCATTAAGTTACACTCCCTGGTTTTGATTTAGAGTGGCCGCCTCAGATATCCAAAACTCATGATTTGAGTATTGAGCTGCAAAATGGGTGGAGGGGGGAGTTTTGCTAGACTTGAGGTCAATGAATTAAAATCGGGGTGTGTATCTTTAAACGTAGCTTTCAGTGTTGGTAGGAAAACGATGCAGACATGGTTGAATTATTAGGATTTAGTCTATATTCGTGCTTATCTGGTATAGTAGCCAACCCTGCAAAGTTTCAAATAGCTCGCCCCCCCACCCCCGTTGCATCAGATTTAGGAAACAGATATTTTCTGGTTGCTGGGGAATAGATTGGGCTTACTTTGCTTTTGTTTCTAAATCATTGTTTCTGCAGGACTCTATGATTCCAACGATGGGTCGAATAACTCGGAGGACCGATGCAAGTCGCCCACGTCAGGTAAGCCTCTTTGCTAAAACCACCCCCTACCCCCCAGCCTTCAAAAACAATTTTTTTTTTTAAGCAGTTTTCCCCAAATGCTGCTATTTATCATCCAGGATCTACCTCACCATGCAATTCAGACGATGAACGAAAACAGAACTTCATAGAGAAGGGTACCGTATCTTTCAGTGCATGCATCCTCTTAACTCCAGCAAATCATAAATGGCTGAAGACATCTGATTTGTCCTTTCCCCCTCCCCCTCCAAACCTTATTTCCAGTGAAGTTCAAAAGCAGACGCTTTTCCAAGACGGTTGCCAATGACTTTGGTACTGTATCTTTCACGTGCGTTCTTTGTGGTCGCTCACCGTTTCTCTCCATGAATGACGGCGCTCTAACCAAACTGTGCTGTATCCTCTGCCAGTCTGTGCATAGTGTGCCAATTAAAGTCAGATTTTCAGTCGAGACGTGGGTTACTGATCAGAAGGCTGATTATGAAAATAATCGTGTTACTTTATTGATTGCATGACAGGGTACCTTTCAGATTTCAGTCTTTTTTTTTTTGTTGATTTTCTATGCAAATTCTTATTTTTAACAAATCACCTTATACACTATAGAGTATTGCTTGGGAATTTAATATTTGATGCTTTTTACTTCCCTTCCCTCAGAATAAAGCATAGAAAATCTTCCACCCTGCCTTAATATTTGTAACACTAACCACTTGAATTTTTTACTGAACTCTTTGATTGTCAATACTCTCTGTATTTCCAATTTCAGGTGTTCGGTTCATTGTGATCTTTTGGCTATCCGCTCATTATGTTTTTTGGTTATTTTTTCCTTTCCACCTACTCTCTTTGCATAACAATGTTCACTGAATTATAATTATATTATTTCTCAACTGCTTCTTGCTTTGTTTGACAGTGCCGGCTCCTCTGCGATGCTTTTCTTGCTTCATCTGTATTCTTCTGGCGGTTCTGAATGTGGTGGTAGACTGCTACAGGCAACTTTTGGGGTTCATGTCTTGGAATGGCAAAACTTCTGGTAGCAAACCAAAAAATACAATCAGTTGCTCTATTTTATCTCCTTTTTTTGTTTGGAATATAAACATTTTGGTTTGTATTCCGAATCTTGTTGCACTCAAAAAAAAGAAAAGAAAAACTTGGCATAGGCTGTACGCACTGCATAGAATAACATATGTTGTTATCCTCTATTGCATTTTATTTGGGGATCATATAATAGACCAACCCAATATGGTGCATAACTATGAAGTGGAGAGGAAAAACTGTTTTAAAAATGTTATTTGCAAATTGAATCTAAATAGTGTGGCGCGCATTTACAACCAAGTGCCTTCAGAAGTCACCTAGGTATCATAACCTTTGAACATTTCTTGGAGCAGTAATCAATTCCCCAGCTCAGGTGAGAACATGTGTCAACATGATAAAGACTAGTAGTTCTTTCCACAAACCTGGCTGTTATTATTGTGCGGTATTAGGGCCAAAATTGGACTATTGCGGACCCAGCGGTGGCTACTTCCCTGCCGCAGGACGCTGTATCCGTCCCAAAGTCAGCTGCTTGATCTGATTGATAGGCCGGCACCGGAAACTGAGAATGAGACCACTCCCTTCCGTTAGCTTTTTATAGGCTAGCGACTACAGCATTTGAAAAAATATTCAGGAAATCACATTGTCTGATTGTTAAAGAATTAATTTGTATTTTATTGCTGCACATAAGTATTTAAACACCTTAGAAAATCAGTGTTGATATTTGGTACAGAAGTCTTTGTTTGCAATTACAGCGGTCAAACATTTCCTGTAGTTTGTTGACCAGGTTTCCACACACTGCAACAGGGATTTTGGCCCACTCCTCCACACAGATCTTCTCTAGATCTGTCAGGGCTGTTGCTGAGCAACACAGAGTTTCAGCTCCCTCCAAAGATTTTCTATTGGATTTAGGTCTGGAGACTGGCTATGCCACTCCAGAACCTTGCAATGCTTCTTAAGGAGCCACTCCTTGGTTATCCTGGCTGTGTGCTTCGGATCATTGTCATGTTGGAAAACCCAGACATGACCCATCTTCAATGCTCTGACTGAGGGAAGGTGTTGGAAGGGTTGTTGCTCAAAATCTCACAATAAATGGCCTCATTCATCCTCTCCTAAATACAGTGCAGTCGTCCCGTCCCCTTCACAGAAAAGCACCCCCAAAGCATGATGCTTCCACCCCCATGCTTCACAGTATTGTTGGTGTTCTTGGGATGTAACTCATCCTTCTTTTTCCTCCAAACACGGCGAGTGAAGTTTAGACCAAAAAGTTCTATTTTGGTCTCATCTGACCTCATGACTTTCTCCCATGCCTCCTCTGGATCATCCAGATGGTCGTTGGCAAACTTCAGACAGGCCTGGACATGTGATGACTTGAGCAGAGGGAACCTTCTGTGCAATCCTTGATTTTAAACCATGATGGCGTGGTGTTTTACTGACAGTAACCTATGAAACTGTGGTCCCAGCTCTCTTCATGTCATTGACCAGCTCCTCCCGTGTAATTCTGGGCTCATTCCTCACCTTTCTTATCATCAGTGATACCCCACAAGGTGAGATCTTGCATGGAACCCAGTCATCTTTAGCGTGTTCCATTTTCTAACAATTGCTCCAACAGTTGATCTATTTTCACCAAGCTGCTTGGTAATTGCCCCGTAGCCCTTTCCAGCCTTGTGGTGGTCTACAATTTTGTCTCTGGAGTCTTTTGACAGCTCTTTGGTCTTGCCCGTGGTAGTAGCTGGAGTCTGACTGACTGTGGGGTGGACAGGTGTCTTTAACCAGGTCAGACAGGGGCTACTGATTTAGATTAAGAAGTGGAGCAGAGGTGGACTTTTTAAAGGCAGAGTAACAGGTCTTTGAGAGCCAGAATTCATGCTGATTGCTAGGGGTTTAAATACTTATGTACAGCAGTAAAATACAAATAAACTCTTTAAAAATCCGACAATGTGATTTCCTGAATAAAATTTAAAAAATGCTGTCTCTCACAGTGAAAATGCACCTACAATGTCAATTTCAGACCCCTCCATAATTTCTAAGTGGGAGAACTTGCAAAATCGCAGGGTGTTCAAATACTTATGTTCCTCACTGCATATGATTTATGTTTCATATTTATTCTTGATTTCACGTTGAATAACAGTACATTCTGTCAAAGAAACACCTGTCCATACATGCTATAGATTTTGTCAATTATTTTTATTAATAAAGTTTTCTTTTTAGAAAAGAAACTTATGCGTTTAATAAAGCGGTTGACCAGCCTAGACATGCTAGCCACTAGCCTTTCCAATGTTAACGCTAGTGAGTAGTTTCCTTCTCAGTTTCCAGCGCCGGTGTAGGTACCAGATCTCCTCGGGGGGCCCTGTGCTTGCTGATAACGTCACACTACGGCAACGCCACTCGGACAAACTACATTGTGCCCCATTTTTAACCCTCTCAAGCACTATATGGTAAGATTTAAAGAGACTTGCATATTAATGAAGAAGAGGTGACATCTTTTCTGGTACTGCTCTTTCAAGAGTTTTAACAGGTTGTTATCGACCATATTTTGACGAATTTTCCCTTGAGATGGAAAAGTGTTTTGTTCAGTTTTTTGTAGAATACCCCAAAAAAGATAAATGTTTAAATATACATAAAATCAACATCAGACCATCAACAAAAAGGCTCTTAAAACAATTCATATATGTACATGTTTGCATGTACAGTATTAATATAACACCTCTGGTTGTTTGTTTCTGTTGAATTCTTCTGTATACTTCATTTGTTCTTATGTTGAATACTTTTCAATAAAAAAAACTGCGCTCAAAGTCCTAACGTCCAGCCAATCGTGTAAAACGTCGTCATAGGTAGGTGCAGGGCCCCGAGCACATCTGGTACCTACACCGGCCTGTCAATAATCAGATCAGTAGCTGGCTTCAGGATGGATATAGCCTCTAGCGGCAAGGCACGCCATTATATGAGAAAGTGACCCATTGTTGAAAGAATGAAATGCATTCGACACTTTTCAGACTTTTTTAAATTTATTTGTATACCAGTTTGAAAACCATGTATCCTTCTCTTTTCTCTTGACAATTATGCACCATTCTCTATTGGTTTCATACAATCCCAATTTGAAATCTTACATTTTGGGATCATAAAATTAGCAAAAGTCAAAGGTCCACAACTGCCTTTTGGGAAGCAATGTATGGAAATGAGCCTCAACGGTTGTCCTACAGTTTGTATCATCTCTCTTGAAACAAAACAATTGTTTTCCTAAATGTTTGATGCTGCGACTGTTGGAAATATGCCGCTAATTTGTGAAATGATCATTGTCGTTCATCTGAGTGGATTCTCAAACATCTCTCCTTTTAAAAATTGGGGGTATTTGTTTCTGTTTTACAGCCAAGATGTCACGGAAAATTAGCTCGTCTGGTGAGCAAAAGCCAGAGCTGGGTAAGCCTACTAATGAATTGGACAATTTTTCTATTCTAACGCCTTTTTTCCCTTTAAACAGGATTTGATTTTTGTCTGCTTGTTATAACTTTAAAGCTGTAAAAAAATAAATATATGAAGGTCTTAAGATGACTCCTGTCTGTGTCTGCCCTGGGCACAGAGGACAAGTCCCAGCGGTGGTCCCCTCAGGCATTTAAAAGGCGCTTTTGTAGTGTGAAAAATGCCAAGATGGCGGCCAGGATGACCCAGAAGTTGAATGTAAATAGAACTATGTCAGACCCGAGCCGATGTGAGTGGACCAGTCGTTTGCACGACTTCAGCTGAAGTGGGATAACTCGTACTAATCCCCACAAATATGGGCTTTTATTCTGAAACTGGATAACATGTGACACTAATCCTCTCACAATGATCGTGTCCTTTCGAGGAAGTTCATCTTGCTCGAGTGCACGTGGCGTCCAAAATCTTGCTTTTCCTGTTTCCAGTTTCTCTCCTTGAGAAGAACTCGGGTGCAGGGCGACGTATCGGCTTCCCCCTCGCTTCGTTTTTCTCTGTGGAGATCCCCATAGTAACTTTTTGAAGGAGATCAAACCTGTGCTTCGGCTGCAGCTTTTCACATTGAGATTGTTGTCAGATTCATTCTTACCAAAGCAAATTGGAACAATAAAAACATCTCAATGTCTAAAAGCTATCTGGTCTGTCCTTAACAAAGGGTTGGCTTTATACTGTCTGCTTGGTCATTTACATATGAGATGGGAGGTGTGCGTTTACAGAACATGACTCTAACCTGGGAACGGAGTTTCCTGTTTGCTCTGTAACATGTGAAACAGCTTTCCTTTGGCATTCACCTTAAAATCATTTCCTGATTCTTATTTTTTATTTTTTTTTCCCATCTGCAAACCTGCTTTCCAGATGGAAAGGATAACATGTTCACCCGCTCACGTAGCTCAAGTGTAACCAGCATAGACAGAGAGTCTCGAGAGGCCGTCTCCTCCTTTTACTTCTGCGAGAGTTTCCATAGGAAGTCTGACGGCGTGGTCGGCCCCTGTCTGTTGTTGGGGACCACCCAGGGCTCTGTGATGATGGCGGCCCTCAGCCTGCAGCCCGGCGGCGACCAGAAGCTCCAGCAGCCGGTCAGCTTCGCCTTCTGCGGTAAGAAACACACATAGAAGTGCCACTCAAACGTATTCATCCCTCTTTAGCTTTTTTAAATACTTTATCAGGATAAAACCTCATAGTTTAATATGTTTTATTGGGATTTTAAGTGATTAGATCCAGAGGGGCGTGTATTCGTGGAATGGAAAGGAAAACCAGAAAATGTTTTATCCATCTATGTCTCCACCAGTTTTGCAAATCTAAAGACAGATATTTTTGACAATTATTAATGTGCATCTTAGTATTTTTTATTAGGGGTACATTTATGATTTCATCCACATCCTCTAGTTAATGCTGCTGCTGTTTGTAATCCAAACTTAAACTTGCAGGCACCTTGGTCCGACTCAAAGGAGGTATCCTGACCATGGCCCTGCTGGACGCTGCTGGAACTCTGCTGCCCCCTACCTACGAACCGTGGTATGACCCAAACGCCTCCGACGAAGAGAAAGAGAAGGTCCGGAGGCGTCGGCCGGCCACCCCTCCGTCTTCACAGGAAGGCCAGGAAGCTCAGTTTGCTGTGCTGTGTTCAGAGAAGCAGGCCAATGTGGTGGCAATGCCCTCCCAAACCTGCGTCTACAAGCACAACATCACAGAGACCTCTTTTGTGCTGCGTGCCGACGTGGTGCAGATGGCCGGCGCTTACTGCATCGCCTGTTTCTGCGCCAACGGTCACATCATGACTCTGAGGTACCCCCTGTCCTCGCTGCAGCTGCTTTTGCTTTGTAGTTTCTAGATCTCTGATCGAAACCTCACGCCTCTCGTTTCATAGCACATTTCCTGACAAGCTGTGATATGTGGTTTGTGAGTGTGGTTAATGAAGCTGTATGTGGAACTTGTAAAAGCACAACATCCCTCTGATACCCTTTTGTTTTGGTATAGTTTGCCCAGCCTGCGACCTCTGCTGGACGTCAACTACCTGCCGCTGACCGACATGCGGATAGCCAGAACGTTTTGCTTCTCCAGCTTGGGCCAGGCTCTGTACCTGACCTCCCCCACTGAGATCCAGAGGATTACTTACTGCCAGGAGACTTGTGACATCCTTCAGGTCAGACAGAAAGGGACATTAGTTCATGGAATTGCAGATTTTTGGTAAAGAGTTGATTTCAGTAAAAATAAAGCGGCTGTAAAGTTGATTTGTTCATTTTTGAAGACATTACTGAACTTTTTTTTTAGGAAATTGGTTATTTTAAGACCGGGTTATTTATAAAAAAAATGTAAAGGGATGTTTATCGCTCAGACGGAACATCTTAAGGGAGAATATATTGAAACGGACGTGCTGATGCTTTTGTTGTCCTCAGGAAATGCTCAGTGAGTTATTTACCCCCGTGGAGACGCCGGAGGCTCCAAACAGAGGCTTTTTCAAAGGCCTTTTTGGCGGAGGAGCTCAGTCTTTGGACAGGGAAGACCTCTGTGAGTTCACAACATCTTTCAGTATTATATAAGGGCTCTCTAACATTTTACATCACATTTACATAATGCCTTCCACTCGGTTTTCAGCAGAGTTCTCCATCATTGATGCTTTTACTGCCCTTTGATTTCACAATAGACCACAGAAATTTGGCCAGCTGTTTCACCACTGTTTAAAGCTGCTACCAAGAAGTTTCCTTCAACTCAATCAAAGTCACTTTAAATAAAATTGGTCTAAAGAACATGTCACTGTCAGTTTGTTTTTATATGCATTGCTAATTTGTTGTTATTTAGGCTAATCAAAATAAAAGCTGGCCCCTCAGAATTAAGCCTCCATGTAGAGATGCATCTGGTGACATCACACAAGGCATTTGAGTTTTTTTTCAATTATGTCTGTAACCTTGTTTTTTTTATCATCTTTATTCATTTTTAATCAAGCTTTAAAGATCTTTACTTGTATTCCGTAGCAACTAGGGGTGAAACCGTACATATATTCGTATTCTGATTTTTTTTTTTTTTTTTTTTGGTGTGGCCTTGTCGGCGAATACAGCTGTTCTCTGTTAACTTAAACTGTTTGGGCAAAGTATTATTTTAACATTTCTAAACATTAACAAGTTATAGAACATTATAAATTCTAATTCATTTCGGGAATTGAAAGGAAGGAATTCAGGAAAAAAGGTTTTGTTTAATTCTGATCAATGCAAAAAAAATGTCATATGCACATTTGTATTTATTTTTCTTGATTAAAGTGTACCAAAAATGCTCCAAACCGTGACTTTAAAACTCCAGATAGATACCAAACCGTGATTTTTGTGTAACAGTGCACCCTTAGTAACAACAGATTCGAGCTGCTTGTGAGACGACCGCATGGGAAAAATATTTAAGAATTCAGGAAAATTTAGCACACAAAAAAAACTCATGGAAGCGGAAGATTTCATTATCTAAGATCTTTAGCGATCATTTCAAGCCAAGTTGATTATGAAAACCATATAGTCTGGTCCGTGGGTTTTGTTAGAATGATTTTATGCCCCAGTTTGATTTTCAAGTACCTCTTGTGATGTCATCAACCCAAATGAAAACAAGTTTTTCTTCTTTTTTGGTAAGTCCTGCTGCGGAAATCCTTGCTTTCCACAACCAGCTCTGTTTTTGTTGTCTGTAACTAAAAACCTCAACAATTTTATAGAAAACTCATCTGCATTATTTGTACGATCAGGTCTTACATTAACATTTTTGTTGCATTCACTCCTCTGTGATAAATTTCTTGGTCTTCTTTTTTTTTTTCTTTTGTCGTTCGCCAGTCGGCGAAACGTCGGCTGGTAAAGCCTCGCGCAGCCTGGCCCAGCACATCCCAGGCCCAGGCGGCATGGAGGGCATGAAAGGTGCGGCGTCCGGGGTCGTGGGAGACCTGGCCCGTGCTAGGGTGGCGCTGGACGAGAGAGGACAAAAACTGGGAGAACTGGAGGAGAGGACGGCAGCCATGATGGCCAGTGCGGAGTCCTTCTCAAAACATGCCCACAACGTACGAAACAATCTCCATTTTGCCCCTTTTTTCTCTCTCAGGCGTGCAATAAATTGTTTAACTCTTTTTATTTTTCATCCTTTCTCTCCTCAGATGATGGTGAAGTATAAAGATAAAAAGTGGTACCAGCTCTGATGACTGCGAGTGAAGCGCTGGACTCTATCATGCACACCAGTATCTCCGGGGAGCTGGGGTTCCTCCGCTTCCCGTTCGCTCTACTTCAGTTTCTTTCCACCGGGGGGCGCTCTGCTCTACAGAACCATGCTCTTTCCCTCAGCACAATATCCTCACTTTCCATTTCTCCCGTCATCAGCGATGAGAAGCAAGCTGTTTAGCTTCTCCTCCTCCGTCTCACCTGACAGCGACAGAAGACCGGTATATATCCACACATGTTGCTTTTCAAGCCAAGAAGGAAGGACAATTCTTCAAAAATAATGGACTCGGGGTGGCCTGGCTGCACTTTTTTCTTTTCCTTTTCCTTTTTCTAAGCCCTTTATTGTGTCTGCCAAACACAGAGAACTTAAATGAGGAGAAAAGTCTGATCTTTCAAAACGAATCAAGTGTGTGAACGTGTACGGTTCCATAGGAATGATTGGAAAGGACTTCTGTTTGTTTTTCTGTTTTGAATTGTTCTTTTTAGTTGTTTTTTTTATGTTTTCTTTAACTAGAAAGGCCCTTTGAGCACTTACAATAGTGAAAGAGATAAATTGGACAAACGGATGATGAATCTGTTGCCTCTTAACTGAACAAGGGCTGCTAGTTCAGTAGTTTGCCATCAACCTTTTTACACCTACCAAGTTGCTTTAAGCGAGAATGTTTCCTAAGTCACCTTTATTTAAGATATAAAAATATTTTTGGCATTGCAGATCATACAGGAAGATTATGTGTTGGGCATTAAAAGTTAAATGAGCAAAAAAAAAAAAAAAGTGCTAAAAATGTTTACCCCAAATGAAGAGTTTACATTGTTCTCTCTAAGAAATGAGTTGAGACATTCGGAAAGCCCTGAGGGTTGTATGACCTTCGGCTTTAAAGGGGTTTTAGTCAGATCACGTGTTGACGGGCTAAAGAAAGATTGCCATTAGTTTAATAGGGATAAACGTATATTTTGCTTAGTGTTGTTTCTCCAAGTTTTCCGGAATGAAAATCAACTTTTTTTTTTTTTTTCTTAAAAAAAAAAAAAATCCTTTTTGTAGCTGAAGTTGATTTGTTTCCTTCTCGGTGCAGCACAATGGGAGTGATGATGCTGTGTTTGTATTCGTAACTGCCGGTAGACATGAGCGAGCACAGTGAAGCGCTCCACACAGCGCCACAGGTCGTCTCTGTTAAAACACTCTCTCTGGGGTTTTTTTTTTTGCCTTTGCCTCATGACATGTACACGCTGACCTCTAGCTAAGTGTATGCTACTGTGACTTGCAAAAGTATTCATCCCTCATGAGCTTTTTTTCATCCACCATCCAAAAAGAGTGCTTATTTGTGACTGTGGGAGAATACTGTAAATAGTTTTCATATTTTCTGTACAAATGCAAATCTGTAAATCGTGGTATGTTTTGGTTTTCGGCCCCTTGTTATTACAGTTTTTTTTTTTTAGGGTATCTACCAGATTTGCACGTCTAGAGATTAAAATTGTTGCCTATTCTGAACATCAGTTTTAAAATTTTGTCACGATTTAGGTCTGGACTTTGACTAGGCCGTTCTAACAAAGCAGTAGGCTTTAATCTAAACCTGACTGTATGCGCTGGGTCCTCGTCGTCGTCACCGTTTGCCACAGTTAGCCTCCGTTCATCTACCCTGTCCATGCTGAGTGCAGGAAGTCCCACAGCATGATGCTCCCACCACCATGTTTCACTGTTAGGATGGTGTTTTTAGGGTGATGTGCAATGTTAGTTTTTGACTCCATTATTCTGAGGTTTTCTGAGCTTGGGATATTGTTTTATAACCTAACTCTGCTTTGAACTTCTACACCGCTTTCTCTATGACCAGTCTGCTGTGTTCCTATTTATACCGAGCTTAAACTACACGCAGTTGCACTCTATTGCTAATTAGGTGACTTTAAAAGGAGGCTAAACAGACTATACATGCCCCGATTTTTAGACTTGTATTAATCACCAAGAATTAAAAACCATGTATGACAAAATCCCGACAAAAAGCTGTTTCTGAAGACACTGACGTTTCTGGTTGTACCGTAACAAAATACAAGAAAAACCAGTTCCAGGGGTATGAATACTTTTGCTCAAATCTGTACAGGTGTGTGTTTGCAAACATGCATACTGCATATGAAGGAATGTGCGTGTGGCCGCCAGTGTTCATAGCATCATGTCGACGCAGTGCATTGCATCAGATCTGTAGAGGTTTTATTCATTTTTGCTAGAGTGTTTGTCAAAGAGGATTCCAGCTTTTCTTGTTTCCTTTCATAAAGCGGAAAGGATCTGCTGCTGTCTGCGCTAACACTTTTGTTTTGCGAGGAGAAACAAGACTTCATCAGGCCGGATTTCTGCCAAGTGTTGTCCATAGCAGTTGACACAAATCTGACCGTGCAGGCTTAGTCAACACCGTACGCTCGCGGCCCGTGTTCTTTTCTGACACCAAAGAGTTACCCTAATTTCACCAAGTCGTCTTTATGTATGGGTTTTTTTTGTTGTTGTTTTTTTGCCCCTTCCAAAATACTAGAAGCATATTTTGACACTTGTCAAAGTCTGTTGTGTACATGAAGGGGAGCAGGTTAGCTTTCCCGCGTGGGCACGACGTTTTTCTCACCGTCTCGTCCTGCTTTGATTTTTGTTCAGAAAGGCGAGAAGCGCGAGTTTCGAGAAGAGTTTCGTTCCAAACTGGTTTATCAACCGGAGAAAATCCAGAATGTCTGACCTACGGTGGATACGCAGCAGCTTTGAATGAACCCCTTCACTGTTAGACAGCGTATTTTAATCTACTCCACTTTATACTACTGAGGTAAACCCATGTGGAAGAGCAAAATATGTGGGTTTTGCACTATTTTTTTGTACTTTGTAAAATGTTATTTTTAATGTGTCTATTCCTGTGTCCCATTTTTCTTTGGGGTTTTTTGTTTGTTTTGTGGAAGGACTAAAACATCATAAACCTGTGCTTATTTATGTCATTTGCTGATTATGATGATTTATTCTGGGTTTTTTTTTTCAGATTTGTTTTTCATATCAGATTAAAGTAACTATAAAATATTTATATTTGAAAACAAATATATATATAAATAAATAAATATATACTTTTATTTCAACAATCTATACAAAATAAGTACCTTTATGTAATTTTGAGATGGAGGAACTGACATTTATGTCCAACCAGTGGCTCTTCATAACTCATCATTCAGACATATCGGTAAACATTTTCCTGTATGGATCCAAGCCGCTCATCGGATTTTTGTAAAGCTTTGCTGCTGCAGCAGGATCACCTCCTTCTGCTTGGGTCTTTCTACAAAAGCGTGGCCTCGACTTTAAAAGTGCTTCAGTTTGCAACTTGTACGTCCTAGATGGTCTCTGAATGCACATTGAAGGATGCATGATATTAAGTGTTTACAAACTTGAAACGACCGTGTATTATCCAGATCGTCTGTTCTGGCATTCGTATTTTAGCACCACGTTGAACAAAAAAAAAAAAAAAAAAACCGAAGTTCCCGTTAAACCTCCAGCTTTTCATCCGATCGTGCCAGTCGTATACGTGCGAGGAGGGTGGGGTTTTATTTTTTTAATTTTTCTAGTATAAATTTGTTGAAGTCACCGTTTGCTTCAGACAACCTCTCGCCCCCCCTCCCCCCTCCCCCCTCCGCGCTGTAGAAACGC
Source organism: Valencia hispanica (assembly GCA_963556495.2). Taxonomy (NCBI): domain Eukaryota; kingdom Metazoa; phylum Chordata; class Actinopteri; order Cyprinodontiformes; family Valenciidae; genus Valencia; species Valencia hispanica. The sequence continues at coordinate 31,178,166 of OY747720.1, forward strand.
GTCCTGAGTCGAGCGTCGTGCAGGAGAGCTCTCGCCATACTTCCATACTTCCGTCTCCTGGGATGAACATCTGTGGAGTTGCAGTATTTTGTTTGGCTTTTTTTTTTTTTTTTTTTTTTTTTTTTTTTTTGTACAGTTTTATTAAAAATCTATTTCACATGGATGTCTGACTTAATCTGCTGCCACAAACAATTTAGACTGTAGATACAGTATATATAGATATTATTGTGCAATGTAAAAAAAAATAAATGTAAAACCTAACCTGACGTTTGTCTTGTGTTTTCTGCGTTCTGTGTTGTGTTTCTGTAATCAAAAAGATTTGATAGATTGAGAAGTTATTTTTTGACACACTCTTCATGGTCAGAGTGTCAGTTGTGGACTATTCTGGCCTAAATATATATATATATATATATTTAAAAAAACACTATAAATGTTAAGTATAAATATGTAGGCTACAGAATATGCATCGTCTTTAAAGAACTGTCAGTTTTTTTCCTTATGAGATTAATTTATCGGACATTAGTCATTAAAGACTGAACTCTTAATTTATAAATAAATGATTAATAACATTAAAAACATTTTAACCATTCCATTCATTTCAGCGACGTCTCTCCCATCTTATCAGCAACAACTTCTTAAATCTGCCAGCGATAAAAAATAATTTTGGGCTCATCAATTGGGAGAGAAATCACACAGTTTTTGTAATTGTTGTTGACAGGCTCCTGGCTAAATTCTGGACGAATATTTAACCACCTTTTCTTCAAAGACGGTGCTTAAAATTAGCTGGTGTTTATGCATGGGCTTGCTTTTAATTCCACAACCCTTCCCTTAATTAATACAGAAATTATTGTTGTCACTTTGGCCAAATAGCTCAATCTGTACCTTGTCTAACCATATGACGCTAGCTCAGCACCCTGTACAGGTTCATGGCTTTTTTTTTGGGAGGGGCAGATACACTGATGTTCCAGCATATTTCAGTGTGAGATGGTGGTATCTTTCTGGGTTTTCGGCATAATTTTTTTTTAATTTAAGTTCGGTTGGATAGTCAAAAGCTAGTCATGTTTGGTTACTCCAGCTTTTATTTCATACTTTATTTGTATTTTCATTTTATGGGCCTGCGCATCTCAGACAGCCCGGCAGGGGGCAGCAGTGAGCTCCAGCGGTCTGAAGCCGGGGCAGCAGCAGCATCATCATCATCATCATCATCACTCTGACTGAACTGTCCAGAGAAGCGGAGGAACAGGAAACTTAGAACACGGCGTGTGTGGAAAGCGGACTGATCCACGCCAAGTGCGCTCTGCTTGTCTGCAGATATTGTTTGTTTCCCCCCTTCTTTTTTTTTCCAGCGCTCTGTTTCTGACGGCAGTCTTTTTTTTCTTTTCTTTTTTTTTTTATGTGCGGCTTTTTTCGACTGCTGCCTTCGCGCTCTAAGCTCCGGATAAATGTTTGATGGAGCTCCGCGTCTTTCTGCCGTGAATGAAACAAAGAAGAAGGATGCAGCCTGTGGGAAATGTTAGCATTGTTTATTCTCTGCGTGAGAGAAAGTATAAACTTTAAAAGGCAACTAATTAGTTGTGGATTAAAAAAGAAAATCTGGAAGTAGAAGAAGTTCGCCTGATTGACTATTAATGCCTAAGATAGACTCTGTTCTTGTTCATGCTGTGAATTGAACTCATTTGTATACGCCTACGTGACGTCACAGGTGGAGGTCATTAAAGTCTGAACCTTCAGCTGGGTAGCCTACATGAACACCTGTAATCATTTCAGGTAACAGATTTTTATGTTTTTTCTTGAATGCATCAAATATGAGTTACCTGTGTCTTCTGAGGTTCACCAGCAGATGTGCCTGATTTGGAGAGCTGAGCTGAACCCGGATCTGTTTGTGTTGCATGGACCACTCCTCTGCAGCGCCAAGGGGGAGATGATGATCATGATGAAGAATTAAATTAGCCCTTGTTAATTCTGTTCTATGATGAGCCAGGGGCCAAACCTCGTCCTCCAGTGGCTCTCGAAGCTCCACCTGGCCCAGTACGTTGAGTCTTTCCTTGACAACGGCTATGATGATCTAGAAGTTTGCAAGCAGATCGGAGAGCCAGATCTGGACGCGATCGGCGTTCACGTCCAGTACCACAGACACAGCCTCCTCACAGCCGTGCAGGAGCTCATAGAGGAGGACAGGAGGAGAGCACCTGGTTACTATTTCACCTTGGAGCCTCTGGATGCTCCTGCTTGTCACCACACTGCCCACCCTGACAGAGTGCGTGACCCCGGATCACTGGGGTCACATCAGGCCTCCTGTCCTGGAAACCACAACCCGAGGTTCACAGACTGCAACGACTTTGTGACTTATCCCAAACTGAAGCTGAAGGTGCTGATAAGGGACAAACTGGCAAAAGACGGGATCAACCTGGGACAAGCACCTTACACCCACAAGGTAGGAGTCCGTCACTTTGTGTGTTTTGCTCCACGTTGAGACTGAATGCTGGGTCGTCCAGAGCTGTCTGTTTGAGTTTAATATGCTCACTTTACTGTGTGTGTGATGAAGAGTGTGACGAATCCCTTTGATGCCGCTGACTTCCATTGATTCCTCTTTAGGGCTCCGGGGAATGCGTTGCTAGTCTCAGGCTGAGCTCTTCAGGGTTTTGCTGCACTCTTAATGTACTCAGTCCTTTTAAATTAGGCTTTACTCACTTGATTTAATTGTCAATTTTCACTCCCTTCTGATCTTTCTTGCACATTTTTAGATGAAGGTAAGCCCAAGGCCTGAAGCACACATTCACAACCATTTGGTTTTCTTGTTCCTCATATTTTGCAAGAGATGTTTCAAAGACGATTAAAATCCTGAATAGGTTGGATCTGTTGCTTTCTGCAGCACGTCGCCGTTTGGTGTTCCTTCGGCAAACTTGCAGAACATCTATGCCGATGTTGAAAATAAGATGATAAAAACGCACAAAAGGTTGAGTATAGGCAAGTTTTTAGTCAGAACTCTAAATATAGTACCTTGTTTTTCCCATACATTGATTATAGCCCTTTTAGTATAATTGCAATTTTGCCAATTTACAAAAGTTTGTGCATATTCAGGAAAGTAATTTAGGCTACAGATTTATTGTTTTAGTGGTAGATCATTGGTGGCCAAAATCTGCATTCAAAATACTCAGGGGGCACGCTTTTGTGTATTAATGAAAATGAATAAACAGAGATGGGTTGAGGACCCAATAATTGTACTCAAGAGAAGCACTACAACATATTTTTATAGGGATGCACAGGTATCAAAATTTGGCCAATAGCGATATCCGATATTACTGCTGTTATGGCTGCTAACGGATTATGTAAAGATATTATATTTAAAAATATATTTACATCTGTTGCCCTTTTGACACACACAAAAAAAACAATTAAACTACTGAAACGTTGCTGCTCTGCTTCAGTTAAACACCCCACAATCCTGTGCTGCATCAATGTCACATGACCATACCGATACCACATGGTCAACCCCCTCCTGAAACACCTACAAAACAGGAACAAGATGGAAATTAACACTGGTTGTTAATATCGGCACGGTTAATATCTGAATTGGTCCGAAAAAATAAAAACCAACATCGTCTGATGCCGATGTTGATGCCGATTTATATCGTGCACTCCTATATTTTTTTTTTTCTTAAGTAAAAGTAAAAAGTACCAGTCCAAGAAATTGCTCAAGTAACAGTAAGAATTTGCTAAAAAGGCCACTCAAGAACCGAGTAACATCTGATTTAATATTTTTAATTGATGTCATCAGACAGAAAAAGAGAAGTTTTAGGTCATTTTAGCATTCTAAAGACTAAAAGGAAAAACAGTTATTCAAATAAGTAACATAATTGCAAAATAACAGATTTTATGCAGAAGAAACACTTTTCTAAATAAGTTTTTCAATGTATCAATACTCACAGTAAGTGACGTGTGTGTGTGTGTGTGTATATATATATATATATATAGATAGATGGATAGATAGATATATATCTTAGATAAGCGTAAAAGTACTTCCAGTGACAATATGGTGTTTACCATCTATTCACATCCAGAGCATCCAGAAATTTTACTCAAGTAAGCGTAGCGATACTTCATATTATTACTCAATTAAAAGTTCAAAGTAAAATTTTTCCAAAAAGTTATTCAAGTAAATGTAGCTGAGTTAATGTAAGTAGTTATACCCTCATCTGGTAATAAATGAAATATTTAATATTTTAAGGAAGCACATTTTGTAGGAAAGAACAAATGGTTAAAGATCTATGAAAAAGGTGGTCTCAGATGTTTGCCTTTAATAAAAGAAAAGTGCCCGGTTTCCTAAGTTTTTGAGTCAAATCTTTTCTATTGTTGGTCTAGAAAATGTTTTTAGTCTATTCCCAGCAACAATAACCAAAACTTTGTTTTTAAACTTTTGCTGCATTTAGCTAGGTTTAATAAATGGGTGAGTTTCAGTCTGTTTTGGAGTAAAAGCCACTGGATGTTTGTGGCCCTAAAAACTTTAAAATTAAAGCAAAGAATTGTGCCTTATAAAAGAAAATTCTTTAAGTTGTCCCTAACTTTTCCTAAACTTTCCCCTAACTCCTAAAAAAAAAAAAAAAAAAAATTAGGTTCCATCTGTATCTGATTCATTTTACTGCAGTCGGCGGCCACAAATGACCCCCAGGCTGCACTTCGGACACCTCTGGTCTGGATATTGAATAGAAGTCCTTGGAGATGCAGTGCTTTGTAAAAACATTCAAATCCCTGGAACTTTTTCGCGTTTTATCCCTTTATAACCGTAATCCCCAAAATACATTTTAATGGAATTTTATTTGATAGACTAACGCAATGTAGGGAACACAGCATAGATTCATACAGAGGAAGGTACTCTGGTCAGAAAACTAACATGGCACACCATACTTATCGAACCGTCTCCTTGGTGTAACATAATGGTGGCAGGATTATGCTCCGGGAATGTGTTTGTTTTGTTCTGTTTTTTTTTCCCCCAGCAAGTTTTAACGTAACAACACATGAAAACATTTTTGGAGTATGATGGCTTTTACAATGCACTCTTGCTCTTGCTAAGTAGTCCTTCCAGATGGGTCAGCAGTACCAGACGGTTTGTAGTCCAGGCTTCTCTATGTGCTGGTAAAGGTTCCCATGCACTGTAGGTTAATTGTCTTTTTATCATGACTCTGGTGCATGTTTGTTTCTCTGGTCTGTTTCTGTGTTTTGGGCCTCCGATGAACGATTGACCTGTCCAGGTTGTAGCCTGCTTCCACCCCCAGTTGACAGCTGGTCAAGGTTTTATCCTCTCCCTGACCGGAAACAGGTTGCATCTGCTATAGAAAAAATGCATAGACAGCTTAGTCTGAGGCAAAACGCTGTAATCCATTGAAGACATAAGCTTAACAATATACTTAAAGCATAACCAGCAGTAATTTAAAATTCAGCAGACGTTCTTCTTTATGTGGACCGCCTAGTGAAAGTTTTCCTTATATATGTCATGATCCAGTCCCCGCAGGACACGTTGGTTCATGTAGCTGCAGAGGAGTTATACCCCTCAGTCAGTGTACGGTTTGTGGTCGGCCAGGTGAAAAGTGGCGTGACAGGTTTGGCTTGTTTTCAACAGTCTGCCGGTGGCGCTGATAAATTCTGAATGTTTCATCAGGGAAAACGAATGATTGCCGTTATGATCTGTCCGGGAGCGTTTCCATTTTGCTGGACCATAACTATCTGAATGAATCTTTCCCAACCAGCCCTGTCGACCATGACTTGAGACTATCTTTAGGTGCAATTTGTGGGTTCTATAACTGGGCTGAACCTGAACCCGTTTGTTTTGCTCATGCAAAATCACACTGTGATGACTTGCCTTAGCACAGTTTTAACCAGCAATTTACATATACTGTATAAAAAGGCTTAAAGACATAAAATACTCCCCCCCCCCCCCCGACTGTCTGACATTAAATTATACCAAATGTTTCCTTCCCCTTTTAGGTCAGTTAGTTTCACCAAAATTATTTCTATTTGCCAAGTGTCAAAATAATCAGAAATATATATTTTTAGTGACCTAAAAAAATAAAAAAAACAGGGGTCACGTTACTAGACTGTTTTCTGGATTTGACTGGGTTTTATTTAAACGGTGACGGAAAAATCTGAAGGCCGTCCGTCATTTTGACAGTTTACAATTCACACCCCTGGCCACTTGGTGCAGACGTGCAGACATTTTCAACTTTACGCACAGGTAACTAAATCAAAAAAAAAAAGATTCCCATGAGAGCATCTGTGCATCCTCTCATACCTGGACACCGTACTCGATGCATCCTGCTGAAAAGAACAGAAAAAGCCTCGTTCAGAGTCTCTTGCTGAATTCTGATCACTTCATTTGGATAAAAATTCCCTGTTTTCAAAAGTTCGGATGAAGTGGGTCTCGTAATTCTCTGTTCAGTGTCTTCGGATAGAATGTTATTATAATTATGCGTTAAAATAATATTTATAATTTATATTAAAATGAATGAAGCTTAAATACTATTGAATGTCATTATCACTTTAAAAATTGTCGAGTAAAAATAGATTGACCAGACTTTTTTTTGACCCCGTCAGTCAAAATAAAAAATTCTAGCGCGACCTCCTGGGTTAAACGAAGGTAGAATGCATTTAAATAGTTGAGGAAAACTTTTCACTTTGCTACATCCAAGTACACGTGTGGATGCATTTCAAGGCAACTCTTCAAACACCCTGCTTCCTTGTGTGATGACATAGAATAAATCAAAAGTAATCAGTCGTAATCAGTAGAAGAAATGTGGACCTCCACAAGTCTGATCCATCCTTGGGTACAAGTATAAACACAACGCAAATGTCCAGCTATCATACTATTCAGGATATGAACGCGTTTCGATGAAAAATGTGCAAATCGACCACGGACAAAAGCAAAGACCTTGTAAAAAAAAAAAAAGTACTGTCTAAAGCTGGTAAGAGAGTGTTATGATCCAAAGTCTGTTTTTGAAAGAAAGCGACAAGGAAGAAGCCAGTTCTACCAGATTACGGTCTGCAAATGCACCAAGCTGAAAGGTGTGTGTGAACAAGGTGGCTGACAAACCTGACTCGGTGACACCAGTTTTCTCCAGAGGAAATGGCCCAAAAACTCCATCCAACTCTTGTGAGAGGGCAGATTTAACTTTTAAGCCCAGTCATACAGTTTTAAGAGGGAATTCTACCAAAGGCATATAAGTTGCTGAATTTGAAGAAAGTAAAAATAAGAGTATCTAAAAAATGAGAATACTCAGGCATTTAGCAAATGGAAATAATTTGGGTAATTCTGACTGACCTTAATCTGGGAAGGTTTAGTCTGATGAATCTCGGTGAGAGAATAATGAAAATCTGATTCCAGCTGTTTGTGCATTTCAGACCTGTCAAACCAGATGTTGCTTCCTTTTGAATTGAAGTGGTCCGTTGTATCTCTGCGAGTGATGAGGAATATTTTGAGTGCCTTAGTTGCACGCCAAATGCTCTTGTTTGCCTTCGCTGAAGATTACCCACTTTGGCGTATTGGGCTTTATTTTATTAATGACGATTTAATTTTCATCTGCGGTGCACTAGGCATTAAAGCAGTTGCTGTTTTCTCGCGGCGCTGAAGAGCTGGGGCCAAGTTCTCAGTTACAGGCGCATACAGCTGTTGAAAGATTCAGCGGTTACTAAATGAAAGGGCACTTTTTGGTTGATGGTCTGACCTTTTTCCTGGTGGTTACAGCAAGCGAATACATTGTTAGACTTAAGCTTTTCGTTTTCTAATCTTCTGGGTCTGCCTCCTCTGAGTGATCATCCCTAACAAACTGTTGATGTTGAGCTTCGGTTCTCTTGCCTTCACCTCTGCTCTCAACGCTTAGCGTTGGGTCACTCATCATCACTCACGCTTCATTTCAGTGGGACACGGGCCAACCTTTTTGACACATTTAAATTGACCCCGTTTAGCGCGTCAGCTGAGAGGACACGTGCGGTCATCTCATTCACTTCCAGTATGACTGCGAGTGTCCCGGCTGGACTTGGGAAGGGAGTCAGTCTTTCATCAGAGAGGACTGATCTGAACCCATCAGCTGGGGTTGGTTGGCTGCACGTGAACGGCCTTTTGGAGCAGTTTGGCCTTTCAGGTTCACCACATTCAGTCCATTAAACAGACTGCAGGTATGTAGGCCACCCCCCACAGTATTACAGTAGCTTCAGGCTGAGCCAAACGCTTGAGATAATATTTTTTACTTCGATGTGTGTGAGGTTTTTCACTGTACGATTACCTTGAGGAGAAATATACGAAGGTATTTTAAAATCAAGAAAAATTATATGAAAACAAGCTGACGGTTTACGTATTAAAAGAGAAAAGCAAGCATTTTCTCTTACCGCTGCTAAAATAAAACAGCGTGGCTATTACATTTACACTGTTCTAATGTTGATGTGTTTTTTGGATTTTAATACATATTCTAAGGGGTTGGCAATTTGGCAAAAGTCCACATTATCTTTCTGTTAATTCATTATTATATTTTCTGACAATTTCCCTGTGTCAAACCGTAGCCCTGAAAGAACAATAAATAACATTTTGGCCAAAGAAAATGCCTGAACAGATTTGAAATTAGTTTGTGTAAGTACAAATAATATGTAATGCGTAAGACTTAAAGTACACTTGGTGTGAGACTGCTTAGACAAACTCAAACAGTTTTTTTTGTTTGTTTGTTTTTTTTTCGTTATCTAAGAGGTACACAACACTAAGGTAAAGTCTATGTACGTCTTCGGCCCACTAATTGCTTTACGTTGGATTTCTTATGCAATCAAATGTGAACACATGTAATGTAACACTTTAAAAAAACCTGACAGCAGGTTCATGCTGCCGAGCTTGGTTCTTCATTTCCATTGGGAACATCCGTTCAGATGGCAGATCATTACAATACGGTGCCCTTCAACACTATCATTTGTAGTTTCTGCCCATGGTAATGGAATTCTTTCCTCTGCAGTTGGTAATGTTGTTCAATAAAATCCTAACAAGCTTAATTAAGCTGTCTTAACAACTAGCTTCAAAATCCCAGAAGGCCTCTGTCCAGTGCTTTCCCTAAACAAATTTCCCAGAATGGTGAATACATCTTAGCTACTTGTTTTTTTTATTGTTGCTTTGCCAAAGTATCGGAGGACAAGAAGGACCAGCAGGCCCCTTTTGATACAAGAAAGGAGGGTCTGACAAAACGCAGGGTCTGCAGCAGGCAGCTGACAGCTGTCTCTGCCAACCAGAGCCTGAATGGGGCTGGTTTTGTTGAGCTTGGTTGGTTTTAAAAGACCCGAACCACCAACTGTGAACATGTACTTTGTGAGGCTAAAAGAAACGGGAGAAATGTAAATTAATGAGAGAAACTAGTTCAGGTTTGATCCGTTGCTTAGTTAAAACTCATTAAAAAAAACAACTAACATAGCCATTTTGCTTATGCTATGGAGCTGATGCTAACTTTACTGTCATTAGCTGCTACCAGTTCGCTGGCAACTGTATTCTGTTGCTCCTTACAAATCATCTGCATCTCGTCTGTAAATCTGCTGCTTCAGGTTCTAATTTTACCTACAGTTTTGGTTGGAACTCATATTGCATGAATCACAATTTTGTGGCTGATTTTATGATTTCTGATTTTTGTCAAGATTTGATCTGCTGAATTAAAAAACTGCCAGATTCTGATTAGTATTTAAGCCTTTGAAATATAAATTTTTAGCCTTTAGTGGTAGGCTGCTGTCGATTTATCTTTGAAGAACGAGATGTTATCAGTAGCTATAAAACTTGATTTGACTTATATTTTAAAATAATGACTATTTTAATACAGCATTAGCAACTTATGTTAGAAGTTAGCCCAGCTAGGACAACCATGGTATTTGTGAGAAGGATGTAGATCCTTGCCTCAACTCTGAGACTTCCAAAAGGCTGCCAACATTTCTAAATTTTTATAATCAACAAAAACAAAATTTCAAAGTGAAAAACAAAAGGCCAATATTTGTGTGCTGTTTAGTTTTCCTATTATCTGCTGATGGTCTTGCTCTCTCTCCAAGCTTGCATAAACTTCTTCAATTGCTGTCCATCCTCCTGACTTTCTCCTTAAACACAAATGGTGAAGTTATGTAGCTCTCAATCTTCTTCACTCGGTAACTGCATTCATAATGAAGAGAGTTGTAGTCACCATGAGATGGTAGTATGTATGGTGTTCTTCCTGTTAAAAAAAAAAGATTTAATTTTTTTATATTCATGGCAGATCAAGCTTAAAATCGCACGATTCCAAACCATACCAAGCTCCCCAATTAAGGTGGCCTACCAGACTGTCCCTAAAGAGCCATCACATACAGTGCAATATGTTGTGAAATCATTAATAAGCAACTTGCATGTTCTATATCTGTTATCTCTGTCGTCACGCTTGCCTGATAGTGCACTGTAGGTTAGGCCTACTTATGGACTTTATTGATGTTATGTCGGGATAGATTAGGTCAAAGCAGTAGACAATTACAGGAATGTGGCTGGATTATTGCTCTGATGGTGCCGAGGGGGGGTGGATGGGTGGGGGGTGGATGGGTGGGGGGGGAGCACTTTAAAGCTTAACTTGCTCCGCACGTGCTTGCTTGCTAGATGCTTTGGGTTTCCGAAAACTCTCGTCTGAATGCTCTCAGTGCTGCTTGTGCAGCCCTTTTAAAATAAAACACACATCTGTACTGTATATGGATCAATGTCACCGTGGCGTCTCCTACTCGGACTATCCCTGCTGAGCTCTTTTTAGGACTGCATATGTGTTTCACACAGTTTGATGTATAATGTACACCACTGTGTAAAGCAGGACACAATCTCAGACCTATATTTGTGAATTTAAGATTATTTGTCACGTGTTCTCTCTGCATCTTTCCATCCAGTTAATTTTCCTTGTAAATGGTCCTCTGCTGTGTTTTTCTTCAAGTGGAAATTATTGCGAGGAGCATGTGGCATACCAAGCAAAGTGCATTAGATAATGACTAGTAGCACTCTATTTATCAAGTCTAGTTAGGATCCATTATGTAGTTAATGAAGTGTAAGGTTCTGCTGTTCTCTTTACACAGATTTCTTTAATTCTTTCTGTATGGGTAAGATTTCTTTTTCTTCTTACCCATGATGCTTTAGCTGTTCTTTCCGTCGCCCATACTGTTGTCTTACGAACTTACATTACAGCCTGTTAGAGAGCCCTATTTTTGCTTTGTGGCCGATAAATGCAAAGACTTCTGAAATTTTGACTCCAAAGGGTATGAAAGCATTTTTTAAGTTCAGAACTTTGCTTCCTGTGTAATGTTTGTGAACGCTGTCTGCAGTTGGTTACACAGGGTCGGATTCATGTATGGTCAAATCATTTGCTTTGAAAGAAATGCATATACATTTTTTTTTTCAAACAGCGTTAGTAGCAAACAATAGCATAAAAAGCTTTATAGACACAGATATGGCTACATTTTGCATTTACTAATTAAAGGAAGACAGACTTGTTTATTTCTTTGAATTAAATAGATCAACTTTATTTGAGCAGATCTTATTTAACCGATTAGCTCTGCAAGAAATCCCTAAATGAAGAAAAAAAAACAAGTTAGAATTAAAATAACATGAAAATCAACTCAAAACAAAATATGTATAAAAATGTCAAAAATAAAAGCTATGTATAAATTTTAAAAAATGACAATGAGGAATTGCTAAAAATCTAAAACATTTGATTACAATTGAAAGCCAGAGAGCGTGGTCAATGGATATATGGGTTGCGGTCTCATCTGCTGTAATGCGGACGCAGCTCTGATCTGTCATTGTTAGAAAGAAAAGCAAAGACGTCGATTTATCCGTCCAGCTGCTTTTACTGGCATTGTGAAAGTGCCAATAAAATTAAACCAATGATGGATCCTAGAGGAACTCCACGACAATTTGTGAGACAGATGTCGCTTGAGACACATTTGGCACGAGATTTCTTTATACACTTTAGATTTAAGCAATTTTAGAATCTGGTGAAGGTTTATGCATTAAAACCCTTAAATTTAATAAAGGGTGTACTTTCTTTTTGTGATGACTGTATAGCTCATACCAAGTCAGTGAAAAAGAGGAGTATATTTTTTTTGACTCTGAGCTGACTTTTATCCCTCACATTAAAAATATTACTAAAATAGGTTTTTATCATCTAAAGAACATTGCCAGAGTCCGCCCCATTCTCTCTCTTTCTGGTCTTCCCAAAAAGAGTATCTCAGGTTTACAGCTCCTATAAAATTCAGCAGCACGTGTCCTGACGAAGACCAGGAGGCAGGAACACATTACACCTGTTTTAGACTCATTGCATTGGCTCCCCGTATCTTTTAGGGTCAATTTTAAGGTTCTTTTAATGGTTTTTAAGTGTCTTAATGGTCTTGGGCCTTCTTATCTCTCTGAAATGCTTTTACCATATGAACCTTCGCGGTCTCTGCGCTCCTCTGGCAGGCGTCTCCTTGTCATCCCTAAAGTCAGGACACACACGCATGGCGAGGTGTCTTCCATTATTATGGCCCTCACCTCTGGAACAGACTGCCGGAGGACCTCAGGACCGCAGAGAACATTCATGTTTTTAAGAGCAGGCTCAAGACTCACCTTTTTAGCCTAGCTTTTAATTAATTACTATTTACTATCTATTTGCTTTTCATGTTTTACTTGCTTTTATTGATCAGTGTTTTACTACTTGGTCTTGTATTAATCTTGTTAGTTTTATTAATTAATTAATTAATTAATTTACCTACCCATCTACCAATCTATCTATTTATTTGTGTATTTTAATATTTTAGCCTGTTGTTTTACACATATAATAAAAACATAGACACATCGTTCCAGTGTTTCCCCTGTGGGAGCAGTGGTCAGCTGTGGCTGCCTGGGTGCTCTCCAGGTGGTGCTTGGGTGGAAGTCAGGATCCTGGCCTCCTCTCCTGGACGCCCTGGGTCAGTGCCTCGGCTGCTGCTGTTGATCCGCTGCTGCCGAAGCAGAGGGCTCCCTCGATGGCGTTTCCTTACCTAACCTGGCTCATCTGTACTCGGCCCAGTGTCCATCCTATTTTCTATTTTAATGTCCTTTTTAATGTTGCTCCTGAGTGTGTCTGCACATGGGGATAGGGTTGGGGAGGAGGGTAGAATAATTGTATTCATGGTCAAACTAAAGACATTGTCGCTGCTAAACTCATTAAAACAATGTCTTGTGTTACAACTTGGTTGCAGGAGTGCTGTCTACAGCTAAACGTTTCTAAAACTGTTGGCATGTATTTTACCAAAACAAAAAGAGTATCACCTGACCCCGATATGCATATCAATTGAGAAAAAATACAAATTGTCAAACACTATAAATATCTTGGGTTAATAATAGATTCAGAGCTTTCTTTTAAAGCCCATATTGACAAGTTGTGTAAAATAATTAAGCTAAACGTTGCAAAGTTTCGCTCAATTCGAAATGAAATGTCAACTGAAGCAATTAGTTAGGGATAAAAAACCTAGGCACTATCATGATTGCACAATTTAAAAAAATATATAGTATTTTTAATTGGAACAGTCTTCACACAATTGCAGACTTAAAACTGACCTATAAAGTGCTGCACAAATTGGGTCCAGATCCTCTGGCAGAGTTCATCAGCCAAAGAAATAGCCTTGAGCGCGTCACTCGAGGCTCTGTCAGAGCTGATTGCTGCATTCCTCTATGCAGGAGCACTTTCAGTAAGTCGGCCTGGTCAGTAAGGAGTGCAAATGTGTGGAATTCAGTTCCTGAGGAGGTTAAACTGCTCACAACATACAAGGCCTTCACAAAAAAATTTAAAATGTGGCTTGTCAACACCTACAGTAATTTTTATTCTGGAAAGCACTTTGAACTGCATTTTTTTGTATGAAAAGCGCTTTATAAAGTTTATTATTATTATAGTTGCTTTTTATCTTAGAGATGCAGCTACATTTTAAGAGGATTACCCTTTTCTTTTACTGTTTATGTGTCATGTTGTAAATTTTGCAATATTGTTTGTAGTTAATCAGTGTGTTATTTCTTATTTAATTTACACAGACATGAAGTCACCCCCCCCCCCCCCCCCCATATTGTAGTTTTCATTATAGAAACAATAACATAGAACCTGTTGTTGTATATAACATTTATTTAATGTGCCAACCTTTAATCAGACCAATGATGAGGCGGTTTGAATGCAGTTTGGACACCAGAGGGAGAAATGTAGCTTTTTCCACTAGCAGCCAGAGGTATTACACCCAATAAATCCTGTTTTACTTTACAAAATATAGGTCATACGTTGAAGCTTATGGTTTGTTTACATGCTCAGTCAGCACATTAGTAGTAATTCAACATGTCACATATTAGTAAAGGGTGACTCGCACTCAATTAGGCTCAGGCTTTAAAAGAGGAGTGGTTGATGGGTTTTTGTCAGAGGAACAGTGATTAAATTGAGATTAAATTACCTAAGCTTTTAAAGGTCTGTCTCTTCTTGCATATTTATTGTAGTGCTGTTGAAGAATTAAAATGTAAATGATCTGTTCTATTCAGACCAAGATAATCATGAAAAGAAACACCGGTTTTGTTCACGCTGTTGGTAATTAATTGCTCCTGTCTGATTTACAGTTGAAATAACCAGTTGACTAATACCCGAGATGAGACTTCTCTAGTTTTCATGTCTTAAATTTAGCTCAAGGAATTAAATCTAATCTGACCTTTTTTTCACAGCTTTCTACTATCTGTTCAGTTTTAGTTTTAATATCTGCCTTTTGTTTTGGGGGCAATGAAAGGTCAGTATGTGCTTACTCTGACTCATTTGGCTTCAGCTTGACCTTGTTGTACTCTATAATTTACCAAGAAAAAGGAACAATAGGGGAGAGGGAGGGAGGGTATACAGGAATGAGTAAAATACTAAGTACTCATATACAGTAAAATGTATCCAATGGATAGTGCATGGTAAGCTCTGTCACAAAGGTTCTTACAAACGCTGGGTTTGTACGAATCTCCCAGTAAGTACCAACTCTGGAGTTTGTAGATATTCATGGAAGGAGGGATAGCGTCCTACTGCTTTTTTATGAAGTTAGTATGGTTGTCATTCAATTCGCAAGAGCAACCTGAGGCATTCTTGAGAAAATTATGTGATTTTTCTGACATACTCTGAGCGTACAGTTCTTATGTTCTTCGTAAGGGTGGCTTGGAACGTTCTTAAGGTATACTAATGGCCATCTTACAAAATTGTTGTCAAAAAGTGGCTCTACGGCAATCCTATGAGCAACTCACTGCAATCTCAAGTTGTCTGTAGGAAGATTCGACAACTTCAGAAACGTTTCGTTGGGGGGCAATTCCACTATCTCCAACATTCTGTGTCTTGATCACCACATCTGCTGGAAGTTCTGTGGAATGGTAATTGTACTTTTTAAGATGACAATAATGGCAAGAAGACTACAGCTGCAGTTTCTGCATGTGCAGTTACAGGACAAAAAGGAAGATCTAGCGGTGTAGCCCCTGCTTTCAATCAGCGGCAGGAAGACCTGGAGAGACGACTGTGACGCTGCTTGGTGCGGCCATGGATACAGAGGGGGGGCCTTCTGTGGCCAGTATGAGACTGTTCCATGAGCTGGACCATGAGTTGGAAGGTTTTATACACCTCCCTCCCCTTAAGAATTGGAAGAATGGACTTGCGCCTTATGAACACCTTACTTTCACCTTGCAAATGGCGGGGGGTGTTCGTATGAACACTATAAGGCCCCCCCAAGAATAACTTAATGTGTTCTTGCGGCATACTTATGGCCACCACAGGAATATGGGATTCTGGGATGGTCTACTGACCCTGATTAACCCATCAACATTGTGTGTTGTTCTTTGGTTGTTCCTAAGGCATTCATTCGGAAACCCTCTGAATAGGGTTTTTCGTGGCGCATTTGCAGAAATCTTTGGACAAGACCATCAACCTGGCCAGGACCTTGCGATGGACTACGACCACTGGATTCTTATAAGGCTGCCTTAAGGAAGCCGTAGGAAATGTTCCAAAAATTGTTCATAGGGTGTTCGCAGCCAGTCGTACGGGTCAATGTAACTGAGCCTTTAAACACTGTACTCAACTTTGCATTCTGTTCCTAACCAGTGATGTATTCAAAATGTCAGTGGCAGCAAGGCAATGCCAAATAACCTGCAGCTTAGGACAGCCAAATGGGCTTGACCTCTTACACAGGATACAGATCTTTGACTCATAAGGATTATGAAAAATAAAGTTTAAAAAAATAGAATAATTACAGTTGGTCATTTGAATTTATTTAGGATTTAAAATAGCTGACAAATTTGTATCGCAATAATTTGGAGGAAATAAATCATACTTTGATTTATATGGTAACAGTCATAATTTAATAGCACTAATCTGTTCCTTGTGTCTATACTAGTTATTTATATGAAAAATTTATAAAATTTAAATTAATTTATATAAAAAAATAATTTATATAAAAAACTTTTAAAAAGCCAGTGATGAGGTGTTACTCTGCTGGTTTTGTAATACTTTAATTGATTAATGCACATTATTTTAGGCTCTTGCTGTTGAAAGGATCGTGCAGATATTTCTAATGTTTTTTTATATCCCTGAACAACGGCATGATGACCTCTACTTATCACGAAGTCTCTGGATTCACCTGTTGTTTGACCTCCAGGGCCAATGGATTGTGCCATTGTAGCTTATATAGTGCACTATGATATTACAATATTTCATCTAATAAAAATATGGATTTATGCGCATTTGATTCTATGCGGTCAGAAATTTAAAACAATTAGTAAATTCAGAGATGATCACTTGCTTTTCTGTCTTTAAATTCCTACATTTGCTATCGCTGCTGATGTATAGCTTTAAAAAATATTTTCTAGTGTTCACTGTAAAAGTTTTATTGCTCTTTCTAAAGCTTTTTTTTATTTAAATTTGCTTTAAATTGTATCTTTTTTTTTTTTTTTTTTAAAGCCGTACTGCTGCTTAAGTGGGTCCTTCCAATAAGAGCAATCAGAGGTTGGGAAATCACAAATAAATCAGTAACTCTGTTTCAGAGCTTTTTATAGGGTCAGCCCTGCTGCACAGATGATCGTAGGATAATCCCTCAGGCCGTTGAAGGTCTGGTTTGCATGTCTATCCATTGAAAACAATGTGTGGTGAGAGTTTGAGATCTTATCGTAGCCCCAGTGTGTACTGCCAGTCTGCAGATGAAGAGTTCACGACCTGCCCTGCATCTTCAGGGCCTGTCCATGCATGAGCCTTCAGACCACAGAGACAACATTGTACTTGACCTTTTTAGGGAAACTTTGGGTGTTCAAAGGAAAAACAAGCCAGGGTGACACACTTCTATAGTACAGGGAATACTCTATGTTCAGATTGTGACCCATTTTCTGCTCGAATCTTCTGTAGCTAAGACCTTCCTCCTCTTATGAATTTCTGTATTGCCATAGATCAAACTATAAGCTGAGCTGCTTTCTTGCTGATCCATTTAAATCATTTTCACTCAAGTCTAGTGATCAGTGTCATGGTAAATTGGGATGACAGCGATCCCTACAGTTATCCACATTACCATGCATTTAGTTTTCTCACCCTGTTTAATGTACCAAATACCCCTCTGCTAGCATATGTAATGTTTTCACTTAAAGAAATCTATGAAAAATAGATGCAGCTGCTCTTTGCTCTCGGGATTGCCCCAGGTTTACCCATTAGGGCCTACCCTCTTTTTCACTCAAAGGGGAGCATTACAAGCTTAAGTCATTGCTTATTCTGTGATGGGAAATTTGCGCCTAAAGAACAAAAGCAGTTAAAGGCATTTTAGAATAGTGGTGCTTTTTTAACAAAAAGTTATAGAAAAAAAACATTAGCAAATGTTGAAAATGTCAGAAAGACAATCTGCTGTATAATGTGCCTTTGATCGAGGAAACTTCTATACTTAGATCAAGGTTTGAAACATGATCGTTTACTGGAAAAACGTAAGAAAGTAAAAGTCAGCTGTAACTGATCTCTATCAGACTGTATGCATTACTGCTTATGTAGTAGTCTGACTGAAAGTATGGAACATTATGATCTTAGGTGAACCTCTTAGAGGAAATTTGATCTGCTTCCTTCAGGTTTCAGATTTGTTTAGCCATAAATCAGTCGGAGTAAACTTGAGTTCCTCTCAACTTTTCCAGTTTGAGGGATAGCAAAGCTTGGCCCATGTTAGTGGTATAAATAGTACAGTTCTAGTGTTGACTTAAGTGGATATAAAGGGATTGACTGTGGATGTAATATGTAAGAAAATCTTTTATTGTGACAGTTATAAATATGATTATTTTTGCTTCAACCATCATTATACTTGTAGTGGTATAACAGTGGACCTCCTAATCGTGGCTCAATATAACACTTTTCTTAAATATTGGATAGAAAATGCGGCTTGGGAAGCTGAGATACCTAGGCGTAGTGCTACTTGACGTGCTATTGTCTGGTGTTTGCAAAACAGCTGATCCAGGAGTGCCATTCATTTTCCGTGGTTTTAGATATGTCTCAGCTCAGATACAGCTAATTCAAACAGATTTTAGACATCCTCATGTCAAAGATCTGTAGAGGCCTGCTAACGAGCCAACATTTGATTCACGTATGTTAAACCAGAGAAAGAACTACAAACATGCAGGATATCCCGGCCCTTGAAGTTTGTTGCTGTAGATGTTAGCTTCTGCAGTAGTTACGGTAAAACTGTTTCCACTGTGCGTATTAGTGCATATTAAGTTATTTTTGCTGTCTGAAATATTAAAATATGCAGTTATAGACATTTTTAGAGGGGTCTTAAGTATTCACAGATTTTAGATCTTCTTGTTCGGTGTTGTCCCTAAGCTCCATGAATACTGAGTGTCCACTGTATTCTACGTTTTTGCTTCTACTAACACAGAAAATGCCTGCTGTAAAACATAATCTCTGTTTTTAACTATGCAATGAGATTACCTGAAGTAATAAACGGTAAAAAAGATTTTTTAATTAATTAAATTACATTATTTACCCCTTCTCTCCATACCTGGCTATACTTTAATGTCAGTTTTGTCAAAAAATAAATAAATTTATTCCCCCTTAGCCTATATATACAAATTTGTATATTTACAGTAAATGAAAACAGTGGAAAACAAAATGAAATTTTGAAGGGGGTTTCAGTAGAAATCACATCCTAATAGTGTGTTCAGATAATGCGTTAACAAATTTAAAACAATCTAATTTGCTTTGTTTAGTTTAAAATGCAAAGCCAATGTTATGCAAAGATAAAATTTGAAAAGCACAAAAAAAGTCCAGAAACACAGGAAAGTTAATTATGACAATAATCGAGGGTAACTGGGACATGATAACAGGTGCAATTTGCTCCCATCTTCTGGATTTGGTTAGTAGGACTGCTCCTGCGTTTTATTGAAAACTGCTGTGCAGAAAAAAGAGGAGACCTCCACGGTG
The DNA here is from genome assembly GCA_963556495.2 of Valencia hispanica. Taxonomy (NCBI): domain Eukaryota; kingdom Metazoa; phylum Chordata; class Actinopteri; order Cyprinodontiformes; family Valenciidae; genus Valencia; species Valencia hispanica. Next base: position 31,197,614 of record OY747720.1, read on the forward strand.
TGGTGATCAGCCACAGAGATTTTATTAGTGCAATCAATAAATATAGTTTAAGTGGTTGCTTTATTTTGCCAAAGATAACCTTTCCCATGATTGCTTTTTTCATGCTATTAAAACTGCTGACCTTTTTCACCCCTGTGGCTGGTTTAAGGTAAGTGCTTGGATGGTGTGAATAGAAAAGTGCTGTGAAGTGCCAATGCGTTCTGTTTCACCTCTGCTGCCCCTCATCAAAAATTGATTACTTTGGGCTTCAAAATAGGTCGGAAGGAAAAGAACTAGACCAAGTAACGCTGCGTTGTAAACTGAGCTTTTTCTGAAGTCAGAGTGGGTCCGGCGAGTCAAAACCAATCAGTCCAAACTACACTGGTAGGTTTATTTTGCGCGTTGTTTGTGCTTAATAAATTGTACCTTGCACACATTTATTCTTCCGTAAGTGTCTAAACTTTATATTCTACTTTTTATTTGGCTTTATTTTGCTATAATTCTGATATGTGGAGATACCTCCAAGAAGTAGCATAAGTATGGGAGTTAGTCAGATTGAAGTTACTGCTTACCTCTAATTGGACCTAAATTCAAGCTTTGAAGCCAACTTTATCCTCTTCATCTTTGTGTTCATTTGTCTCATTAAAATTTGCCCATGCTGTGCACCTTTTTAAGGCTTACCTGGGTATTTTTGATAGCTCTTCAAATGTGAGGTACTGATGTTTGTCCTACTTCGGTGACAGTGTAGAGACCGGCTCCTCTGAAACAGCTTTGATGAGCAGGTAGGGTTCCCTGGGACAGTAGATGGCATGATTCATGTTCACCGTATGAGTTTGAAGGTTCCCCCAGGTTCTTCCTGGGAAGCTGAGAGAAGGCAATAGCCGTGTAAGAGTACGTTTCGGAAACCATTAGAGTGGGTGTTGTGTTATCAGCTGAAAGAATTAGGGCAAACCAAATAGGTGCACTCTGTGCAGCTGTGCATATTCACATAAAAAGTAATGCCCGTTGTGCAATATTGATTCTCACTTTTTTTTTTATAACCGTACAGATCTGAGATGGAGATCAGTTGTGAAAGCTTTGTTCACTTTTCTTTGCAAAGTTCTTGAGGCTTTACTTAATTTTCTGCCTATGGTCCCAAGAAACTAGACTTTCTTGTAATGGTCTGTCAAACTATTTGATTGACATAGGTTGTTTTTTTTTACCTGTTTTGGGTTTGCCTTCCTCTCCACTGCCTAACCGACATGTGCACAATGGGGGAAGACTGCAGCAAAACATGAAATGAACACATCCTGAATTTAGTAGTCTTTAATTAAAATGATTTATTGCTATTGTGCCCTTTGCAAAGTAATTCCTGGACTCTAACAAGCCAATTCTTAGCTGGGCCTTTGGCTTATATAGGAAGCGCTGCGCATCGTTTCAAAATCAATTATTGTTTACTGAGTTCCGGAAGAGCATGCCTGCTCTGCGCCAAGGTGAGCGACACGCCAAATGCCACACACTGCCAAGCATGGCACCTGGTCTAAACCCCCCTTGTATGTCCACACAGATGCATCTCTACAAAACCTCACACGGTGTTTGTAGGGGGCAATCTGTCATTTCGGCCGCTTGTGCACAATCCACACTTTTTGTAACTGTCATCAAGCAGCAACGGTTGCACTTTTGCCACACGGGAAGAACAGCGAAGTAGAGTCCGAAAGCATGTTTTTTTTTCTTTTTCTTTTTTTTTTTTTACAAGCATATGCACATTTGAATATAAACACTGAAAGAAGAATTATGACAAAATGTCTCGTGAACGAGAGTCACATGTAAGAGTGACTGGGGGCAGCAGGGGTGCTCTCTATATATATATATATATATATATATATATATATATATATATATATATATATATATATATATATATATATATATATATATATATATATATATATATATATATATATATATATATATATATATATATATATATATATATATATATATATATATATATATATATATATATATATATATATACAGTTGCATTTTGTATTATTATTTTTATTATTATTATCATATATTTAACAACCTAAGAGATGATTGGATCTCACGTTTTTGGTGGTATCAGTGGCCAAGAGCTTTATTGGTTTGGGCTCCTGCCATGTTTGGCAGTCATACAGACGCTCTCATAACAGAAGTCAAGGTTATGTTATTATGTGTAAGTGGATCTGTTTCAGAAATGCACTGCAGCTTTTCTGTCTGTATGCTCTGGTAAGAAATAAATACCTAGACAAGGCTCGGGTAACATGTAAACATGTCAACACGAGCTACAATAATGACCCTTTCTCCAACCATGGCTGCCATCTAATCCTCTTTGTGCCCCTGTGTTTAAGGCAAGGCAAGTTTATTTGTATAGCACAATTCATGTTACAAGACAATTCAAAGTGCTTTACATAAAACATCAAAAGCATTACAGCATGGTGCAGAAAAAGCAAAAGTACAGGAATAAAAACCATGAATTAAAATGAGAGAGAAAAAAATCTTAAAAGAAGCCGTGCAGATTTAAAACTAAGAATAAAAATCTAATCAAAAGCAGCTGAGATCAGGTGGGTCTTTAACCTGGATTTAAATAAACTGAGTGTTTCAGCTGATCTGAGGCTTTCTGGGAGTTTGTTCCAGACATGTGGACCATAGAAGCTGAACGCAGCTTCTCCATGTCTGGTTCTGACTCTGGGAACTGATAAAAGACCGGATCCAGATGACCTGAGGGGTCGGATAGGTTCATTCTGGGTCAGGAGATCACTGATGTATTTTGGTCCTAAACCATTCAGAGCTTTATAGACCAGCAGCAGAACTTTGAAGTCTATCCTCTGACAGACAGGTAGTCAGTGTAAAGACCTCAGAGCTGGACTGATGTGGTCCACTTTTTTGGTCTTAGTGAGAACTCGAGCAGCAGAGTTCTGGATGAGCTGCAGTTTTTTAATTGATTTTTTTTAGGTAGACCTGTAAAGACGCTGTTACAATAATCAAGCCGACTAAAGATGAATGCCTGGACTAGCTTTTCCAGGTCCTGCTGAGACATCAGATCTTTTATCCTTGAGATATTCTTAAGATCATAGTAGGCTGATTTTGTGATTGCCTTAATGTGTATTTCAAAGTTTAGGTCTGAGTCAATCACTATACCCAGATTTCTGACGTGATTGGTGGTTTTTAGGTGTATGGACTGAAGCCCTGTGGTGACCTTCAATCTTTTCTCTTTAGCTCCATAGACAATTACCTCCATTTTGTTTTTGTCCAACTGGAGAAAATTGTATCACATCCAGTCATTAATTTCCTCAATGCATTTGCCAAGAGCCTGTACAGGCCCTTGGTCTTCTGGTGACATTCTAATATATATCTGTGTGTCATCTGCGTGGCTATGGTAACTTATATTGCTTTTATTCATTACCTGTGCCAGTGGGAGCATATTTATGTTAAACAGAAGAAGTCCCAGGATGGAACCCTGGGGAACCCCACATGTAATTCCTGTCTGCTCAGATGTAAAGTTACTTATTAACACAAAGTACTTCCTGTTCTCTAAGTACGTTTGGAACCAGTTTAGTACAGTGCCAGAGAGACCCACCCAGTTCTCCAGTCGTTTGAGTAAAATAATGTGGTCAACAGTATCAAATGCAGCACTGAGATCCAGTAAAACTAACACTGACATTTTTCCACTGTCAGTATTCAAACAGATGTCATTGATGACTTTGGTCAGAGCAGTCTCAGTGCTGTGGTGCTGTCTAAAACCTGACTGAAAGACGTCATAGCAGTTGCTTTGTCTTAAGAAGTCATTTAGCTGATGAAAAACAGCCTTTTCAATGATCTTAATTAAAAATGGAAGATTGGAGATGGGCCTGTAGTTGTTCATTTGTGTCTTGTCCAGATTGTCTCTTTTCAGCAGGGGTTTAATTACAGCTGTTTTCAGGGGCTCTAGGAAAACACCCGACATTAAAGATGAGTTCACAATCTGTAACAGATCTGACTCCAAGATCTTTGAGACCTTTTTGAAAAAGCCTGTGGGCAGGATGTCTAAGCAGCAAGAGGAGGAGTTCAGTTTATGTAAGATGTCCTCCAGATCTTTGCTGTTCATGAGATAAAACTGTTTCATGGTGTTTAAACGGATTTTCCATGGACACTGTACATAACCTGAACCTGCCGTTAATTAACCAACCACTTGTCTAATATTTTGGATTTTGTCTGTGAAGAATTTGGCAAAGTCATTGCAGGCCTTGGTGGAATAGAGTTCGGGTGCTACTGACACAGGAGAGTTTGTTAGCCTGTCGACTACAGCAAATAATGTGCGAGCACTATGACTATTTCTGGTGATGATGTCAGAAAAATATGACTTCCTTGTATTCCTCAGTTGTAAGTTATAAGAGTGAAGTTTCTCTTTATAGATGTCATAATGAACCTGAAGTTTTGTTTTTCTCCATCTGCGCTCGGCTTTCCGACACTCCCTTTTTTCATTTCTCACCAGTGTGGAATTTCTCCATGGAGACTTTTTCCTTCCAGAGATAACCTTCACCTTTGTGGGAGCAATAGTATCCATAACATTTAATATTTTAGCATTAAAGCTGTTGACAAGTTCATTGACTGAACCCCCTGACAGGGCAGGTGTTAGAGAGAAGACCTGGTTAAAGATCTCACTAGTGTTTTCAGTTATACATCGTTTTGTGATAACCTCATTTAAAACATTTATGTGAACCGAAATTATACTCTCAAAGAAAACACAACAATGGTCAGACAAGCCCTCATCACGCACATTAATCTTGGAAATGCCCAGACCCTTTGAGATCAGTAAGTCCAAAACATGACCCTTATTATGTGTGGGCTCTGTTATATGCTGAGTCAGCCCAAAGTTGTCCAGAGTGTTACTCAGGTCTTTAAACCCTTTGTTCTGGGGATTGTCAACATGGATGTTAAAATAACCAACAATAATTATACAGTCAAAATCAACACAGATTATAGACGCCAGTTCACTAAAATCATCATTAAAGTCAGCACAGTAATTTGGAAGCCGATAAATGTTAACAAACATGGCTCTAGATGAGGCCTTCAGCTGTACAGCAACATATTCAAAAGAAGGAAAACTTCCAAGAGATAACTGCTTACACTGGAATGATTCATTAAATAAAACAGCTTAAGTTCACATGCAAAAAGCATTAATACTGTGCTTAACTTTTTCTGTTTCACTATGTCTACGGGGCTATGAGCCATTCTCTTCTTTTGACTTCTTTCGCTAGCAGTTTGTAATGGTCTCTTTTCTATAGTTTGCATGTTTTTAGAGTCGTTTTAGGGAAACTCGGAGAAAAAAAAAGCAGCACAGTTGGTTACTTTTCAGTCCTGAAATTTCCACTCTTTTTATAGAAGCTTGTTGACTTGGGGGGGAAGCGAGGCACTATGAATTAAATAAAAAAATTGAGGCAAATATTCCATTGATTATTGGTGGAGATTTAAAATAAAAGTATCATAGATACCAGGTGCGCACACAGCCATCTTTTATCTTTCACCTTACTTACCCAGTGGTCATTATTACTGATCAAAACATGGTAATATTGGCAAATTTATTTTTTGCCAATATTGAACAAAAAATAGAAAAAGCACTAAGGGTAACCAATCACGGCACTGAAAATTTAAGCAGTTGAGAAAAAGCAACATGGATATGAACTTAGGATGTTTAAGAAAGAATAATCTTTTCAACTTAGCAGGAAGTTCTAGAGCGGTACCATTCGCTAAAATAACTGTACTAATGACACAAAAGGTTTTACCAATACTAGAAACCCACTTTTTTCCTATTAAAAGCGGTAGGTACTTCATAGATTCATGCTAGATAAGCATTAAAAATGCCAGTTTTATCAACAGAATAAAGGTTTCATTAATTCCAAGCTCTATATTACACATAATAGTACTTTGGAGAGGATTAAAAACAGTCTAGACTGATTAGAAAACAGTCTTTTAGTGACATTAGGATAAGAAGCTCAGACTCAAATGCTAACTTTACCATCGTTAGTGGCTAACTGTTAGCCAGTCCCAGGATTCTCACTCTGCTCAAAAATTGTTTGTGTCTTGCCTGACACTCTTAGTTTATTATTTCTGTTAAGTATCCAAAACTCTGCCAAATTAATTACAAACGTTATGTAAGACTTTTTCTGTGTATGTAGCTGATTAATGTTAGCCAAACTAACTAGCATTGTTTTTTGGTCAAACAACTTTTTAAGAGCAGGCTCAAGACTCGCCTTTTCAGCCTAGCTTTTAACTGATTAATATTATTTATTATTGTCTGTTTAATTGCTCTGCATGTTTTACATGATTATATTTTATCAATGTTTTACTATTTAATCTTATCCCATTTATTTACTGCTTATTTTTAAAATGTAATTTATTTTAATCCCTGTTCATGTTTCCTCTGTGGGAGCCCTCTGCCCTGGGAGCGGTGGTCAGCTGTAGCCTGTGCTTAATATGTAAATCATTAGGTGCCGGAACGCAAAGTACATGACAGCGCAGGCATGACCAGAGACGCGCACAGGTCCTGGAACGCAGTAAATGGTAGCGGAAAAAAAACCCGTGTAAAAACATGATGTGGGCCTTACGGGCCTGAATGTTTTAAATATTGTAATGTTGTCCGATAGATGCAGACAATGGTTGTAATCGAATGCTTTAATGCTGACTGCTGTTGGTCGCAATCACGCCGTACAAAACAGTAATCAAAAGAACTCTCACATAAACCGGTTGTCTGTCTAGCTCCATTTACAGACACACACCAGTTCCCGGGCACTCAACTGCGCACTCCCCCGCATGCAGCCTTTAGAACACCCCCCTGAACAGTGCAACAACACTAATGCATAATCATGGCATAAACCATTACATATATAAATCTGAGCTTACAAAAACTAAAACACACTTTACACACATTCCCCAGCATTACAATTTTGGGGATTTGGTCTATGAATCCCTATGCATATTATTATTTTATTTAATAAGTTTAAAATAGTTTTTTTTAATATATATAATATTTTATACATGAGAGGGGTGCCGGATCGGCCAAAATATGTCCCGGAACGCAGGTAGGTCAGAATCAACAGGTGGGGAATCCTGTTCCGGCAGGATCCGGCTCAAATTAAGCCCTGGCTGTAGCTGCCTGGGTGCTCTCCAGGTGGAATTTGGGTGGAGGTGGGGGTCTTGGCCTTGCCTCCACTGGGCGCCCTGTGTCGGGACCTCGGCTGCTGCTGTTAGTCTACCGCTGCCGGTGCAGATGGCTCCTCTGATGGCGTTTACTTGCATGGTTCATCTGCACTCGGCCCAATGTCCTTTTTTATTGTTGCTTTTAACTGTGTGTGTGCATGGGAGATGGGTTGGGGGGAGGGGGGTATAACTGTGATAATGCTTTTAAATCTGTGGGGGAGGGATGGGAAAAAACTTGATTTCCCTCTGGGATCAATAAAGTATTTTTTAATTGAATTTGAATTTGAATGGGGTTTTATGTGGGGTCATTTTAATCTGTAAAGCACTTTGTGATGCTATTCTTGTATGAAAAGCGCTTTATAAATAAAGTTTGATTTGACATTAACTCAAGAACTTGTTTCTTATTTTTAAACAAGAGTTTCAAACCCTTCGCAAGCCTTTCCTTTTAGAATGATTTTTGTAATTTTCGGGCTGGCTTACAATATTTAAGCCCGGTCTTCCTTAAAGGATTAGTTTGGATCATCAGAAGTACGCCATCCGTTTTAGCTGACTTTAAACAATTCAAACTGAAAATGTATAAATCTCTAATTTAGCAGATATCAATGTACAATTTTACAAGCCACGGTTGTTGAGTTTGTTGCCATTTTTCCAGTCAAACACAAGCGTTTCTAGTATGTGAAGCCATGCTGTTTGAGCCTATCGGCTGTATCAATCAGCCAGATCAACTGTGAGTCACTAGTCTGCTCTAGCCCCACCAAGGACGAAGTAGATGTTTTGCGTCGGTTGTGCAGCAGAATCTAAGAGGGTAGATTGTTGTGCGTTCCAGGTCACGTAGTTGTTTGAAAATCATCCCAGATTCATGATTAGCTGAGGCAGGTTGATACAGTGTGCGTCTGATCAAGTTGTTAAGTTCCACCATTCTTGGGAGTTATTTACTTTCCCAACAAGCTTGCTATGACATGACATCTTGCTACTACAGCTAAGGGCTGACAGATGGGACAAAATCTCATAAGGACAACAGCAGATAACTTCACAGAACCTCACTTCAGAGAATCCTAGTTAACTGACTGCCAGACAATTACCAAAGTTTGGCAAAATACTGTAGAAACAGAGACCAAAACATAGCATATATTTTCAGACAATCAACAAAACCATTCGGGTGTGCATTCAAGGAGATTTTGGGGACTTTTTAGGTTTCAACAGAGTCATATGAATGGATATCCAACAGTGGCATATCTAATGGTAAAAGAGAATTGTTTAGCTTAAAGTTAGCCTTATCTGTTCTCAGCTCACTGTTAAACTGCATCTTGATTCCAGCTACCTCAGAGGCTATGTGACTAGAATTGTGTTTTTAATAAAGCCAAAGAGCCAGAAAAGCTGTGTCATAAACATCCTCTGGTGTTTCTGCCAAGTGGCTTAGTGAAACGTTAAATGAGATATATTATGGTGGAATAGGCCCATTCTGCTTGGCACTCAAGTAGGCCAAACATGGCAGCTTGGATAGATCCCTATTCCCCACTGCAAAGAGGGTGATATAATACAGCTCATGTCTGTATACAGAAGACATTCTTTTTACTAAATGGGGAGCTTGATAAAGGAACCATAATTTAGGATTTATTTACATTTTGTAGACTCATGTTAAACAGTAGATGGTATTCAGAAGACACAAATCTTGGATTTGTGGTGTTTTTTCTCTGTACCACGGCAATGTTGGAGCAAAGGTGGATTTACCTTGAATGAAGTCAGTCATTATCGGTGATTAATTTCCAGCATTGTAGTTATATGAAACCAATTAATTATCCCTAGCTGTTGCACTCATTTCTGCATGTGCGGGGCTTTTACTCTTGTAATGTTTTTCATTTAGAGCAGGGACTAATCTACTGAAATACTAAGCAGATCGACAAAACGGTTATGTAATACCTTATGGGCACAGTTCACCCCATCATGTGCTTTTTCCCAATGACTTCCCACCCACTTATTTATTGACATATGTTTTAACAGGATCATCAGCCACTTTAATGATCAATAGTGTAGTACACAGTGAACAGCCATTTCTCTTTAAGACTATTTGCATATGGTTTGTGTATCACACTCACAAGATTGCTTTTATCATTAGAAATATTATGGGTTTTTTCATAATGCTTTGCTGGTCCTTCCTACTAATTATTATTACATTTTAAATTAATGCTCATTGTGCTCCATAGATAAGAGGATGCACAATACAGAGTTCATGAGAACAAAACGATATTTTTGCAACATTTACGGGGAAGACATTTTTTTGTAAAGGTTTTCAAAAATACAGCCTTCATAAAAAACCGATTGTTTAAGGAATATATAATGAGTGTAAAATAATCCAACGGAGCATATTTCTTTGTCATATACACTCACACTGATGAGTGCATCGGGGGCAAAGGTTCAGCGCACTGCCTGAGGGCACTTTGACATGTGGACCAGAGATGGTGGGATTCAAACCCTCCCATGGATGGACGACTGCTCTACTTGCCAAACCATAAGACATGAATAAAATGGGAAAGAATTGGTTCTGGAAGTATTTGTATGTAACATTTTAATGCTAGATAGAAATTGCTGTATATTTGGGTCCAAAAAGCCTAGTTCCATGAGCTGTAGAGAATGTCCCCAGAGCTTAACCAATGTTCTGTTTATCAGGAATTGGGCATGGCCATGTGTTGTTGCAGGGGGTATACGGTGAGTTTCTGCCATGATTTAAATGTTTGCTCTGCTAATGCCATAGATCCTATGATGAGCAGTGCTTCCATTCATTCACACTTTGTGCGTTTGCTTATGCTCTAATGACCGGGGTCATGAGGTGTACCACTTAGGGCCTGGAGCATCTTGTAGAACAAATACGGAAGCTGCTTTACAGATAACGTTGTCTAGATTTTCTAAAGCCTACACAAGACCAAAAAAACCCTGTTGTTAAAACTGTTTTTAATGGGATCCTTAGTAGTTTACATTCTGCTAACACATTCATCTGAGATTATCAAAAAATTGGAAATGTCATAAGTGTTATACCGAAATCAATGCTGTCGAAGTAGGTTAAATCCATTCTAGCCTCTGCCTGACCTCTCACTAATGATAAAAAGCTCCTGAGGGATTTTAAAAAGCATTGTAGGATATAATTGAGATCATGCCGCCATTTGGGTCAGTAGGGCTATAAATAAACATCATGACAACATTAACAACATATAGTATCTAATAAATACTAATTTTTTTCATTTACCTCTAAACTACAGTTCATTAGCTCCATAAGGCCTCGTGGTTGGAGTCTGTGAGTCTGTGCCATACCATTCGGAGTCAGGTCTTACCGACTGCCGGCACGTCGTTAACTAATCCAACTCTGACTGACCTCAGCCTGACTTGATGTGAACTCTGCCACAGGCTCTCTCTGTAATGCTCCCAGGCGTGACAGCTGTGCGAGACACCGGGGGCCTGTGGCTCACCTTTGCTACAGCAGGCCTTGGTAGCTGGCATGTCTGTTGGTGTGTGTTTGGCTCTCACTCCGATTCCATATGGCACATTGAGGCCAGCACATTTGAACTTGGACCTCTGGCCCCAGTGTCTTACGAATTCTAGTTGGGGTGAATCACAAACAAGAGTGGTGGTCCCCGCAGCCATGAATCTAATGAATATTCAGATGATGGATATGGAAATGGAGACATGTTAAGGTCTTGATTTTTTTTTTCTCTCTTCTTTTTGTACCACTTGTTGACTTTTATCCAAGTAGACAGTTTACATCTTGAAAAGTTTTCTAAATGTCACAGAAATATTATGTCACAGAAATGCCTCATGCCAACAAGATTTGTTGGCATTTAGATTTTAAGTTCTGTCAGGAGTGTGGATGGTGGCATGGTTTGGAGGTAAACGAATTGTCCTCTACAAGACAGTAAAATGTCACTTTGGTTACAGTCGCCTTGATGTCAAAAGTACCAGAGAAGCTGGTATTTGGAGTGATATTCAGCTGTGTTGAATTACATTAATGTTTATAGACATGCCAAACCTGTAGGGGGCAGTAGTTTCCCCAAATCCTATCCACTCAGAGTAACTTTCTAACTTCTACATACAGCAGTAATTTAACATGTAAAAACAAGCAAGCAAAAAGTGCTTGGACAATCGATAATGCAAACACAGCTCTGAGGGCATAAATGCTGTTCTACTGCAAACACAGGTCACATGATGTTGGAGCACTTTTGTCGCGGACAGTGACGTTGCGAAACCTAAAACTTGTATTACTCCTGTCAACAAGCAAACGCTTTAAACCGAGAAAATGCAAATCTTCACTTTGTTCTGAGTTTTTAGAATCGTTTTTGGTGCCCTCCAACTGCGTTTTCGTGTGGATGACGGGCCAAATCGTAGAACAATATCGTTGTTTTGTGAGATACCTGTGAGATATGTGTGGACAAGGCATCCGTCTATAATAAATCAGTCTAAACTGTAACTTCTTTAGCTTTTCAGGTAACTATCTCAGTTACAGAATAAAAGCAGAAGGAAGAGATTTCTTTACAGTCACTATTAAAATTTAATTATGAATCAATGCAAATTAACTTAAGTTAAAGATTACAGGAGTCATTCAGTTAAATTAACTATATATAGCACCAATTAACAACAAATGGCACTAGACAAGCAGATCTATTTATATACAGAAATAGGCCTCTCTACCAACTCATTTACAAAGCTTGAATTTCTATTATATGCATTCCAATTGAATGGTTGTCATGATGCAATGCAGTCATGGTGAGTTTGTTTCGCCAACTGGTTTCAATGTTTATCTATTGGAATTTTGAATGAGCTTGTAGGGTTAGGGTACTATTGCTTGCATTGTTGCTAACTTTGCATCAATCCCTCATGCTGAGCATGCATGTGGTGACAGTAGAAAGCATGGGGGGGGCGATAAGGACCTAAAACTCTATCAGGTATTTTGTGGTATTCATTCCGATGACAATAAAAGTGGCAATAAAAGGTGTTTACAACTTCTTTACAATGTTTTTGAGTATCACTGCAGCCAAATCCCCCCAAACACAGAAACGACTATTAAGAAAACATACAAATTCAAGAAATATTATTCTTCAGGAGCATTTTTTTATATGAAAAAATTGCACACCGTAACGTTATTTAATATTTTTGAAATATTTATATTTGTTGGTGCTGTCAGTGAACCAACAATTCCAACAACACTGAGTTTTGGGTGTTTTCAGACATAATTAATTGGAATTAATAGTTGTCACGATTAATCCAATTTTGTATCACAATAGAAAATCTTTCCCAATAACTATAAATGACACGAATGAATGGCCAACCCTAGTGGAAAGCAAAACTCTGTTGATGTCAATAAACCTTCAGCAGAACAGAATCTGCTACAAGCAACCTAGGTCCTTTAGGCAAGGCAACTTTATGTGCATAGCACACTTTCAACAAGAAGGTAATTCAAGGTGCTTTACATGACTAAGTGGTAAAATAAAAATAGCAGTAAAACACAGACAAAGCATATAATGTAAAAACAGCAGTAAAGCAAGAAGCATACACATAACATGATACATGAAAACATTACTCAAAGGCAGCTCTAAACAGATAAATTTTTAGTTGTGATTTAAAAGTACTCAGTGTTTCAGCAGCTTTGCATTTTTCTGGAAGTTTGTTCCAGATTAGAGGAGCATAGAAAATGAAAGTCTGTTCTCTGAGCTACAGGGAGCCAGTTTAAGGACTTTAGAACTGGGGTGATGCGCTCTACTGTCCTGGTTCTAGTGAGGACACGAACAGCAGCATTCTGGATCAGGTGGAGCTGTCTGATTGACTTTTTAGGCAGACCTGTGAAGACGCTGTTGCAGAAATCAATCCGACTAAAGATAAATGCATGGACGAGTTTTTTGTGGTCCTGTGTTGCGACATCATTCCTTTAATCCTAGAAATGTTCTTCAGGTGATAGAAGGCTGACCTTGTTATTACGTTTATGTGACCCGGGAGGTTTAGGTCTGAGTACATAACTACACCTAGATTTCCCGCCTGATCAGTAGTTTCTAGCTGTATAACTGCTAGAACCCAGGTAAGACGGGCAAAAAAGCATGGTCACCGAGAACCAACAAGAACTACTAATCCTACTTCTATTACAAGCACTTCTTGTTTATAAGAATATTTTATATATTTTTATACATTTAAAAAAAATTATCGTACTCAGTTGCACGTTTTTTGTTTTTTTTTGAGTGTTATTGATACAAAAAAATTTTATATTGTAAATGTGCACTAACTGTACAATCTCTTTATTTTTTTTAAGTGTTTTATCTTTATGCGAATCTTCATGCTTTTATTTCCCTCACTTTGCTGCTGGTCCACCTGAATTTCTTGCTGAGTGAAAATAAAGGTTATTTTACTTCCATCTACTAACGACTGATGAAAACAAACATAAAACTAAAATAATAGAATGGCTTTTAAGGCTTACCGAGGGAAAGAAGACTCCAGAAATTTTACAAGACAATTTCAACTAGTGGAAATAGATAATGCTACAGGTCCTTCTCAAAAAATTAGCATATTGTGATAAAGTGCATTCTTTTCCATAATGTAATGATAAAAATTAAACTTTCATATATTTTAGATTCATTGCACACCAACTGAAATATTTCAGGTCTTTTATTGTTTTAAAACTGATGATTTTGGCATACAGCTCATGAAAACCCAAAATTCCTATCTCAAAAAATTAGCATATTTCATCCAACCAATAAAAGAAAAGTGTTTTTAATACACAAAAAGTCAACCTTCAAATAATTATGGTCAGTTATCACTCAATACTTGTTCGGGAATCCTTTTGCAGAAATGACTGCTTCAATGCGGCGTGGCATGGAGGCAATCAGCCTGTGGCACTGCTGAGGTGTTATGGAGGCCCAGGATGCTTCGATAGCGGCCTGAAGCTCATCCAGAGTGTTGGGTCTTGCGTCTCTCAACTTCCTCTTCACAATATCCCACAGATTCTCTATGAGGTTCAGGTCAGGAGAGTTGGCAGGCCAATTGAGCACAGTAATACCATGGTCAGTAAACCATTTACCAGTGGTTTTGGCACTGTGAGCAGGTGCCAGGTCGTGCTGAAAAATGAAATCTTCATCTCCATTAAGCTTTTCACCAGATGGAAGCATGAAGGGCTCCAAAATCTCCTGATAGCTAGCTGCATTGACCCTGCCCTTGATAAAACACAGTGGACCAACACTAGCAGCTGACATGGCACCCCAGACCATCACTGACTGTGGGTACTTGACACTGGACTTCAGGCATTTTGGCATTTCCTTCTCCCCAGTCTTCCTCCAGACTCTGGCACCTTGATTTCCGAATGACATGCAAGTACTTTGGACCACTGAGCAACAGTCCAGTGCTGCTTCTCTGTAGCCCAGGTCAGGCGCTTCTGCTGCCGTTTCTGGTTCAAAGGTGGCTTGACCTGGGGAATGCGGCACCTGTAGCCCATTTCCTGCACACGCCTGTGCACGGTGGCTCTGGATGTTTCTACTCCAGACTCAGTCCACTGCTTCCGCAGGTCCCCCAAGGTCTGGAATCGGTCCTTCTCCACAATCTTCCTCAGTGTCCGGTCACCTCTTCTCGTGCAGCGTTTTCTGCCACACTTTTTCCTTCCCACAGACTTCCCACTGAGGTGCCTTGATACAGCACTATGTGAACAGCCTATTCGTTCAGAAATTTCTTTCTGTGTCTTACCCTCTTGCTTGAGGGTGTCAATGATGGCCTTCTGGGCAGCAGTCAGGTCGGCAGTCTTACCCATGATTGCGGTTTTGAGTAATGAACCAGGCTGGGAGTTTTTAAAAGCCTCAGGAATCTTTTGCAGGTGTTTAGAGTTAATTAGTTGATTCAGATGATTAGGTTAATAGCTCGTTTAGAGAACCTTTTCATGATATGCTAATTTTTTGAGATAGGAATTTTGGGTTTTCATGAGCTGTATGCCAAAATCATCCGTTTTAAAACAATAAAAGACCTGAAATATTTCAGTTGGTGTGCAATGAATATAAAATATATGAAAGTAAAATTTTTATCATTACATTATGGAAAAGAATGAACTTTATCACAATATGCTAATTTTTTGAGAAGGACCTGTATATTCGCCAAACATATTTAAAAACTAAAGGATGGCTACACATCACTTTAATGCTGCTTTGAAACTGCAGCCACTGCTTAATTAAACAGGTGTTTGGTTTTGTAATAACATTGCATAACAGTGACTATCTTAGACTGGCAGGTTCTGGTCACTTGACCATTTTGTACCTTTGTAGTTTTGGTTGCTTTTCATTTGACTTTTTTTGGAAAATGGAGCTCCCTACCCTGCAGGACGTTTCACACCGACAGTTTATACCCGCTAGGGGGATGTTTCATACCTGCTTTGGCAACCAACAAGTTGAAGTAATTTTCTTTGACCTACTCATAGATCATAAATGAAATATCATCTAGCAGCAGGAGGATGCTCTGTTATTTTGTTTCAGTCAGAGGTCATAATCTGTCATATTTCATAAGGGTCAACTGGTCCAAGCAGGGATCAGATCAGGGTCAGTGGAATTTTTTTTTTATACAATAGGTTTCTATTTAAGATTTTATCATTTTTATGAAAGTTTATCCCCATAATTCATCAAAAATGCTAAACTTAAAATACTCTGATTCCAGGAATTAAATGGAAGTAGATGGTTTTTGGGCAAATGATTTGAATTGGGGGTACAAATAGACTTGGAGCTCATTTCTTCCAATGCTTTATTATACTCTTAGTTAAATTACATGGCTTTTATATCCCAATATTAGTTTCTTTTAGCCTCGCTTCTAGCTTCCCTGCCGTTTGTCTCAGTTTTGATTAGAGATGCCCAGGAGAAACTGAACAAAAGCATGTCAGGCATCTCTGTTTGAATTGTTGGTTTTGACACCATGTGTTTAAGCTCTGTGTACACCCTGATGCCTCAAAGCTCCTACGGCTACGCCGTGTGCGATTCATCAAATGCCTCGCATGACCTGACTTAGCAGTGATCCCTAAGAAAAGTCTTGTTTGTGCAACTGTTTGCCTGGAGGGAAGTGACATTGCCTCGTGGCTCAAATCCATGACGCTGAATATTTATCATAGTCTCCTGTTTCGTTTTAACGTGCTGACGTGTCTGTGAGCGTTTTACTCAGCCGAATGGGGATGTTTGTTGTTCAAGTTAAAACTGACTTTGTTTTTTTTCCAGAATATTTCTTTCAGATAGACTGCTTGATTCAGTTTATGAAAAGCCTTTTGCAGTAGACTAACCAGGAGAATGCTCATAGCTGCTGACATTTAACTTTCAACTCTTCAAAGTTCCTTTCTGGAGCCAACCTTGCAGAAACATTGATTGAAAGTGCAAGACATTTTGCACACAGACAGACCCATACAAGTTCAACCATGGATGTAAATAATGAAGTGATGGAAGGCTTCTTGGCTTTTGGAAGGGCTTTATTATTTCATATTCTTGTAGTTGATTTTGATCTGGAAAGGGTTGTTCTATAGATAGAAAGGAAAGGTACCATTTGTCTGTTGGACCTTTGTGATCTCATTTGGCGTAGCTGAATGCAAATGGGTGTTTTTAAAGGGTCCGCTTGACAATCTAGAATTTCGGTTTTGGAATAAATCCCACAGGATCATTCCTAATAATAATAATAATAATAATAATAATAATAATAATAATAATAATAATAATAAAAATAATAAATAAATAATAATCACAGCCAACCTTTAACTGCAGTACTTTTATTCAGTTGGAGAAACAATCCTATATTAAGATGTTATTGTTTTTAACAAAATCACGAGTGGTACAATTGTTGGTATCCCTAAAAATACCTTTTTTTAAATACATTTTACTTTTAATTTGGATTTTATTTTTGAAGTGAATCAGTTTCTAAGAGCTTCTAGGTAGTAATCTATGACTTCCTTTTTTCTCTACAGTATAAATCTGCAGTGACACAGAGGCCATTTTTTCTTTTTTAGCAATAGGCTACAAGGGTGGACGCTAACTCATATTTATCTTGCTAACATGGACAGTGAACTGATGGTAAAGGAAAAAAACAAAACAAAGCTCACGGTTAGAGTGGCATTTTTACTAAGTCACCATAACAACCATTGGACACGATCTACATGCAAACCAGTTGCCAGAAAAAAAGCTTTTTATTTCCCATCTGCACAAACCTAACCGTGGAGTTTGCTAAAATGTAGTGGAACCTTACCTGAAAACATCTGGCTAGATAAGACTGAGATTTTCTGCTACAAACAAGTCAGGCTCGATTTGGGTGAGTTGTACTCCCCCAAAGTTGCCCTTTGTCACCGATTCTGTTCATATCCTTTATGGACAGGATTTCTAGGTGCATTAAAGTGTTGAGGGGGATCCATTTTCGTGGTCTAAGGATTGAGTCTCTGCTTTTTGCAGATGTGGTCCTGTTGGCTTTAGCAGACCGTGATCTACAGCTTTTGCTGGAGCAGTACACAGCAGAATGTGAAGCTGCCGGGATGAGGATCAGCACCTCCGAATCTGAGCCGGAAAAGGGTAGACTGCCTTCTCCGGGTCAGGGACGAGATCCTGCCCTAAGTGGAGGAGTTAAAGTATCTCAGGGTCTTGTTCATGAATGATGAGTGAGAAAAATGGAGCGGGAGATTGATAGGCGGATTGGTGCTGTCTGCAGTGATGCGGGCGCTGTACCGGTCTGTCGTGGTGAAGAGAGAGCTTATCTGAAAGCCGAAGCTGTCGATTTACCGGTTTACAGGACGGGATCACGGATTCAAGCGGCTGAAATGAGTTTCCTCCGCAGGGTGTCTGGGCTCTCCCTTAGAGATGAGGTGAGACGCTCTGTCATCCGGGAGGGACTCGGAGTAGAGCTGCTGCTCCTCCACATCGAGAGGAGTCAGTTGAGGTGGCTCGGGCATCTTGTCAGGATGCCTCCTGAACGCCTCCCTGATGAGGTGTTCCAGGCATGTTCCACTGGGAGGAGACCCAGAGGAAGACCGAGGACACGCTGGAGGGACTATAGCTTTCGGCCGTCCTGCGAACACCTGGAGATTTCCCCTGAGGAGCTGGCCCAAATGGGTAGGGAGAGGGAAGTCTGGGTCTCTCCACTTAAGCTTCTGGGCCATGACCCGACCTTGGATAAAGGGAAGAAAATGGATGGATGGACACTTCAAAGGGGGAGAGTGGACGTGAAACAAGGAATGAATATGTTGAAAATCACCTAATGTCCACTGTTATGGTGGTGAATCTCTGATGCTGTGGGCCTGTCTCTCTTTGAAAGACCCTGGGAGCCATGTTTGGAGTGCATGGCATCTTGAACTCTTTGAAATACCAAAACAAAATTGATCTTCTTCCATGATCATCCCAGTTCCCAAATCTAACAGAGGAGAAGACAGTTGAAGAGTCTGACTTTGGTCGGTCTAGAGAGATTATGCAAAGAGAAATAGCTCAAAATGTCTTACTAGCAAAAGGAGGTTGTTAATGGCAGATGTGGCAATGATCGTGCAACTGATGCCTTTTGTGTAAAAATAAAAAGTGATGCTCCTGAAACAAAAGCTTCATTTATTTCAGTTATTTTTACAACATATAGCATGTCTGCTTTGTCCTGACATCCTAATCAAGAATATAGCCACGTGTCATAAACTGCATCCATTATTGTTGGAGGTTTCTTCCTGTTAAAGGGGAGTTTTTCCTCTCCACCGTCGCTACATGCTTGCTCAGTATGAGGGATTGCTGAAGGATTGCTGTAGTTGGAAAGTCTGCATCAACGGGGCCCAACCTCACGCCAATGACTGACGCAATCTGCTGGGATTCCTTAAATAGGAAACTTTTTAACTGATTGGAATGTTTGTATAAATGTATTAAAATGACTTCTTCAGATGACATCTGTTGTGAATTGGCGCTATATAAATAAACTGAATTAAATTAAATTATTCAAGCACTCATTTCTGATCAGTGTTGTTAATTTCATAATGGACTCTTTGATGATCAATAAAGTTTTTATTAAGAGAAAACCAACGGCACACATTATCATATGAGCTCTATACGATTACACATTTATTATTTATTCCGTTATCCTGGATGTCGACACAAGAGGGTTTAGAAATTAGTTTCTCCCTAATTATCAGCCTCCTTTAACAGCCTCAAGAGGTCGCATGGCCTTCATTTTAATCATTTTAAAAATTAAAAACGTCCCATATAAATCACAGAATCTGATTTTCTGCTGTTTATTGTAGGGTCAGCATATCACACCACTGGCGTTGGTGCTTTTATGTTTATCATTCCACATCTGTGGGGAAGGAAAATACCCAATCTGGTACAAATCAAGTCTGTGTTCAGCCTAGCAGCAGCAATCTGGTCTGGTTTGTGTGTTTCTGTTCAGTATGACAAAGATAAAGATCTCAGACAGACGAAGAGTATTTGCCTTTGTGCATAAAGCTGATCTTAAACATGACTTCCCCCGTCTTCCTTTTGCCCTTTTGAAAGCAGAAGGTGCCTCTTCACTTTTCCACGTGATCGCACCTGAAGGACCGCGCTAGATCTGTGCTGACATTTAACTTCCAGGGAAGAACCTCGTTTGTTTTTCTTTCCTAAGAAAATATACCTCATGTCCATCATGCCTTCATTTTTTCCGGCCCCCTGTTTGTCTGAAGGAAAAAAGGTTTTAGTTGAACAGATCTGGCAGTTGAAGCCGATGTAAACAGACTCGTCTCTAGAGCTCTCTGGGAGTAGCCGGCTTACAGCGTCAGAGGTCAGGCTTTCCAAATGCTCTCTAAAGCTGGTAAAACTGCGCTGAAATAAGCTGGTTTTTAACATTCCAAAAACGGTTATAAAACATATGTTGTAAGCCCAGCTTTAAAATCTTTATTTTAAGCAAAAGAATGTTCATCGAAACTCTGAACAATATGTGATTTTGTTCATTTTTGTATGTGAACATTGCATCTTAATGTCACTCTCTTTGCACTGATAGTCCCAGATAGCCATGTTCAGAACAATACGTCCCTATAACTGAAATTACGGTTAGGTGGGCCTTCTTCTCGTTCTCCAGGGTTTGTTCGCAGCAAAATCCATTGTTTGAACAAATGTTCTTGGCCTAAGTCCCCTTTGCGTGTGCAGTGACTTTAAATCTGGGCTCCCTGTGTGACTGTCGCTGACTGTTCAACTGATATAATCAGCCACAGGCAGTTCAGCTTTGAGGTAAACATCTGAACAACATCTGCGGCAATCTCCCTCAGTCTAAACTAATGAAGCCCCAGTGGACAGTGTGTTGTGTGTTCAGCTTCACTGCCAGATTATTTAATCTGCCATCATTTGTCACTCACCTTTTCAAGATTTAATATATTAACACTATAATGGCTGCTAAGAAAGATGTCAGATCCATTTTTCCTTTATTTTCTGACTACCTCGTCAAGTACAGCAACAATATTATCTGCACGCATATTTGATTGATAGTCTAATCAAAATTTGACTTAGTCCATGTTTTTTTTTTTTTAGGGATGCACTGACATGAAAATGTAGGGCTGATAATATTAACACTGCTGTTTTGGCTGATAACCGATATTTGCAGATGTGTATTGCATATATTTTCCTTCTCTTTTGGCACCATGAAAAACAACCGAACCTCCGACACTGCTTCTCTGATTCAGTTAAATGCCCCACAATCCTGCACTGCATCACTGCAAAGCCTTTAGCAATTAACGCGAAGGCTGAACGGAGTTCACCAAAGTTGTTCTTTTTTTATTTTTAGCTTCTGTCAGTTATGGAACATGCCGAGTTTAGGAAATGTTGGCCGCCTTTCAGAAGTCTCAGAGGTAAGATGATAAGCTCCATTCTGTGGGAAAAAAATCGCGTTGATGCTATCTGCACTAAAAAAGATATTTGCTAATACCAGATGCTAAAGTTTTCAATGTTAACTTCTTTTTTTATCTTAAAACATCAGTAAGACGCTGTTTCACAATGACTCCACTCTCACACAGTGTGAAGTTGCACCTAATCTAAATAATTAATCAACACTCAAGAAGAAAGGAGTATTTTGAATGCTGCTAGTTCTTGTTCTTAAAGATAGATGTTGAGTGTTACAGTCTAAAATTGGTTGGTCAGAACTTTACAGAAATTGGAAATCAGACGCACAAAAAAAACTGATCAGCGGATTTCTGAAATAAAAAAAATCCTAGACTTTTATCCTTTTTGTTTTTTTGTTTTATACAGTCAAAGGGAAAAAGGAATTAAACTCTCATTCAATTTTTGGGTTTTATGTGTCAGACCAAAATTCTGGTCTACCAGGTTGTGAAATTGTGAAAATGTCTCCTCAGAATGTTAGCCAGGAATAGGAAAAAAGCTAATTTGATATAAGTTGTGAAATTCAGGGCCATTTTGAGGCTTTTAATGTGCACTGCCTGTTCAAAAACAAATAGATTTAATTTAATCAGTTAAACATGTGGAATTTATGTTGGGGTAACTGACCAAGGGACTAGTAAGAGCAACGAAAGCCTATTGTATCTGTACCACTTAATAATTCTCCGGGTAAGAAATGGGCTTTTCGGAGGCCGAACAATATAAACTCACAAAGACTTATCACTTGTGCAAGAAAATTACTCATTTTAAGGGTTTCACAAAAGTGACGATAGAAATGGATCAACAGCCCCCCCAAACAACTTTCAAAATACCCTCCTCATTTACCTCCTCATAGGGGTATAACATTTTGTACACTTGTAAAACTTCCCAAGACCTACCTAGATGTCTCTTGACCCCATGCTCCACAACAACCAGGAAGTCGGCCATCTTGGATAGATCTAAAGTTATCAAAATCTTGCCTTTTCATGCATGTTGAAGGGGCCAGGCCTCAGACTTTGTAAGATTTAAGAATTTTCATGTTTTTGGCATGTAGTCAGTCACCCAGGCACCTGAACCTGTAGGGAGTGGTCATCATCAGGTCCCTACCAAAACTCAAAGGTAAAATGCTGACATCACCCAAGCCCCGCCTCCTGAGAACAGGAAGTGTAAAGTTTTACTACAAAAGGTCCATATTTGACCTCCTTTACCTAATCAAGATCAAACTGTGCCTAGAAACTGAAAACATGTTGCTGTAACTTGATGTCCAGTACTGAGGGTGTGACTGTGGCAGCATGGCGAAGTCTGATGTCACGCCGTGGCCATACTTTTTGCTCTAATTTCCTCATATATCATCCAATCACCACGAAAGAGTTGAGCATTGCAGCCATTGAACTTCTCTGTATATAAAAGTAATCTTGAATTAACTGTAAGGCAATCTGTCTGGCACCAGAGTATTGGAGCTGGTTGGGTCATGCAGTTAATAGCAGTGATTTCAAAAGCCAAACGGGCAGAAATTCCCGAACATGGTGTGATGGACCGTCTTACAGAAAAAAACTTAAGGTCATTCCATAAGCTATTGATTCATTGGATGAACCGAACTTTTCAATGCAGTTTATCTTTTTGAAATGATTTGAACCTGTTGTGTATTTTGCTATGCTTGAGGTAAGATTTAAATCATGATTAGAACTTTATAAAAACTGGATAATTTTTGCTGTTTTGAAACGTAAAACCCTACTGAAGTGAAAAAGGGTTTATTTTCTGTTTTATGTGTTATTTAAAAAGAAAACACTTTTATAGAATAACTTTGACACAAATCTAAATACCTGTGTTGTTCTAAAGTCTCTTGGCTCCATGTAACAAAACATAAGCAGTGCAGTTCTATTTTAAACCTAAAATAACGGGTTTCCCACCAGAACACGGTAATGTCTTTTGTGCGTGACAAACAACATCTGCGCTCTGGGGATGACCGCTGTTTTACATTAACTCTGCTGTTTGAACAGGGCAAACATGAGAAAGAGGATGTAGGTGTTCTGGTGATAGCTGTGATAGGGGAAGCTCGAGAGAAATGCCGACTGTGCGTTTCTGTGAGAAATGACAGGAAGCTGCACGACAGGTATTGTAAGCGCTCGACCTGCAGGATGGACAGGGAAAATGCAAAACGCCACCTTATGACCTATTGCTTCAGGCACAGGTGACCTTCCTGTAGGATTTTATCTGGGAAGTGTTTACATAATTTGTATATCGCTTTCTATTCCTGGAAAGCCTCAATTAAAGCGGTTGGTTTTAAAGCATCGCTAACAAAACTTCTATCCATTGCTGCTTGTACTTTTTGATAAATAATGAATACTAAGTAAAACCATCTATTTGCTTTCCTCTGAAGGTCAAAACTGGCAGCTCCTGTTTCCTTGTTTTCAGTTTTAATTATTTGACAGCAGGTGGGGCTGTGCCTGCAACTGATCACTTAAAGCAGTGTTTCCCAGCCCTGGTCCTCAAAGCACACTGCCCTGCATGTTTTAGATGTTTCCCTGCTTTGTACACGCCTGATTAAGAAGATTCCAGTTCAGCAAAAGCCTGTTAATCAGCCATCAATCAGGCGTCCTGAAGCAGGCAAACCTCTAAAACATGCAGGGCTGCGTGCCTTGAGTAGCAGGGTTGAAAAACACTGAGCTAAAGTAACCAGTAAGTATCTGCATAAGGAAAATAACAATCAAAGTAATTTAGGATTAAAAAAAAATTTTTTTTCTCATTTTAAATGTAAATAAGCTTGTGACAGTTCCCACACCTACACTTATTCTAAATAAATTACAGTAAAAGATCAACATACATTTTCTAAATAAAATAAATCTTCTGAACTACTGCCCCTTGTGATACTTGCAGGTCTGCCCAATGTGTCGAGTTTAAACCAGTAATCCACCTGCATTTGTGGATGAATATGATGAGAAATTCACCAACCTCTTTTGCAAGGTTTTTATTAGAGTGCTACAGAGGGAAGTTGAATCCCAAGCTGTTGCCTGCTGCTTTGATACTTTGCCAGTTCAAACTAACTAATGTTGCAGCATTTTACCAATTCATTTCAAGGAATGCAGAATGAAATTTGTGCTCTCGTAAAATGTGCAACGTATGATGGAAAGCAAGACTAAAACTGTTATAATTTCTGGATTAAGTGTGAACGTTCACCTAGTTTAAATGCTCTCTGCATATGTTGCACACATTCAAAGATGTTTCTGAATATTTTTCTTAAAAAGCACTTGTTTCTTCTTTATTGCCTTTACGTAGCATCGTAATCAATTAGAGTTCTGCATCATTCTTTAGCTCAACATTAAATCCTGTTTAGATGGTTGATTTCACAAAGTTCTGTCACTCATAAATATGTCATATTTGTTTATTTTACCAATGAAAAAAATGATGAGCTTGAATACTTTAATTGTAGTTGAGTTATACTTAGTTTTTCTTAGTTTGTCACAAATAGTCTGTTGTTCATCAAACCAGTTCAGTTGAATATGTCATAGCTCATACAGTAATTGGGTTTAACTACGGTTCATTTAATCGCGAAGATTCTTTCATTTTATTTCTGTCAATTATTTTTGTCTTTTAAAGGGGGGGGGGGGTATGCAAAATTGACTTTCTGAAGCTTAATATCCTGAGAACCTGTCCTTCCCTCATTAAAAACATGCCTGAAGTGTTGCTCTGACCCATTCACTTATGTTAGAGTAATCTTTGAGTCTCTGCCGGTCTCTGCTGGTAGTTCTCGGGGTTGCTGAAACGCCTGCTCCCACCTATCCCCGCCTTTTCCACCCATCTCCTCCTCCGAGCTTTCGTACTCAGCCGAGAGCCTCGCCCCTCCAGAGCTCTCCTACCCCTCCACCACCTCACACAACTCCAGTTGAGTCCCAGGTGCAATAATTATAACACACCAGCTGCGCGTCTTTTGTGGGATTTTTTTTCCGACTCCATGCATGCTGCGATGATGCACGGTATGTGACGAACTGAAGGGGGAGTGTCAGAAAGAGTAGGAGGGTCTTGGAGAGGCACAGGCGAAAATCAAGGTGTCCAATACCAAAGTAAATTTCTTTAAGGTGGATTTGGATATATGACGGACTTTTAAAAGACTTAAAGGTGACAATTTTATTGGAGCCTGCTATAGAAGGGTAATATGTGCCTGGAAGAAGCATAATTCCCCCCCCCCTTAAGCATTTCCTGTGGTTTCCGTAATTTATTTAATAATTTGTAACTGCCCAAAGAAACGTTTATTTTTAACTTTTCCTCCATGGAGTATTTAAAAGAAGCGTGACTGAAATCTCCAACGATGATCATAAATGCATCAAGTTGACTTTGTGCCCTAGAAGCTCTTGATTGGATTACCTTAAATCCAGCGTTGGACATGGAGTAAAACGTAAAAACACTCGGAAAGCTACTGATTAATAGATCCCTCCTTTTTTGTGGATTGTGAGGACAGACACAGTCTTAAAGTGCTATACATAATGTGTATGTTTATTTACATCTGCTTCCCTTTTTACTACATTGTGTTTTCCTGAACTACGTTACCAAACTTCCTGCAACTGGCCTTACTGTTAGTGTAGCACCATCGTACCTGACAGAAAAACTAAATGAAATCTTCAGAATTCCCTCTCAACAATTTTCAACTATGTTTTGTTTTCTCATAGACAGACATTCAGGGTTGTTGTTTATCTGTGAGGATAGGTGAAATGGCAGATTAAAGTTGAGACTTAAACTATAGATGTATTGGACTTGGATCATAAACCTGTTAAAGAGTAAAAAATGTGTAGTCTGCCTGAGGGAACAAAAGAGCAGTTTCCTACACTGCTTAGTAACAGTGTTCATACCCTTTGAACTTTTGTACACTTGTGTTATGTTAATTAAAAGTTTAACGTCTTTTATTGGTATTCGATTTATAAACCAATGCAAAGTAGTGCAGAACTGTCAAGTGGAAGTTAATTTTATAAATGATTTTCAATGCTTTTTAAAAACACAAATCTGAAGTGTGTCAGTGTTCTTTACTCCGATACCCCTAAATAAAAGTGCCTTCAGGAGTCATCTAATTAGTTTCATGGAAGAAAGATCTTATCTTTCTCTTAACAAGGATGATGCTGCAGTCCGTTAGTTTGTAAAAAAATATTTAATAAGCAGATCAGCCAGAAGCATCAGACATACACGGCCACAGAGCTGGGCCATCCTCAAACTCTTCCGCACCTTTCCTATTCCTTAAGCCTTATGGTATAAAGTAATCCAATATTATCCTCATCAGTCCCTCCTACGCCGTCTTGATGTGTCGTCCCCCGAGGTTAAAAGCACTTCACACTGTAAAGTAAAATGAAATGAGGTCCAGCTCAAATCTGCTCCTCTGACATTCACTCATTATCTCTACATGACATACTTTGAAATGTTCACATCACATTAGTAAATAGATATTAACTACTATGTAACATAATGTCCAGCTGTTGTGTGAAACCCTCTGGGGTTTTCTAGAGAACATTAGTGAAGAAACACCATCATGAAGACCAAGGACGGGTCAGAGAGAATGTTCTGAACCAGGTTTAGGTTATAAAAGTGTTTCCTTAAGCCATATCCCTTTGTCAGGAAAAAAAATATAAACTAACTTTACACATCAGTCTGACCACATCAGTCTGACCACATCAATTCCATTGCGAAACATGATGGTGGTGGCCTTTTGCTATGGGGATGCTTTTTTTATTAGATACAGAGAAGCTGGTCAGAGTTGATGGGAAGAACACTTGTTGGAGGACACAAAAGAATAGAGACTGGGTTACAATGAAATGATTTAGATAAAACTATATTCAGGTGTTATGATCCAGACTAAGGCCAGCCCTAAATCATCCAATCTAAATTTCGAATACAAATGCATGTCACACTTTAAAGATTGTTATCCATAAAAATCTTAATAAAACCAATATTTTCCCTCCACTTCCCAATTTGCTGGTCTGCCACATCAAATTTTATCAGACACATTGTTTTCAGTTTCAATCTCACTAAGTGTTTAAAAGTTTAAGCGGTTTGACTATTGTCAGACTTCTTATGTTTCTTTTTTGTCATGGTTAAATGTTTTAGATCATCAAAGAAATGTTAATATTGTATAAAGATAATCTGAGTAAGCTACCAAAACCAACCTGTCGCTCTGGGGGAAAATAATGAATTTAACTGTGTTTAAACTGTATTTTGTACAAAGCTCATCTCAATTTCATAGGTCAGGTCTGATTGTTACTCACTCTGGAGAAATGATCAATATTTTAAATAGAACTTTTATGATGGCTTAACGATCCCAAAAAGCAACACATCATCTTGCAAAACCCAAAGCTGTTCTGTCTGAAAAGGGTTACAAAACAATTTCTAACAGTTTGGGATGCGAGTGAACCACAGTCAGAACCATAGTCAATAACTGGAGAAAACATGTAGCAGTGGTTAACCTTCCCAGGGAAGGCAGTTTAACCAAAATTAATCCATGAGGGCATAGACTATTCAGGCAGGAGATGAAATAACAACACATAAAGCACTGCAGGCCTCATTGTCTCAGTTAAGGTCAGAGTTCTAGATTTAACGATAAAAAAAAAAGAGACTGGACAAAAATGGCCTCCATGGGAGAGATCCAAGGCCAGAACCTTGAGATTACCTTGAAGAACACATTTGCGCATGCAAATAAGCATCTTGATTATCCCTAGGACTACTGGGAAAATATTCTGTAGACTGACGAGACAAAGGGTGGAGGTTGTTGGAAGGTGTGGGTTGTGTGCAGAAGAATGTTCAACCATCAGTACGGGACCAGCAATCCCATCACAGTTTGGTTCTGCAGCAGGCCAATAAACCAACACAAAGTAGGGCCTCCTTTGAATGACCCCAAAAAATAAAAATAAAGTTTTTGAGTGGTGTAGTCAAAGTTTGGACTTAAGTCCAATTCAGATAATGTAATATGCCCTTATGCCTCTCGTTCATGCTCAAAAACCCTCCGTGGGTGAAAGAAAACTTTTCTGCAGAGGAGAATGGGCCAAAATTCCTCAGTGGTGATATTAGACTCATCACCAGTTCTCGCAGCCTCTTGATGTCAGTTGTTGCTGCCCTTTTTCACACACGGCCAGGTTGGCTTGGATAGCTTATTTCCATTAATTAATGAAATCATTTGAAAACAGCTTTTTTCATTTACTCTGGTTATCTTTATCCAATATCAACATTTATTTTGTGATCTGAATCATTTAAGTGTGACCAAAAAAAAAACATGAAATCCTTAAGGGGGGACAAATACTTTTTTCATGGTACTGTATATCAGAGATCTCCTCTGTCTTACAACAGGTGCTGAAAACTCAAAGTAAGATGGAAACTCATGCAGTTGGGGGCCATGCATGGCCGGCTGCAGTTAGAATCCATCAGAAGATGTTGTGGTTGTAAGGTGATTGCCCTTAAAGTGACATTAAAGGGGAGATGAACTGAGTTCGTAGAGAGAAGTAAATTGAACTGGACAGGAACTCATGTCAAGAGCTCTTTTGGGATGTCTGTGGATATGAAAAGGGCCATGTGCTCTGAACATTCAGAGTTCATCACCGCAGCGTGAAGATGAAACGCGCTGAGAAATAGATCTTCAAGCAAATGTCACCCTCGGTAAAGCAGAGGTCATATCTGGGTTAAAAAGCAACCAGCTCTTTGTGGCTTCCAGCACACTGTCTGGAAGAAGTGGTTGCCACGCATACTGCATGCATCTAAAACGCTATAGTAATAAAGTGGGTCAAATATGTAGCATCATCCAGCACACGCCACATATTTGCTGATAGCAGATTGGTTTCCAGTTATGAAGGTGTAGCTGAGTAAAAAAAAAAAAAAAAGTTCTGTTCTGCAGTTGTCCCTGTTGTGGTGTGCACAACTTTTACAGTAGTTTGATGTTGCAATCAGGCTCAATGTGAAAATTAAAACCTTTCACATTTTATTTATTTTTTTAAACATATTTAACATTTCAAATGAGATAACCCTCATTTTGAAAATGATGAAACAATCATTTTTAAAAAGCACATTGCTTTCAGCCAAATGACACAAAAAATGAACCTCCTGTTCAGATTCTCTGCATGCTGTACATAAAAGCCTTCTTATTCTCTATAAATATCAGAACACTGCCCAGTTCTAACATTACAGCTCAAAGTTACAAGGAGCCACTGTGAAGGGCCTAAAGCAGGGGTCGCGTTAACCAAATATTTTCTGTCTTTGACAGTTTTTTTTTTTTTTAAAGACTTTGATTTAAAAATTCCCTTGAGAGCATCTGAGCATCATCTCAGACCTGGACACTGTACTCAACATATCTAGTTAACCGGGAGCTGACAGCATGTTGAAGAGTTACGGAGGCTTTGGATCGCGTCTGTGATCAGTGCAGAGCGCATGCTGTGGATTTCCTCCCGCTTAATAGAGAATTGGCTCTGATTTTAAAACTTTGGCTGACGCGGTCCTTGTGATTCTGTCTCCAGTGTGGCAGCAGAGCGAGGATTTGGCCTCCAGAACAACATCAAAACTCCCATGAGAAGTCGTCGGTCCGAAGCAAAAGTCAAACGCCTCATGACAATTGCCTCTCCAGCAATCCCAACCTAGACATTTGATTATGCACAAGCGGGTGCGCAATTCAGGTTCATGTGCACCAGGAGGAAGTTTTTGGACTGTGTGTTCAGGTCACACCAGCTGAACTGTCCTTATTTTAAGTGCAATCATTTAATTTCATTGTTTGTCATTATCATAAATTTGAAACTTGACAGGTAAAAATTAGTGCTGTTTTGGAAAAAACAGATTCTTTAAAAAATTCCTGAAGCCTGATCCATACGTCCAAAGATTGATTCAATTGTTTAACATTGTTTTCCCTTTTTACAGCTAAAATAGGAGAGAAAATTCCAGAGGGGCATTTTAAGGCTTATTTCTGAAAGGGTTAATACTGTTTCCTCCAGTGAACTGTAACCCTTTCCAGTGTTGCGTCATTGAATTACAGTAATGTAATTAAGGTAACGGCAAAAAAAAAAAAAAAGGTTTTTAATAGCACTGACGTACATCAATATCGAATTGGAATAGATAGGATTGGATCGGCTCCTGATGATCTGTTCTAAATGACGAGAATCTGACTCGAATCGATTGTTGACATTTGAATCGATACCCAGCCCTAGTAAAAAGGCTGGGTAAGGATGACATAGCGGGTAGGATACACAAACATTAGAGAACAGTTGTGCACTACACTAATTTGGCCTTTATGGAAGACAGGCAAGAAGAAAAGCTATTGCTGAAAGAAACAAATGGGACTTGAGGCTTTAAGTCCCATTTGTAGTTTTTCACTAGCCATGTAGGAGACACGGCAGGCATGTGGAAGAAGATTCTCTGGTAAATTACGCTGCGCACACCATTCCCTTGGTTAAACATGGTGGAGTTGCATTTGTTACCTCAAGGCTGGACTACTGTAATTCTTTACTATCAGGAAGTCCACAAAATGCCATTAAAAGCCTTCAGTTGATCCAAAATGCGGCAGCAAGAGTTCTGATGAATATTAAAAAGAGAGATCACATTTCTCCTGTTTTAGCTTCCCTTCATTGGCTCCCTGTTAAATCCAAAATAGAATTTAAGATCCTTCTTCTTACATACAAAGCCCTTAATAATCAAGCTCCATCATACATCAGAGATCTAATTGTTCCATATGTTCCTAAAAGAGCACTTCGCTCTCAGACTGCAGGTTTAGTTGTAGTTCCTAGGATTTCTAAAAGTAGAATGGGAGGCAGATCGTTTAGTTATCAGGCTCCTCTCCTGTGGAACCAGCTCCCAGCTTTAGTCCGTGAGGCAGACACTCTGTCTACTTTTAAGGCCAGGCTTAAAACTTTCCTTTTTGATAAAGCTTATAGTTAGAGTGGCTAAGGTCATCCTGAGCTATCTCTGTAGTTATGCTGCTATAGGCTTAGACTGCTGGAGGACAGACTTACCAATTTTCTTCACTCTGCTACTTCCTTTTCTCCTACAACTCTCCAGTTGTATTACAGTACATTCTGTTATTTCGACTGTTAACTTTGTTTTCTCTGTGTTTTTCTCTCCATAGAAGATATACCTGGTCTGGTATCCTGGTTGGCTGCAATGCCCTGTTGGACGGGGGGCATCGACTGGGATGATGCTCCCAGTAACTGAACATCCACTGTGTCCTGTTATCAACTTTTTACTTTCTGTAACATAGAAAGTTCTCTTATATCGGATCTTCTGTTCCTTCTGTGTTCTGCTCTGTCTTCTCAAACCCCCAGACGGTCGTGGCAGATGGCCGCTCCTACTGAGCCTGGTTCTGTTGGAGGTTTCTTTCTGTTAAAGGGGAGTTTTTCCTCTCCACTGTCGCTACATGCTTGCTCAGTATGAGGGATTGCTGAAGGATTGCTGTGGTTGGAAATCTGCCCAACCTCACGCCAATGACTGACGCAATCTGCTGGGATTCCTTAAATAGGAAACTTTTTAACTGATTGGAATGTTTGTATAATTGTATTGAAATGACTTCTTGTTAAGTGCCTTGAGATGACATCTGTTGTGAATTGGCGCTATATAAATAAACTGAATTGAAAACTGAATTGAATTGAGTTATATTGTGTACTGCCTTGTTTCCACTGAGCTGTTTAATGGTCCAGTGTTTTGAGGAGAGCGTATCCACCGCCAGTTGGACTCTCACTGGGCAGGCGGGGTAAAACCCAAACGCCTGACGCTGCGTGATCCTAGTGCAACGACAAATGTCGCAGGCAGTGACCTTTTTCTGTCCCCCAATCAATAGACTGTGTTGTGTGACGCCGTACCACACCGTTGTTCTGAAAACAGACCAAATGGAACCGCACCAACCTGTGCCATACTGCTCAGTGGAAGCGAGGCTACTTGGTGTTGGTCGATCACAAAAAATCTCAATACAATAAACTGAAGTTTGTGGTTGTAATGTGACAAAATGTGAAGGAAAAAAACCAAGGGGTTTAAGTTCATTCTGAAGGCAATGTAGGGTGAACATCTTTCTCTGGGTTGGCCACATAGCCGTCCAATTACATGTTAAATAAGAAGAATGTGAAAGCTTAAAACTTAGAGATTGGGATCAGTTGACTATTCTTAGATCTTGAAATACCAGTAAAGTTAGAGGAGAAACGACCCTGACCTTGAGGTTTATGTAATCTATTCTACTTTAAAGCATTCACTTCTCACTTCAGTGTTTGCATCTTCGCTTCCTGCCGCTCAAATCCATTCTTTGTTCTGTGAACGTTTTACTCCTGTAATGTTTCAAAAAAAATAAGATGCCACAGGGTGCTTCTCTTTCTGATTAGGCCAATTCACATGTTTCCGCACTTCCCATAATTACCCCCACCTTTCATTTGATGATTGACAGCTCCCCTTGACTCAGAGGAGGATCACTGGATGTTGTGGCCTTGCGAGGGGTGAGCCGGGCTGCCACTCCGATGCATTCAGGAACGTTGCGAGCTGGCAGGCGTGTCTCGGGGGGGATCGCGGCACAGTCACACAAGGGTAATTACCCGAACACTGGGGGGAGGGGCACATGAAGCGATTTCAGCACCTCCGAATTAAACACGGTCCACGGACTATGGACAATCCACAGGCTGCTTCACATCAAGCCCCATGCTATTCATGGAGCCTTTCAAAAGTGAAGACCCTGTATAGTTTCTAGGTGTGAATTGTGTTGAATTGTGTGTGTGCGTGTGTGTGGGGGGGGGTGTCTGTTTGTTTTCAGCACTGCTAAATTAAACATGCTCCAAAGAATTGGAACAATCTGCATGCCACCCAGACTACAAACCCACCGCCATCCAGAAGGGATTTAGCTTAAGCAGGATTTCAGACTGTGCAATTTGAATAAAATTTAGTATTTGATCTTCGAATTAAGCATGCTTCAAGGCACTGGAGAAATTTCAAAGCTACTCCACAACAATCCACGGGCTGATTACAGGAGCAACGGCTCCACAAATTATTCCAATATGGATTGTGATGCACTGTCAAAGCTGAGGCCTTCTTGGTTATACATTAGCAGCACAGATTTGACATAATAAATAATTTTAAAATGGTTTTAATTTTAATGTAACATTTATCCTGAACAACCAAACAAATATGTTAGGATGAAAATATAGAAATGAAAACATTGCAATAACATGGTGTCATTAAACCAAGTGGCAAACCAACGCCTTGGGCTACAACAAATGTATTCACCTGCATCTTCATCCAGCAAACTAAGATGGTGCTGTGTTCAAGACAACTCAGAAACATGGGAAGAAATGGTACAATTTAATGAAAAATACGAGACGATTTGTATTTCAAGAGACATGTGGCAATCCTATAAAACATAACATCAGTTACATAAACTTGATCCCAAAATATATTGTTGGCACAAACAACCTGGCGCATAACAAAAAACTCTATTCCTACATTAAAATATGGTGGTGGCAGAATCATGTTCTGGGCTTATTTTTCTTCAGGTGGAAGTGAAGAAGTTATGAACAGTTCCAGATGCCCCTCAGTGTTGACCCAAGATCTACAGGTATCTGCTAGAACGCTGAATATGAAGACAGATTTGATTTTATCAGCATCACCGTCGGTCCAAGTGTGTCTGCGAATCATCAAAAAATGGCTTTACCAAAGGAAAAGAGTCCAGAAAATCTGTGGAGTCACCCAAAGAGGGGTTTAGACGAGAGATTGAATCACTATCTGATAGATGTGGGCAACTTTTGCTTGGTAGAGTTGGCAAATATTAGCAAGTTAAGATGCTGATGAACTCCTAGCAAAGAAAACTGAATGCTGAAATTGAATCAATGTCAACAGTTACTTTAAGGATGTGTACTATTATTATCTCTATTTTTATTTTATTTTATCTTTTATTTTTTGTAAATGTTTCTCTTCGAAGATTTGTGAATTGTACATGATGCATTATCAGGGCAGAAAAGTTTTTGGAATGATTTATCTTAATCTTTTCTTTTCACCATTTTGATGGGGCTGTGCACGCTTTTCAGCTCCACTGAATAGTTCTGCTTATTTACATCAGTCCTGTGTTTCCAGCTAATGTGTAAAAGCTCCATCAACCCCAATGATTCAATTCTGAAGACAAAAGGTTTTTTTTTTTTTTTGGTGGGTTTTTTTAATCCGCCTCCTGTCTGCCCTTTTTAATCTTCTTTGGAGTTTCACTCCCGTCTGTTGTTAATCTGCTTCCTGGCTGGTCTCCGCTGGTGGTATGATCTTTATATTTTGCAGCATGCCAGAAAACAATGACTCTATTCAATCAGCTTTTTTTAATGATTGTTTTGTGCATCATTTAGCTAAAAAAGTAGTTTTTTTTAAATCCAGCATCAAGCATTTTGTTGTTTCTTGGTGTTTTTGTTCTTGTTTTGTTTTTTTACATTTCTGTAGCCTTTTTCCCTGAGCCATTTCATGGAGCAGAGTCCCTTTTTCTGACGATGGGAGCACAAGTGATTGATGCGGACCTTACTAATGCAGTTCAAACAAGACCAGTTGTTCTCTCTACCATCTGTACATCTTTTAGTGATGGTGTGCATGTTACAGTGGGATCCCTCTCATCAAACCTGCATTTGGGGCTTGTCAGAATCCACTTAACCACTCAGACGTGAATGGTTAAGCTCCTCCACTGATCCTCTTTTTCCCCTCCAGGGGATCCTGTCGGTCTTGGTCCTCAGTGCTTTGGAATGGAAGTAAATTCTTATGATGTCCCGTATCACTGCCGTCATATAAAACGGCTGACTGATTGCATAATAATTGCATTTATGTATAGGCCTTTTTAAAGGTTAACTGTTCAAGTTAAGTATGCTTGTATTCAGCCCTATGAGTTGATACATTGTAGAACCACTTCTCACTGCAGTTACAGCTGCATCAATTGGCACATCAGTGTGTTTTATTGGGATTTTATGTGGTACACCACAAAGTAGTGCATAATTGTGAAGTTTAAGGAAAGGAATGCAGGGTTTTCAGTTTCGCATTTGTAATTGCCTGCTTTTCAGTCAACAACCACAAGAACCACGGGCGCTTGTCTTTTGGGGGTAAATCTCTATAGGCTTTGCACAAAAAGAGACTGCAAACTTTGCCCACTCTTTCAGGTTCAGTTAGAATTGTTGGGTGTCTATAAACATCCATTTTCAAATATTGCCACATAGGTTCAATATGATTTAGGTCTAAACTTTGTCTTGACCTTAGTAAAACATAAATTTGCTTTCATCTGACCCATCCATTGGCTGTTTGTTTACGGTCGTTATCCTCCTGGAAGATCACGTTTCACCCTAGTCTCAAGTGTTTCGGAGCCTCTTGCAGGGTTTGTTCTAGTTTGCTCTGTGTTTCACTTCATCTATTGTTCCATCAACTCTGACCAGCTTCTTTGTCTCTGCTGAAAAAATGCATCCCCACAGCATGATATTGCTACCACTATGTTCCAGCATGGAAATGGTGGGTTAAGTATGAGATTCCTTATAAGTTTTACTCCACACAAACTTGTTGACATTCAGGCCAATAAGTGCAGTCGGGTCGTCTGCCAAGAGCGGGTTCTTCTACATGGTTTCTGGCAAACAGCAAATCAATCTTCTTTCTCCACTCTACCATAAAAGCCAGATTTGTGGATTTGCAAGATAAATAGTGTTGTAGTAGTGTTGTAATAGTTGTAATAGTTCTGTGATGGACTGGCGACTTGTCCAGGGTGTACCCCGCCTCTCGCCCGATGATTGCTCAAGATTGCCCCCAGCCGCCCTGCAACCCTGCATCGGATAGACTAAATAGATAATGGATGGATGGATGGTTGTAATAATTATTCTGTCAACAGATTCTGATCTGTTGATCTCTACAGCTCCTTCAGAGTTACCTCTTGGCGGTTTCTTTGGTTAATCATCTCCCTTCCTGGCCTGTTAGTTTAGGTGGATGGTCATGTCTTGGTAGCATCAGACTTTTTCCATTTTCAGATAATGGTTTGAGTAGGTGAGGTGTTTTTAAAGATTTAGATTTAGACCTGCCTGTTCCTTCCCCTCCATGAGGTCTCTTGGAGGAGTTGGTCCTGACAAATCAGGTATTGGGCCTGCCCAAGATGGATTACAACGGCTGTGTAAATTAAGTTGCAACCATGCAATGTATTGACCCAAGGCAACCAGGAGAGGGTGCTGTAGGCTATTAATTGGGACCTTTGGAGGCAGTAGATACTTTGATACGGTTGTATGCCAAATTGAAAATTGGAGCTTGGCTTTATGAAAACAAGAGCAAAGCTAGCACAAGCCGGGATGATGCTATTCCATCACAAGGTCTTTGAGAGGCAAGTGCGACCTTGAGTGACATTCTCGTCCACAGTCCATACCAGTTGTGGATACACTAATTTGTTGTTTGCCAACCGCCAATGAACATCACAAAGAAGAAGGGCTATATGTAATTTGTATGCTAATATGAGCATGCTAACTATAGTAAAGATTAAAACGTTAAAATTCACACATGGTATAAAATAACGCAGGTTTTCGGCGGCAGATTATTTTGGATTGTCGACATAAGATTTGCTGTTGACTAGCTATTTCATTGGAGTGCATTAATTGGACCCTTGTGGATGTAAAAAGACCAATTGGTTTGAGATGGCTCTGTTCTGAAAATGAAATGTGGCTTGGAACGGTGAGTTGCACATTATTTTGCTCTCTGAGGTCTTATCCTTATCCTTGAGTGGCATCATTGGAATCTCAAGAACCTTAGCTTTTCAATGACATATATGTATATGTACATAGAAATGTTGTTGCAAATAAAATAAAAAAACCTAAACCCACACCACCACTACCAAATTCCTTTGGCACCGGGTTTAGTCGCTTGTTTACAAAGGTTCTCTGGGTCCTTCACAGAACAGATTTTTCAGGCTTTATTCGGTACGGTCTTTCCAGATCCTAATTATGTACTGCTTTGTTAGTCCATACCAATAAAAGGCATTGATGGTTTTGCTTGTAATATGACAATAGCTCAAAAAACACATTTGAGAGCCAGTGAAGATGAAATTTTATATCATTTCTAGTCCAGAGAAAAGAGATACGTTTAGACGTCATTTAGTCGTCTCGGATCTTAATTTAAAAACTTGAAGTGTTAGGTTTTTTTGTGCTTTATATGAATATTTTCATCCATCCATCTATTGTCTGTATCCCCTTGTCCATCCAAACTTGCTGGGAAATATAAATATTTTCCTCAGGGAAAATATGTTGTATGTGTATAGAAGTTTATATCAACCCTTTGTAGCATGCAGTCACTCACCAATACTGTTATTACTGGTTTGGCTTTAGAACTAGACACGGACTGACGAGTGCCTCCTGCTCCCACGAGTGCCACAGCGACCTCCTCTGGGATCAAAGCTCGGATGAGCGCTCAGGTTGGCACAGACCGAGTCAGGAGACTTGACTGTGACAAAAAGTGGAGATGGCTGACAGAGAGGAATGGCATCCATCTCTAGCCCCTGCTGTGCACGGAGGTGACGAACAGCCCGCCGCTGTGCAGCCAGGCGGAAAACTGACCTTTGTGGCTTGGGCTGCCTCAGCCCTTTGGCACTGCGTATTGAACGCAGCCCTCCACCATCTCCTCCATCCATCTGCAGCTCAGCCTAATCTGCAGCCTCCTGCTGCAGATCGGCCTTCACGGTTCCAACCTCCTCCTGCTGTCAGGCTACGCTCGCGAAAGCGGAACGAATTAGAATAAGTGGTGCTCATGATGTAACGAAGATGCTGATGCTTACATCTCCTCACCTACTCTGTGAGCAATACTGCAAGCAAACGAGGTCACCACCCTGATGCATAATGTATGCCTTAAGGATCTGTAAAGGTGCCTTTTTTTATATGAAGACTCCCACCAGCTGTTAACAGAGGAAGGGGATCACACAGCTGTATTCTCATGAATCATTCACTTTCACCTCAATCCAGAGTGTCGGCTTTACTTTCACCTCACAATCATCACCTCCTGACCTCATGCCAGTGCACTCTGTAACCTGGGACGGGGCATGTAGGTAACTATTTGCTGCCCCCTACTGGTGTGTTTTACTGATAAAAATCTACACACGTCTGTGCTCAGCATCCAGGCATTAATTCGGATTACATACTGTTGGCCTGTTTCTTTGAAACTCTATCTTTTATTTATGTTTGCTTCCACTTATGTGGGGGTTAAAGAGAGGGAAGTAAGAATGGGTTGCCTGGTAGCTGTTGTGTAGGACTTGTGTTGATTCCAGTGTTTCATACAGTCAGGATACAATAGAAAGTACAAATGTATCTGTTTATGAACTTTATAACAATCTGTTTTATCACCAGGGCAAAAACAACAGGGGAGAGCAGAAACTTGAGGTGGATAACACTGTTCATGAATTAATTTGCTAGAAAATACAGAAACAATAAACTTAAAACATAGGGTCCCTCATTATTTAAAGGGACACATAGAAATCAGGTCCTACTAATACTATCTATTGATGAATCGGTTTTGGAGTGCTCAGGTGTGTATTCCCACAACACCAAGTCGGAAGACGTCAGCAAAGAGGTCATTGAGTTATTGTTGCTGCCCATTATTCTGTAAAAGGTTTAAAGGTGTTTTTTAGTTTCCAGGAGTCGCTAAAAAAGATCATTCACAAAAATGAAACTCCCAAAAGAGTTGACAGTCTTTCTAGGAGTGGTCATGGCAACTCGATGCAAGTGTGATGCTCGTCCTGAACACACAGTGAGCGAAATCTCAGAGTTTACAAGGACTAATTACCTGTTTTGTGAAAACTGTTGAAATTGGAATAGGACTAAACATGTTGGGGTTTTTTAGGCCTTTTTTTCTCTGTATGTACAGCGGCTGGATCTGAACCAAACACAAACTTTGGAAGAACATCTGTTGGACGGATGAGACGCACAAACGACTTGTGATCACATTTTATAGTGTTTGAGGATGATGGTGGGGACGGGAATATTCTTTGGTCTGCTTTAGAAGCACTTGTAACTGTGCACCCTACAGTC
The DNA here is from genome assembly GCA_963556495.2 of Valencia hispanica. Classification (NCBI taxonomy): domain Eukaryota; kingdom Metazoa; phylum Chordata; class Actinopteri; order Cyprinodontiformes; family Valenciidae; genus Valencia; species Valencia hispanica. The sequence continues at coordinate 31,236,597 of OY747720.1, forward strand.
AATCTGTTGACCACAACCTCCTCTCTATACCGATGTTTTCTTGGGGTAAATGTGAGCCCATCTGTCTGCCAGCTGAAGCTTTGTGCAAATCTTGTCATTACTCCAAGTATAGAGAGAAAAAGATCGACATCAGAATCTAGGTTATTACATGATGCAGTCAAGGTTTACCTGTTAATGCTTTCTAAGTAACCTTAAAACTATGGACAGTAATGATTCAAAACTTGCTGAAGAGTTGTAATGTTATGTTTGGAACTCTAAACTTGGGCATCAGTGCATAAAACAATAGTCACTCAAGAAATTATTCTTATAATGATAGCCGCCTGGAGAATTAACAGACTGGCACACTACACAGGTTTCAAATTGCATCCTGGGTCCAGTCTGTGTGTAATTTACCAGAATAAAAATGTCTGCTGGTGACAAAAGCTGTAATTCTGTCAGTATTCAGGTTCTGGTCCGATTCGGACCAGCACTGTAGCTCTGATCTGTACAGGTCAATTTTCTTTTAACAACTATGTCACCAAACCACTGTCAATAAGCGTATCATGCAGTGCTTTTATAAAATGTAATAGTGAATGAAAAGAGCTAGAGCTGAAGATCTTTGCCCGAAAGGGCGGCTTCGGGTTTTAGCGGTCAGCTGATCATCTCATTAGCGCGAACTAATGGTGTTAGTAAAATTCGCGAAAATGTCCAGGTTTTGCTCAGTTTTACAGACCAAGAATATTTACAATAAAGCGCTGCACTGGGCCACTAATATTATTCCGATCTACCTGTCAAGATGTTGCATGCACACTGCATGCGTCATGATGTGAAAGACACAGGCGTCAGGCCACTCCTTCTCTCAGATCAAAACAGAAAACCTGCTCTAACTGCTGCACTGCGCTCTCAGACAGAAAATGCTTAAGTGTAAATGCTCTGTTACCAGACATCCCAAGTCTCAAGTTGCAGAAGTCTCCTGCATTTGTATAGCAGCTCCCTGATGCCCACAAGTCAGATAAAATCTCCTGAAATCTAGAGCAAGCGGTCAAAAGCGCACACAGAAACGCACGCAGCAAGACAGACTTTTACGCAAAAGAAGCGGTTAAAGCTGAAGATCTTACTATTCTCTCAGCCACTGCCAAAGTCCTCCTTTTTGGGTTTTCAGACTATGGTCACCCTATAAAAAGTAAAATGTCCAGTAAATTGAAAACCTGCCAGTCACTTTGTCTGGTGCCATTTTTTTTCTAGCGGAAACCCTGATGTGTGACTTTGTAATAATGTCGGGCTGTAATCGGGTTCGGGCTTTAATAAACTGTCAATCATAATATACTCTTCGGGCTCGGGCTGAATTCTCTCGGGTTAGGGCCAGGTCGGGCCCAACTTTTCAGGCCCGATTACAGCTCTAGAAAGAGCCAAAAGTCTCAATTTGCAACCGTTTAACAGCACTTCAGTAATCAAGCAGTCACAACATTATTTCGAGCACACAGTCAGTCATTCCACTCAAACTCTTTTAAGTCCATTTACAGTTTTCTCACAATTGAACCTAAAATTTAATGTTCAAGCTAATGATGCACATTATGGATAGAAGGGGTGCGAAAATACTGATACACAATCGTCATTCATTTAGCTCAGACACTCAAACGAGCTGTAACTTATCATGGATAAATATGCAGGGGTAATGTTTGAAGAAAGTGGTTTTGATTTATTATTTTATTCATTTTATGCGATCCACAGACCGCAGCAGATGTTGATCAGCAGAGGACACAAACTAGAAAAACCACTGTCGAGTTATCTGACAAACTTTATGCTCACAAACAACACCCATGTTTGCCTCCATGGTCTCCCTGTTGAGCCACCAGAGCTATCACTGTGGCAGGATGTGGATTGTTTCCTCGTTCCTTAATCCTGGGTTGCTTTATAATCCTGGGAGACAAATTTGAAAGATTTTTCTGTTTTTTCACATTTCTCCGGTTTTAGCTTCCCTTCATTGGCTCCCTGTTAAATCCAGAATACAATTTAAGATCCTTCTTCTTACATACATAGCCCTTAATAATCAAGCTCCATCATACATCAGAGATCTAATTGTTTCATATGTTCCCAACAGAGCACTTCGCCCTCAGACTGCAGGTTTACTTGTAGTTCCTAGGATTTCTAAAAGTAGAATGGGAGGCGGATCTTTTAGTTATCAGGCTCCTCTCCTGTGGAACCAGCTCCCAGCTTTAGTCCGTGAGGCAGACACTCTGTTTACTTTTAAGGCCAGGCTTAAAACTTTCCTTTTTGATAAAGCTTATAGTTAGAGTGGCTAAGGTCATCCTGAGCTATCTCTGTAGTTATGCTGCTATAGGCTTAGACTGCTGGAGGACAGACTTACCAATTTTCTTCACTCTGCTACTTCCTTTTCTCCTACTACTCTCCAGTTGTATTACAGTACATTCTGTTATTTCGACTGTTAAATTTGTTTTCTTTCGGTGTTTTTCTCTCCATAGAAGATATACCTGGTCTGGTATCCTGCTTGGCTGCAATGCCCTGTTGGACGGGGGGCATCGACTGGGATGATGCTCCCTGTTACTGAAAATCCACTGTGTCCTGTTATCAACTTTTAACTTTCTGTAACATAGAAAGTTCTCTTATATCAGATCTTTTGTTCCTTCTGTGTCTCTGCTCTGTCTTCTCAAACCCCCAGACGGTCGTGGCAGATGGCCGCTCCTACTGAGCCTGGTCCTGTTGGAGGTTTCTTCCTGTTAAAGGGGAGTTTTTCCTCTCCACCGTCGCTACATGCTTGCTCAGTATGAGGGATTGCTGAAGGATTGCTGTGGTTGGAAAGTCTGCATCAACGGGGCCCAACCTCACGCCAATGACTGACGCAATCTGCTGGGATTCCTTAAATAGGAAACTTTTTAACTGATTGGAATGTTTGTATAAATGTATTGAAATGACTTCTTGTTAAGTGCCTTGAGATGACATCTGTTGTGAATCGGTGCTATATAAATAAAACTGAATTGAATTGAATCTCCCCAACACTTCCTGCGTAGATTATATTTAGGGAAAATGGGAGAGCTCACTCCATCTTGTGGTTCCAGGCGACATGTCATGTTTCATACCGATGATTTGTAGGTTTTATGCATGAAATGCTTATGCATTTTACCCTTTTTTTTTGAGTATTTTCATATAAGTATGTAAAACTCTAAACATCAAAAGAGTGTACTTACTTTTTGACACATAATTTACCTCATCATTGTCTGCTGAGTTGTACATTAGAGCAAATAGAGAAACACCAGTGACTAACAAAACGAAAAACACTGCTCTGTTTCTCCTTCGAGGTCCACTCACTGCAGACATAAACGCGCTGAAACACTTTCATACACTCAGAGGTGATAGTTTATTTGAAGAGCAGATCCATGAGTCAGCCAGTTCCCCCCGTGAGCTGCAGCTGGAGCGAGTCGAGGGCTCCACCCAGCTGCAACCAGCGTCATATGTGGTTGCAAATTCCCCAACCTCCCCACCGCCAGACTGTCTAATTTATGCGTATCAGGCTCCCCTCTCCTCTCCTCTCCTCCCCTCCCCTCGCTGCAGGATGTATTGTCCTCCGCTCTCTAAACTGAGTTAAGTTTCCGAACTGAGCCTTTCACTAACCAGAGCTGTGGGTGGACTAAAGAGCCACTGCTGGGATAGCTGTTGTTGGCAGCCAGATGCCTGTTTGTGGTGAGTGTATTATTATTCCTTTTTTTATTTTTATCTCTGTGCTGGAATGTGGTCCGACAGTTTGCTCTTGAGCTTCATTGAAGAAATCGGATTTCTTGTAACAGCGGTTTACAGAGGGAGATGGTTTGTGTGTGTGTGCTTTTTGACCTTCATGTGTGGATATGGTTCTGTTTTAGTTAATTATTTCACAAGGCATTCTTTGATAACTCGGCAACCTTTAAAACATCCCTCAGCCTCCGGTTAATGCTTTATCACATCATAAAATGTTTACTCTAACTTTGGAACATCTTTGACGAAGGATTGGGTCAAACTGCATCTGTCCAGATGTGGCATTCCTTGTTTTTTATCTTTATTTTTGACAAACCTACTTTTAATTTGAGTCCATCTTGATATTCATGTTCAGTCATCATCTTTGCCTACTTTTAGAACTGACCCCAGGAACAAAGACATCCATGCAGTAAATGATTTGCTGATGTTTTGGCCCGGTTTCCTGAAGACCAGTCAGATGAGCTGTAAAAACACTCACACCCTGGACCCCCAGGGCACGTTGATCTTTTGTTTCTCTGTGTGATGCTGAGAAATGTGACACCGCACTCTTCTTTTCAAACCTCTGTGGTCGAAGTGTCATGCTGCAGCTTTGGCCCTCAACACCGCTCATTTGCAGACAGAGGTCAAAACAAAGGCGCAGACTGTTATACAGTCGAAGCTCGAGTCCAGGCCTCGTAACCTGTTTGTTTGTTTTCTGTATGCACATCCATCTATAATGGAGGAGGGGGGGGGGTATACACTCACAAAACCATGTCGAATAAGCACTGAGGCCGCTGCGATATCATGTGGCTGTGGTACAAAGGGCTGCTTATGTGAATCAGTGGCAGTTGGAGGCAGAAGAGTGGCTGCAGCCAGGCACAGCGCACAGCTCCTTACTCGCTCGTAGTCTTATTTATTGAGAGTATGAAAGGCAGCCAGCATTTTCAGGCCATTTTAAACCAGGGGTCATGCTGTAAACTGTAATGAATGGGCCTCTTTTCTGGACAGTTGGACCGGTCACAGATTGTCATGACACGAGGCGAGGGAGGCCGGAGTATCACTTTTCACTGCAGAGGACTGTTCTCTGTTGGAGCATTTGCATGAAGTCAGGGTAAGGCATGGGAGATGCATAATGATGATGATGATCTGTGGAGCGGATTATGAGCGTAGTAGCTGCTTATTACAGACACACTGTGTGTGTGTGTGTGTGTGTGTGTGTGTGTGTGTGTGTGTGTGTGTGTGCTCAGGCCTGACTCCACACTGTGATGAAAGGGCGTCCTAGGTTTTTGAGCTTATTTCTACTCATGAGTCTCCCATTTGGTGATCTTTTCCAGTTTCGTTTTCATGTTGCATAGTTCCTAGAGATGGACCAGATAGTCTGTAAGAGATCGGAAGAGTCCGAGAGTTTTCGCTCGATCAGCTGTGATCCAGTCATTTCAGACTATAAACCCATAGTCTGATGCCATTGCTTTGACGCATTAAACAAACACATAAATGAGGATAATCTCGTGACTTTTTTCCTTTTTAGTCAAATTTCAAGGTTCCTACACAGTCTCAAAAAGTATGGATTTTGATTGAAGTATTTTCTGAATAAGAATGAAAAAAGAAAAGAGTATCTGAAAACTCTTACCTATGCCAATACCTAAAATGTAATTCCTTACTTCTTTCCTGGTGTTTTCTGCTATTTTTCTTCCTTCTATCCTTTCTTTCTTCCTTCTCTGTTCTTTGTTCCTCCCTTCCTTCTGTACTTCCTTGCATCCATCTGTCTCTGTTATCTGTGCCCTTCCTTAATCCTTCACTTCCTTAGTCCATTCCTGTTGTCTTCATTCTGTTTCGCTTCCTCATATCTATTTTTTCTTCCTCCTACCTCCTACCTCCCTCCTTTACTCCTTTTCTTTCTTGCTTATGTCCTTCCTTAATTTTGCCCCACTTTCTAAGTCTTCCTTGTGCCAACCTTTCATTCTTTGGTCTTCCCTCTTTCTGCCGTCTTTCCTTTTTTTTCTCTCCTTCCTTCCTGCCTTCCTTCCTTGTTGCTTTTTTTTCGGCTTCCTTCTTCACTTGTGTTCTACCTCCCTTCGTTCCTTTTGACTTTCTTCCTTTCTTCTTCCTGTCCTTCCTTCCTTGTGCCCTTTTATCCATCCTTTCTTCCGTCGTTCCTTAATTTCCTTCCATCTTTGTTTTTTCCAGGTTACAGATTTAAAGCTTACTGCTTTAGCAATATTTGCTGTACCATATTTTCATAATGAACTTTTGTATTTCACCTTCAGAAATGGACAATCCAAAGAACTGCAAACTTCCTTCTAGAAAAGACTGGGATTTTGTACAATAAAAACTGTTGGAACCCTGGGATTAATAACCACTACCTCTTATCAAATTATCTGCAGCACATTTCTTCTCTTTTATTTGTTATAGTCCTTAGGGGGAGGGGGGAATGAAGTTTGCAGGTCAGACCTCAAAGAAAACCAGAAATCGGTATCATCAAGGAAAGGAAAGATCAGTGCTTCTCCAGTAGTTTTTCGTAAGGCATGAATGATTGAAGACCTGCTAAATATTTATGGTTTGACTACAGATTTTCACATATCATATTATAGTTTTTCCTCCTAACATTTTCAGGATCAGATTATGTTGCTGTAATAAAAACGGAATTTCACTTAAGACTGTTTTTGCACATATTTACCAGGGGTACCAATCAGGGATGGAGTACTCATTCTGGACTCGAACTCAGGTCCTAACTTAAGTCACTTTTCAGGGACTTGTGACTTGTCTTGAACTGCACACCGATGACTTTCACTCGAACTTGCAACATCAGGACTTCGATTTGAACTCTAAGTGTTGAACAAGCTGGAGAATTTCCCAGATAAAAAGTTCCTCGCCAACAACCCCTCCATAAACTGACACTAAATCAGTATTCTGTTTTTGCTTAAGGCTACAATGGACATGCTAAAACTATTGTGGGTTTAGGTTACCTGTAGTGATCCAAAATACCAGAGGCATAGTTTTGAAACAGAATATTTTGGTTTTTACTTACAGGATCAGTTGAAACATTTGGTTGATGACTGAAAATTTAGTTTGCTGTGTTGACAATTCAATCTTATCTTTAAGAAGGAAAAGTAGAAGAGATCATGCTCTTCATTGACTCGAACAGTAAACCAAACATTAGCATGCATTTAAACTTAACTGACAGTGGGTCCTCTATTTGGTTTGTATCTACGAAGTTATCTTTTTTTCATCAGCTTTAACCAGTGATTGCTGGTTCCATCACCAACCAAGGTCAGCTTGGACAACTTGATGTCCGCTTTGTGTTCCTCACCTTTAAGTAACTTCTGGTAAGTAGATGGAATGTTATTTGATTTGGTTAGCTTCTCCAATGATGCGATTTGTTGGACCCAGTTACAAGTAGCAATGCACCAATGGTGGTAACGATTAAGGTTTTTCCTTGATTAGTGCTGGCTGAAGATCAGCAGACCAAGCACTAAAAAAAATAAGATTCTTTTATTAAATACGTAAAAATTGAAAACCCACTTTTTGAGGTAGGCTATGTGCTGTTTTCCCTAGTGGCAACCAATTTAAAGTGTCTGAGCACAGCATATCAGACATAACACAAGGAAAAACACATTTAAAACCTATATTTGTTAAATCGACAATTAAATCTAGATGTATTACAGCATTTTAAAGTGTGCCTGTAAAAATTAACAGATTTTTTTTTTAAACTGACTACAGAAATTCTGGTCACCAATCTGTCTGGGGGTTTGACCAACATAAAATTGCACACAGTACATTGACAAATGGTATCAGGAGTTGATTTTAATAAGGGCCTCTTAATACAATGCCTTAACTGGGCTTGATCCTTATGGAATTGAACCGGAGTTGCATCCAGGAATGCGTGTTGTGTCCCAGAATGAAACTGACTGAGTGCCTCCACTTCTTGTGAGCTACGGTAGACTAATCCATGGCCTCTTAGCTCAAGTCTCGATGACTATAAGGGCGGATTGAGTATCGAAGCTGCGTCAGACGGAGCCTCTCCTGCCCCCACAGGGGTCACGTCTGAGGAGGGAAAGGATCACTGAGCAGGAAGATGACAGGCTGGTGAAAACACAGGCAGTATCAGTGCTTCTGGTGGCTTTTGCTCTCCTGGTGCTTTATCTCTTCTACCTCCTGCTTGTTTGTGTTGTCACTGACGGTGCCAAAGTTGCTAACAATGGCTCATCATGACAGTGACCCCTGCTGAGAAGCTTTCCCTCCTCAGCGTCTACAGGACGTTTTGTTATTCCGTATCTCAATGGGTTTTGTGTTGTGACGTCTGTGACGATATCTCTTGCAGGATGGCACTGTGGGGAACCTTGGTGACCTGGCCCAGGAGTACTCCCAGTACTACGGCACCTCCCTCAGCGACGTGTGCGAACGGATGGAGGAGCTACGGAAACGCAAATTAGTACAAGAGATGGAGATGGTGAGGAAACTTCAAGCATTTCTGCAGTTTTGTTAGTGGTTTCTAAAGAAGTGTGACGCCGCTGGAAAATCTGCTTTGCTAAGGTAGTCGAGAAGATTAAATGTCTTTCTCAGTATAAATATACACCCTGAAGCAGAGGTGTGCAGCTTATTGTAAACCCCAGAAACCTCAATAACATGTCTTTCCAGGGTACTATTTTAACCTATAAACTCATACGAGGTGTATTTATCTTTCTCACACACAGTGGCTATGAAAAGTGTGCACATTCCTTTCATTTTTTTATGGGAAATTAAATCTGAATAAAAAATGTACAAAGATTTTCCATCTTTAATATGACTTTTAATCTTTCAGAGGGGCGAACTTGGTTGAAGCACCTTTTCTTTCAATTGGCTATTTCAGTCTGCTTCAGGAGGAGTCCTTCAAAATGCCACATCTTTGCAATATCAGCACCTTTAGCTTGCAATAGTTCTTGAAATCTGTCAGATTGTGAGGATGTCTTTTTGTTTAAGGCACTCTTCAGGTGACCCCAGAGATTTTCTTTTGGATTTAGTTCAGGACTTCGACTAGACCATTCCAAAATGTTTGTTTTTTATTTCATGAAGCAGTTTCTTTGTTGTTTCTGATGCATGCTTTGAATAATTTTGATGCTGTCCCACCATATTAAACTAGATACCATATGGTGATGATTGGGGGTTGTTTGTGTCAAATATACCTTTTGTGGCCAAAAGGGTTCAACTTGGGTTGTACCAGACTATAACACATTCTCCCACAAGGTTTTGGAAGATTTTAGCCAGAGCTTGAAGTTTGAAAAAAAAAAAAAAAAAAGTAGAACTTTTTACATGTAAGACACAACCACAACGCTCTTGCAATTTTACTATTTTCCCATATTTTCTCCAACTATTGATGACTCTCAGTAAATGCTGCTGATTTCTTTTGGTATGCTTCTCCTGATACCTTTGTATGTAGAGATAATTCTCTACCTTGGTCCTTTGCAACCATTCTGCTATCTATGGATTTAGCTAAATGATGCAAAGAAACAAATCCCAAAAATCCTGCTAGACTTTAGCACGCGTTCATCAGATTCATTAGAACAGTCTACAGGGGTTAGCTAAAGAAGACTGACATTGGATTGAAAGATAGATGAAACGCATTACTTTAAGTATGCAGACCTATGCAACCAGGTTATTGCATCTTTTTTGTTTGGTTTTATACATTTTCCCCTAAAAAATTGACTTTTTTTGGGCTTATCTTTACATAAGTATCACAATTAAGGTGGAAAAGTGATAAAAAAAATCTTGCATTTTATCAGAAACATGTACACTTTTAATAACCACTGTAACTATGGCCTTAATTTTCAAGCCTAAAGGAAAATAGCTTAAATATACACATCAGCTCTCCATAGGTGGGAATGTAAAACAAATGGCTTCAAAGGTGCTCAGATGTGTTTAAACAGCCGTTAAAGTAACACTTTGAAAACCTTGTCTGACCATTCCAGCCAGATGGACATTATGCCGAGTGTCTCATTGCGAGGATACTGTAATTTACTCCTCTGCTTCCACTGTGTTTCAGGGAAAGGTTGACTCAGAGCCCACATCGCCACACCTCCGCTCTCAGATCCAGGTGAGTGTCCGGCTCGTAGCGCGTCAGGCCCCAGGAAGATGCCACTTCCTGTTCTGTGCGTCAGCAGACAGACTTGACATGAGGCTGAGAGGGTGCTTGGTCATGACGGTCACAGAGTATAGCAACGTGGGAAGCCACAAAGTAACAGCTGACAGACAGAAAGCCGTCCTTGACACTGTGCTTTCGCATTGTTACAGATGGCGGAATGTGAGATGTTTGACTTGGGAGGTTTTATTGCTGCTGGCTCATACAACACAGTATGAAGTAATGGTTTTATGATTTCCCGGTGACCTAAATTTCATTGATCCGGGGAAGACTTTGTACAGATCTCTAAATGTCTATTGCACCTACTAAATGTATGCTCATGAATGGATTCTCATCTCTTTAGGAATCTCTTGGACTCAGCAGTGGCACATCGACTCCAGAGCCTGAGAGAAGGTAAAAACAAAAATAAAGCAACCAGTTCTCTCAGCAAAGGGTGGTTCACATATAGAATATATAGTTTGGATCTACTTCTTCCGGCTGAGGCCTTATTAGCCTCCTTTAGTTATGTCTGTCAACCCTGTGGCCCAAGTATTTTTCCTCCCCTTCCTGGTAACCCCCCCAGTCACACTTATGAAGCAGTTCTGCGTAACCTCTGCACTTCCTTCCTTCCTTGTATTGTCTCTTTCGAAAGGTTTTATGGATTACTCATGTTTTGTCATTAGAAAGCTGAATCAGATTTTTTTTATATATATATCAGTGATGACTAACACCAAAGCGGCATGATTAATTGATTAGGGTTGTTTAAGAGGGAAAGCAAACCCTGAAAGTCCAGCCATTTTATTCCATCCTTAAGTAGCTCTGTGTTATCAAAAACCTGGATTTGGTTATAGGAAACAAAAGAGCGCATTTCTTGTATTACTCAAATTTCATATCCACTCACAAGAAACTCATACTGCCCCCTAGTGGGTTGAAAGCATATTGTTGCAAACAATACATAAACCTGAAAAATATTTTAATAAGAAATAAAAAATTTAGATTCACGCAAGAAAAGTTTAAAAAGAATAACATATGTACATTAAGGACAAAATTACAAAACCAAAGAACTGTGTTATAAAAAAAAAGTGGCGTACTCAGATTTGAATGTGAAACTGAGTAGGATCATTTAAAAAAATTGACATTTTCAGAATGTGCGTGTGTAGTTGTGCATTAAAAGATTAACGTATTATTTACAAGAGGTTAAAAATTATAAACTGAAAAACAGATGTGCAAATAACAGCCGCAGAAATGTTACTTGAAGTGAGATAAACGGTGCAAATTACAGCAGGGACGTAAACATTTATTGCGTTAGTTGGTTTGTTGGGAGCAGTTCAGATTGTAGTGTCTAACAGCTGCTGGAAGGAAGCTGCTGTTATTCATGCTTCTGGCAGATTTAGGTTTAAAGTAATATTTTACCAACATGTTTCATCTGACTGGAAGTAATACTGATGTTTCGGAGCCACCCAGCCACAGTCCTGACTAGAACCTGATTAAGAATCTGCATGGGGAGGTAAAGATTAGGGTGATGGCCGGAAGGCCTTCCAACCTCAAAGACTTGGAGCTTATCATCAAAGATAAAACATCAAAATACCAAGTGGAGCATGCAACCGGCTGGCCAGCAACTATAAGAAGGGTTTGATTGCTGTAATGCCAATAAAGATGTTTCCATTGATTTATAAGTGTAGAATTTCTTTCATAACAGAGGCTCCTTTTAAATAGTTTTGTCTTATGAGAGATGCCTGTCTCACTTCCTATCAGAAACAAACTTCTTGGCTGATTTAAGATTCTTTTTAAATGTAAATAAACCATGCTAGGCATGTCGAGACATGTCGACAGGTTATTCAGCCTCCTAAAAGCAGACCTTTTTTAGCAGATAACAGGAAGGTGAGTACTTCAGAGCTGCTCTGTTTTATCCTCCTGAGTTTTCAACCTCTGTTATGGATCTTACTGGATCTGGAAATGTTTACCACCCTTTGGAAAACTTAGATTTAGGGTAAGGATCTATGTTTTCTGGAGAATACACAGAGACCGTTTCTTTGGTAATGCTTGCTATGCCGATTGCTAATATAAAATGCTAAAACCTATCAAAATGTCAACTGCATGATCGTTTTGTTTCTGTATTTGTTTTATGGTGAGTTTTCTCTCTTACACACACAGTGTGACATCAGCTCTACTCCTAATATAAACTAGGCTAAAAAAAATATTGAATACTGTTTAAAAAATTTCCGATTATTATAATTGAGAGGAGCAAAGCGTTACGAAACTAGAGATTGAAATCAGCCATAAATCTGATCAATGCATCTCCTATTAGAATGTACCTGAGGTAGCAAAACCAGTAAGGAGCTTGATATTGTTTTATATTTCAAGCTGTATTAAATGCAGCTATTATAATGCATTAGTTTTAATATGAAATAAGATGTAGGACTGCACAGTATTAGGAAGTTAAATAATTCTAGTTATTTGTGATGACTATATCCATTTGATTAATCCATGTGGTTCTCACTTCTTGTTTTCTGCTATCACAATTTCTCCACCATTTTATGTGTGCTCAGCAGTTTGTGGAAGGAAATTATATCAAGTCGGTGCATCAATGGCACTGAAAGTCATTGCAACCGACCAAATGAATTATTTGTATGCAAACCATTATTGCAAGTCCCTTGAAATATAACAACCTACCAAATACATCCAAGCTGTCCTTAGAGATTGCGAATGTGCACACATTGATATTGCAATGAGAACTGCAGTTTGATATAAGGAGCTTCTATAATCGAACATTGCATTATGATAACAGATACTTCTGTATTCCTATAAAGTGGAAGGTAATTTTTTTTTCATCGCGTTGTCTTGCAGTTGCCTAATATATTGCAGCCATCTCCCTAAATACATCTCTGCTTGTATTCTGTGAAGAGCACGGTCTAGCTGCTGCTTTATTCACCACAAAGCAGGGGGCTGATCTGTTTTGAAGACAAATATGCTGAAACGAGAAGTCAGCTGAGGGAGGGAGGAAGTGTGAGGGTCGACAGTCACACAAAAACGAGCAGCCCAGAGACAGACAGACTCTCAGACAGACAGAGAGGGAGTGTGAAAGCGTGCGGAGAATGCAGAGGCCACACTGGTGCTGCTGCTGCTGCCACAAAACCCCAACCAGATGAGGAAAAAGCCGCTATTGTTCCAGTGATGGGTGCAGAGCTCTGACCTCTGTTCATCAGCCCAGAGCAGCCAGTCTGTTTCATCCGTTTTCACCACTTTTGATTCGCCTGCACCATCGCGCTGTTGTCATGAGGCACAGTGCGCTTTTGTGATTCCTTTCGGGGTTTTTTTGGTTTGTTTATTCGTTTGGTTTCGTGAATCTGACGCGGAAGTGGAGACGATAGAAAGACTTGATAAGGGGGGGAAATGATGAAAGAGGATTGAGAATGAAGAGAATAATTTTGGATCGAAGGTACTGTCCTGTTCAGGGGTTTGAATTTACATCTAAACAATGTGAAGTTTAAATATAGATCTTTTTTAATGTTTTCAGGTTTGCTGTGCATAAATCCAGCTCAGATGATGGATCAGGAGGTAAGATGAACTTTTACTGCCGTTCTAATATTTCCCAGATCAAAATCTCTTTTGATGCTAAATTCTGCTTTGTACAAACTGTTAGGCAAAAAAAAATGAAAGGTAAACGTTATGCCAAACTATAAAATAGTTTCTGCTGATGTGTTTCTTGGTGCGTTTCTCTCCAGGAAAATGGGATGCGAAGAGAAAGAGCAAGTCTTTATGGCAGAGTTTCCGCAAGTCACAGAAGGGAGTGATGCGTCAGACTTCAAAGGGTAAAAAAAAACAGAAAAAAAAAAACAACTTTTGATTTTTACAAATTATGCAACATAGCTCAGTGTCTTATTATTTGACCTGCTGATTTTGATTCCTGTGCTTGTTTGTTTCAGGCGACGACGTTGGCTTTGTTGCCAGCGAGATCACGATGAGTGATGAAGAACGTATTCAACTGATGATGATGGTGAAGGAGAATATGATCTCGATAGAGGAAGCCCTCGCTCGAGTATGTTGTCATAAATATTATATTTTGAACATTTACTTTAAATTGAGACAAGCTGATATAATCAAATTATGCAAGGACCATTTAGAAAAATGGCTTGTTCTACAAAAAAAACTGTTAATTATCTTACAGGTGAAGCCAAATGAATGAGAACATCAACAAGTTTATTTCTGTAATTCAGTTCAAGCATTAAATTGACACATTGACTCATATTATCCAGATTCATTTAACACATTAATATAAGTCTTAATGTAAATTTTGATCAATTTAGCTTATAGCTAACAAAAACTCTAAATTCTATTTCTCAAAAAAGTTCAATCTGACATAAGATTAATAAAAAAAGAGTATATCCACGCTATATCTGGCTTATTTTGTCATGAATTACTGCATCCATGCGGCATAGCATGGAGGTGATCAACCTGTGGCTCTGCTGAGGTGTTAGGGAAGCCCATATCTGTTACTTTAACAGCGGCCTTGAGCTTGGCTCTGGTCTCTCTCTTCTTGCTCTTCACAATACTCCATAGCCCTCTGTGAGGTTTAAGTCCGGTCATTTTAATGGCCAGCTAAGCACAGCAACACCATGGTCATTTAAGCAGGTGTGCCGAGTCCTAGAAAATGAATTCAGCGTCTCCATTAATCTTCTCAGCAGAGAGGAGGACAAAATGCTCTAAACGTTCCTGCTAGACTGCTGCGCTGACTCTGGACTTGCAGATGACATGGCTTCCCAAATCATCCCCGACTAAGAAAACGTCCCACTGAAGCTCAACCAACTTTGAGTCTTGGCCTCTCCACCCTTCCTCCAGACTCTCCGACCTTGATTTCCAAATGAAATGCAAAATCTACCATCGCATGAAAACAGCAACAGTCCAGTGGTCTCATTTATAAACTTTGCGTAGTATCCTTACTAAAACCGTACTTAAGCTCAGCTAAAGAATTTACTTAAGTTTAAATTGAAGTAAATCTCAGCTCTATCATACTTGGACTACGCACAGCTGCACACAATTTCCGCTTTATAAATCACACACTCACTAGAAATGTGCTCAGGGGATTTTGGATCATATCCCGCCCACTACACACCCACTTTCTGCCATAAACTGTCAATGCAAAAACGCCTAGGGAATATTCTGCAGGGTTTACGGGTAACCATGGCAACCAAGAGGCAGAGAAAGCACAATTCCACAGAGACTGAAGGAGGCACGGAAAATCGTTTTATTTCAATCAATCAGTCAACGTTTATCTATATAGAGCTTTACTCAGCAAAAAGGTGACCAAAGTGCTTCACATTAAAATATAGTTCACAAGAAGAAAATGTGTAACAATGTGTAACTCCAATAAAAAGATAAAAATAAAAGCAGCAGCACAAGCCATAAAAAAATAAGAATTATAAATATAAAGTTTCAATAAATAAACAAACATTACAGCAGAACTTAATACATTTCAGCATTCCTAGTTTTTATTGGCGTGGCAGAAAGGGTGTGTTTAGGTCTACTTTTAAAAAGTATCACCCGTGCAAAATATTATTTGCGGGGGGGTCATAAATAAATAAATGGAAAAGCTGTGAGTGAAAAAGCGTTGATGCAGCAGCGTGCCTGACATAAAACAGAAGGTGGAGGCAAAGAGAGAGACTGCATGCCACTGCCTGAATGTGCTTTAGGGCGGTTAACACTGGGCCCAGTTTAGACACAAAGATCTAATAGGACTGCTTTAGGGAATCTACATCGGATGGGCTCGTCCCATCCAGATGCTGCCAGTGGCGTGATGAGCGCTGGTGCATCCATTGTTCAGCATTATGCAGGAGTGTCGCTGCAGGATTTATATTTGTGCTTCACACAAAATAATGCACAGATAAGTGCAATCGCTATATAATCTTAAGAGATACATATGCACATACTGTGATATAATTCTAAAATGCAACATATTTTCAGATTCTCATTTTTATTCTCAGTTCAGAGACAACACAGTAGCTGGATACGCCTGTGGGGGCATTTGAAGCGCTGAATCCACTCCTTACACGAACTCTACACAATACTCTCAAGGATGCAGTTATTTCTGTCACTTGCGCACCACATTTTTTCCTTTCACATAACTTTCCTATAAAAAAAATGTAATACAGCAGCTTTTTCAGTATTGACCTGTTGTGGCCTAAGCTTTTTGCTGTAGGACGTCGATAACTGTCTGAGTCAGCAGTCTTAGCATAGCCATAACTTAACATTTCTGTATTAAAAATTACTTATGTTCAAACTTTATGTTGTTTTAATTACCTATCAGTCGTAATCATCGAAATTAAAAGAAAGAAATGTCTGTGTGAAATGAATCTAAATCAGTTTCACATTTTAAATTTAATTACTAAACTTCTAATTTATTGGGATGCAACTGTACAGTCAAAGCATGTTTCATTTGACCTAAAAAAATTATTGAAATGTGTTTCATTCTTTTTACCACTGTTTCCTGTGTAGCACTGTCAATTACGCTGTAAATGAGGGGTGCTACACAAACTTCCCTTGCCATACTGAATTAACCAAGAAGCGTATATTTTTCTTTGCAGCTGAAGGAATTCGAGACCCAGAACAGACAAACAAGCAGATGTGATCCCCCCGAGTCCCCAGATCCCTCAGGTCCCGACACACACGACTCGTTCAGCAGCAACGTGAGTTTCTCCGCTCTACAGACCTCTCGGCTGCTGTTCACTGCTGAATCACTGACTCAGGCAGCACGTTGTGCTTGAAGGGCCTCTGGTTTAGTCTTGCCAAGGCCGCTGAGCTGTTGACAGCGTTTCCCTCTTTGGGTCTGCCCGTGTCCCGGCGATGAACCGAGGCCCCTCTAAAGCTCTGCAGCTCGGGGCCCTTTCCCAACCGCAGGACACCGGGTGGACTTCTATTCATTGCTGTCAAAGCGCTAACCCCCTATTTTGCTGCAGCCAGCAAGTGGATTCAGCACAGGGCCACTGTTATGCACGCCGCAGCTCTTCTATGCACGGGTGGGGTGATCGGGGGGGAGGTCAGGTTCCAGGCACATTTTTCAGATTCATCTGAATGTCCTTTCTGCTTCTAATGTACACATTTTCTTTCACACTGAACTTTCTGTTTATAATCAGCTGTCATTTTGTCTCCAGCTGTGTATTCTGGGTTATATGTGCCGCTTTCGTTTTGGTCAGACTTCAGACACACCACTGACTTTCCAGTTCAAACCGTGGTTCAGGTTATTTCCAAGCAGATAACCTTACCCTTTTCTCACACCTCACTTTAGTCTGCTCTCACACGTAGCTTAATGGTTTGCTGTCTGCCTGAGTCACAGTAATATCAATGTGGTTTCCTGCAACATATTTGTATACTGGCATGTCCTGCAACGGGAAGTAGAAGCAGCATGTTGTATGGACGAGGCTGTTTTACAGTATGTAAAAAAAGAAAATGTTCACGTATAAAGTGTTACATTTCTCGAACTTTTCTCTCTTTTTTTCAGCCCGTTGATCTGTCGGACAATGAAGAGGAATCTCCGACGTTCAAAAGGCTCCACAAACTGGTCAACTCCACCCGGAAAGTGAAAAAGAAGCTAATCAGAATAGATGAGTCCAAAAGGCCCGGTGTGGACGGTATTGACGTTTTTGTCCGTGTGTTTGTGTGTGTGTGTGTGTGTGTGTGCGCTCACGTATATGTATATATTACTTTTACAGTGCCTTGTAAAAATATTACATTTATCTTAAAAACTAGAAAGTGTAGTGTGCATTAGTATTCGTGTGCCCCAACCCCCCCAGGGTTGCTTTGTATTCAATATCATCCATCTTTGCATCATTTCTGACCAGCTTTCCTGTCCCTGCTGACCTCAATCAATCAACTGACCAAGCTAGCAACCTTTATTTATGACGCACTTTACACACAATGACCAAAGAGCTGGACAGGACTAAAAAAACATAGTCAATAGAACACATACTGTACAGTGAATCAGATACATAAAGACAGAAGATAAAATAGATCAAATCAGATGAAAGGTCAAGTCAAAAAGATGTGTTTTTAAAAGGGATTTAAAATCATTCAAAGATACACCAGTCCTAAAAACCATCCCCTACAGCATGATGCTGCTCTTAGGACTTCTCGTTACCTTCTTTCAACGATAGCTTTCTTCTTGCCACTCTATGGAAAAAGGTTGCATGAACAACTAACAGTTGTCCTTTTGACTCCCCTACCAGAGCTGTGGATCTCTGCACCACCTCCCGAGTTACCGTTGGACCTCTTGGCTGCTTCTCTGGTTATTGCTCTCCTTGCACTAATTGGTTTCACTGGATTGTATTTTGTGGTATCAGAGTAAAGGGTCTGAGTACAAATGCATACCACACTTATGAGGCTTTTATTTGTTAAAAAAAAACTGTTCTATCACAAAAACTCCTAAAAGTCAAATGAGGAAAGCAGTTGTAACGTGACAAAAAGTGGAAAAGTTGCAATGCCGTGTAAAACAGAAGATATTTACGATAACGATATTTGTGAGAGAGTTAAATGAAAAGCGGGCTGAACATAGCTGTTGTAATTGTACCAAATCTACATAAATTCCTGTTGTACTGAGAATCTCACTAGTATTTTTTGTGAATTGTACATTTCTTTTCCCTCCCAGAGAGCCTAAATGTAGATGGTTCACCCTGTGGCGACGGCAGCGTCTCCCTGCATTCAGGTGTGCAGCGGAAACGGTTAGTTTGTCCCATGGACTCCTTGGCTTCGGCTTTGCAGAAGCAACTCACCGCCGACAGGGACTCCGACAGCCTGACCATCTCCCCGTCCTCCAGCAGTCTGGAGATGTGCAGCAGCCAGATGACAGTCCAGGCCTATGGGAAGTGCAGCGGGAGCCCCGCCCACCAGGAGGCCAGCGTTGCAGAGGAGGTGAGGGAGGCAGACGAGGGCTCCTCCTTCTCTGAAACGGAGGAGTGCAGCGAAGAGGAGCCCAAAATGGCACGCTCAGTGACCGACGGGGAGCTCCGTCACCGGGCACTGGGCTCCCTTGGCCATCATGGAGTGAGTACTGAGGAGGCTTTGAATTAAAAGTAAGGTGTTTTCACTGGTGAAGTAAGTGCCTTGTAGTTGTCACATCATATGGGTCTAGAATAGAAAGGTACAAAGCTCTGACCTGCCGGTACCCATGTTCTATTTCTCTTTAAGAACTGTGATTAATAGCAAACTAAATATTGCTATATGTGCCTCCTGCCATTATCAGTACTTATATATTCTATAATAAAAGGAGAGGCTACGTCACACTGTGTGAGAGCGAGCAGTAAATGTAAAGCAGGATTTAATCTAAAACAATCTTAAACATCTTACTATTTGAAATTAGCGCAGTTAGCATCTATGAATGTTAACATCTATCTGTGTGAATCCTAGAGATTTCAGGTTTTTACTTTAACTCTAATCATTAATCATTCAGACTTCTGGTATCTGCTGAAGTCAGCTCCGGGTCATTTAGCTCCTTCTTTGATGAAACGCCCCCATCGTGACATCGTGAAGTCTAGTTCTCTGTTGTAGCAGCCTGAAAGAACAGCAGTCATAGAAAACAGTTTCCTTTGAAAAGCCCTTTTCATTTCTATGCTTCCTCTGACTTCATTTTAAACACATCACTGATACTAAAAATAGCTACCTTCTAGTCACCTTCAACCAATAACAGCATCCATCACTGAAGAGTGTTGTGAGGCAATCGTTTGCGATGGATTTTATTTAGGGGTATCAGGACTTTCAGAATTTGTGGCTAGTTCACTGATCATAAAAATGATTGTATTTATGAGCTTACATCCGGTTATTTAACTGGTCGGCAGCTGTTTATTATTTTATTTTAATTTTATTTTTAGCTTCGTCTCTTGTCTAGTCCAAGCCAGTTATGTAACATGGAACCAAGTTGTACTTTATAATCCATTAGTGTCTGTTTGTAGGCTAAACGCTGCACAGCGAGCACTTTGTACTTTATTCATGCAGTAAGTAATCAACCTCAGACGGCTCTTAACTTCAGCTTTTTTGATCTGCGGTTTCTTGCAGAGAGCTTGCAGCTTTGGAGGATTTGACCTGACCAGTCGCTCAGTTCAAACAGTCACTTGTGACACTGACAACACTGTACAAGTATGTTACTAAAATCTAATATCAGCTAACGTCGATGAAATGTTAACCGTTCTGTTATGCCTTCAAAATTAATATTAATAAACCTTGATTTTATTCGCGGTTTTTTGGCACATTTTGTGTATTACAACCACAGTCGTCAATATGGTGGATTTATATTGCCATGGGGTTGAACATGTGCTCAGGAAATCCCAATTGGTTTGTGGTTGGAATGCGACAAAATGAGAAAAAAAGTTCAAATGTGTGAATATTTATTTATTTTTTATTTTTTTTTATTAGACAAAAGACGGAGAGAGTGGTCTGAAAGGCGACGTGAAGTCTCCTTCGATGTCTCGGATTTCGCTGGGTAAAAAGGTCAAGTCGGTGAGGGAAACCATGAGAAAACGCATATCCAAGAGATACCACTGTTCTCTCTCTGAGCAGGTATGGTATGTTGAGGTTTGCTCATCGTCGTGCCAGCTCCAAAACACTGTTAATAACTTGTTTGTTTTATAGTTGAGTCCGGACCGAGCAGCCAGCTGCCCTCATTCGCCTCAGACTGACCTTGACTCTTTGGAGAAGCCCAAACTGAAGCCAGGAGGCTCCGTGGAGAGCCTGAGGAGCTCCCTCAGTGGCCAGAGCTCCATGAGTAAGTCGACTGGTTTGGATAATTTGCAGAGTTTGTTTTTTAAGTTGGCCTCGAAGCACCATATGCTGTGTTTATCGTCCACGCCATATCTAGGTATCTCAATCGCTTTGAGACTGTCTCGAACTCCAGTCCTCGAGTCCTGCAACATTTAGATGTGTTCGTGGTCCAACACACGAGAATCTAATTGTCAAATAACCTCCTCAGCAGCCAGTTAGGTTCTACGGGGTCTTGCTGATGATCTATTTATTTGATTCAGGTGTGTTGAAACTGAGTCATGACTAAAAGTTGCGGTGCTGCGGCCGTCGAGGACTGGAGTTTTAAGACCTCTGGTCTAAACGTTCTGGTTTAATTTTGTTGAAAAGTGTTATTTCCACCACTTTACTGTGGTTAGAAAGCAGGTGAAAAATGTCTGCTAGATTCTACCTGGTCCACGGAGCCTTGTGATCTTGTTTTTTTTTTTTTTTTTTGTGATTTGCTTAGGCGGCCAGACGGTCGGCACCACTGACTCGTCAAACAGCAACAGAGAGAGTGTGAAGTCTGAGGACGGGGAAGAAGACGAGTTGCCTTACCGTGGACCTTTCTGTGGACGCGCACTGGTTCATACCGACTTCACCCCGAGTCCCTACGACACAGACTCTCTCAAACTCAAGGTGCCCTGCAATAAATAACACGATCCATAGAGAGCACCTTATAATTTCAAAGAAGCTCACTCTGAACCTCTTATTGCAGTGTGGAGACGTGATCGACATCATCAGTAAGCCCCCCATGGGCACCTGGATGGGAATGCTCAACGGCAAAGTCGGCACTTTCAAGTTCATTTATGTGGACGTTCTGAATGAGGAGGTGAAGCCCAAAAAGACGCGGAGGAGGAGAAAGGCCCGGCATCCCAAACCCACATCCGTGGAGGAGCTGCTTGAGCGCATCAATCTGAAGGTAAACATGACAGCGATCAGTCACACAAACAGATACGGGAGTTTTGGAAGATACACAAAATGCAAAAATTAGACATTTTAATTAGATTTTTTTGTTGGTACAAAAGTAACAATTTCCTACATGCAAAGTTAGCTGCATTTCATTTCTACAGTAGCCTGAAAGACATACAGTGCCCTGGTAAAGATGCCTTAAAATATCTTTACCTATTACTGTAGTAAACCTAAAGCAATCTCACTCTGAAAAGTTATAAGGTGGTGCAATTGGTAGCACTGTTGCCTTGCAGCAAGAAGGTCTTGGGTTTGAATCCTGGCCTGGCGTTTTTCTGCATGGAGTCTGAATGTTCTCCCTGCATAAACGGGTTCTCTCTGGGTGCTCCGACTTCCTCCCGCAGTCCAAAAGGAAAACTGTGAGGTTACTTGGTCTCTGCAACCCTGCAAGGATAAGTGGGTCAGGAAAATGACTAAACTTCGACATCCTCCAGATGGATAAACTGTATTTACGACTTGGAGCGTCTTCAAATCTGTATGGGATCAATCTGGTTTCACGTTTACTTGTTCAGACTTGCTGATTTATAAATTAAAAAAAAACATGTCCATCTTTGCCTCCTCTCCTCTCAACAGGAGCATCTCCCCACTTTCCTTTTTAATGGCTACGAGGATCTGGACACGTTCCAGCTGCTTGAGGAGGAGGACCTGGATGAGCTGAACATCACAGACCCTCAACACAGAGCTGTGCTGCTGACTGCTGTGGAGCTGCTCCAGGAGTATGAAGGTGGGTCTGCTCTAGCCTGACTTTTGACAGACTAAGTTCAAGATTGAACTTAGTCTGATATATATATATACATACATATATATATATACACATATACATATATACACATATACATACATATACACATACATATATACACATATACATACATATACACATACATATATACACATATACATACATATACACATACATATATACACATATACATACATACACATACATATATATACATATATATACGCATATATATATATACGCATATATATATATACGCATATATATATATACGCATATATATATATACGCATATATATATATATATACATATATATATATATATATATATACGCATATATATATATATACATATATATATATATATACGCATATATATATATATATATATATATACGCATATATATATATATATATACGCATATATATATATATATATACGCATATATATATACGCATATATATATACGCATATATATATATATATATATATATATGCATATATATATATATATATATATACGCATATATATATATATATATATACGCATATATATATATATATATATACGCATATATATATATATATATATATACGCATATATATATATATATATATATATATATATATGCGTGTATATGTGACTGTCTGCCCCCTGTTGGTGCCGCTGTGCATTGCAGGAAGCAGCGACCCTGAACGTGGCTGTCAGTCCGGATCCTCCCAGGAGAAGCTGCTTCTGGACAGACGCGGCGTCCCGGGTGACTCCCCGCGGGACTCGGGCTGCTACGAGAGCAACGAGAACCTGGAGACTGGTAATGACAGCCTGAGCCGCCTGTGAGCACTGTCCTCTTCCTCAGCCCCCCTCTGCCTCGTTTATTAAAGACTCTTCAGGTCTCTCTTCCTCCTCGATGCACTAGCATTCCAACCCATCAGCTTCAGCTTCCATGCTCTTCTGAAAAGACTCTGTTATCATCGCATTTTACCACTGATGCTCTTCTGCCCATGCCTAATCCTACAGTTCTCTGTCACTGCATCGCTTTTAGGCAGCGCTTTTCAGGCGTATCTGAACAACTAAAGGCTCGACAGTGACAACAGAACAGAGATGACCGATATCTGTTTTTCACAGTCAAACTTTCAAAACCCCTGAACAGTCTATATGTGGAGCAGTTTGCAGGTTCGCTCACTGACTGATCGGTGGTCTGAACTCGTGTGGTGGTTTCTTTTCTACTTTCGCTGCAAATAGTGACATTTGAACAGATGTGTGAGAAGAGTGTGTATTGGAACTTTTATTTTGTTTTTCTTCTTTTCTTTTCTTTTTTTTTACACTTTCAGTAATTGCAGTACATACTTACCGTGAGTGCTTGGCCTATTTACAGCTACAGTGCAGGTCAGAGGTTTACATACAGCCATCACTTACATGAATCTCGTTAATTCAGACCTTTTAAATATCTATATACTGTTTCTTTTTTAGTTTGAAATGATTATTTAACTCAAATATATCCACTCAATTCATTTTAAAAACAAAATATTTTACTGTGGGTTTTCTCAATTTTTACACACGGTCAAAATTATACAAATTAAAACGATGAACTGCTTGCTTGCAATACCGAGCAGGCTGTCATATTTCAGGTGTCATGCATTCAAACTCTGCATGCGACTAATAGATTTTGCCAGTTGGACGCCCACCCCTGACATAGAGCACAGTGACCAAGATCCTAAAGCTTAAGGAAGGTGGTGAAGCCATGGTGATGTGGGAAAAGAAGGCTAATACCTAAAACCCCACTAGTAGATAGCCAGTCGCTAGCCATCAACAAACTTCTGGTGTAATTCTGCCTGTATTTTTGATTCTCCCTGGCAGAAATACTAGAATTTATCTAAGTTGGTTTGCTGCTACAAACCAGATTTTGAAGTGTAGTCCACAAATCTTCAGGCTATTCCAGAAGCTTCATATTAGCCCACTTTATCTATTCTCAAACTGGTTTTGATGTGTTTGACATCATTGTCCTGTTGGAGCAACCAACTACGTTGACATTTCAACATGTTAGCTGTTTATCTAAGGTGAGGTTGATGAATTTGGAGGAAATCATTTATCATTCCGCCCACTTGGCGCATTGCATCAATACCAAATGCTGCAAAACAGGCCCACCTCATGATGCGGCCACTAGAAATCCTCACCTTGATTCCTCGAAACATCCTTGTGGTCAAACAGAAGATTGTTGTTTTTTGCCTTTGACCACAAAACATTTCTCCTGAAGACACTGTCGTGTATCCATATATTTGAGCTTTTATAATGACAAATATATTAATTCCATGTGGATTAGAGATAGCTCATAGTACCTTCAAAATTGGGCAGTCAATTCATATTTATAAAATGATTTAAAGATGTTTTATCACTGAACCCCAGAAATGAGCTGTTAAAGTGTGGCGTTAAGGGCCCCAAATGACTGAAATGCTTGTGCCGTGACTGTGTGTGAACCTCTGAGCTGCATATCATGCTTACTGTGGTTATTTGCTGGAGTTTGCTAACCGTTACAACACATACGCTTGTATTTAATGTAAATGAGCGCTCTGAATGTCACCATGTCGGCTCGGCCTCACCCGTACTCTGAGATTCTGCTGTTCGTGTGTATATTTTTCTAGTCCGGTAAAATGTAATGTTGCACAATATTTTATCATGTGCCTGAAAGCTGCTTCACGCAGCGGGTTAAAAATATTTACTTTATAGTCTACCTGTTGAAATGTGGCATTTTTGTAAAACTAACTGTAAATGCACTAAAATGCAGGGGATAAGATGTTTAAGTGAAAATGAGAAGCGGCTCAGGTTCTCCACAGGTTCTGAAGTGGGCTTCTGTCATGGTTGAGCGTGAGGAATAAACGGCTCCATGCTTTACCACACTGGACTGCTTGCATTTCTTTTACACATCGTCCAGCTTTCATCTCTTGGCCGTCCTTTCGCAGCGTCTCCATTTTCCAGCTCGGTTGTTTTGTTTCTGTTTTGTAAAAAAACATTCATACATTTTTCACATTTTGTTGTTATAACCACATTTTTCTATGTATTGTATGCCATAGTTCAACACAAAGTAACACACATTTTTTAATTTAGAATATATTTCACAGTGTGATGTAATAATATTCAGACCCCCTGAGTTATTAAGTTGTAGAATCACCTTCTGCTGCAATTTCAGGTGAAAACTTTGTCCTGTTATTTGCCAAAAGATCGTCTGTGAACATCAATTTTCCCATTTTGGCCACATATTCTGAGTTGGATTTAGGTCTGGACTTTGACTGGGCCATTCGAACACACCACTCTATCCCAGCCTCTTATTTTTGCAGCCTCTACAAGGCTTTTTTTTACAGGATGGCCTTGTGTTTAGCTCCAGCCATCTTCTTGTCCTTTGACCAGTTTTCCTGTCCCTGCTGGAAAGTGTTCCTACAGCATGATGCTGCCACAACTCAGTTTCATTGTGATGAGCTCAGAGTGATGTGTAGAGATTTTCCCACAACGTGTGTGCTCTTTATTTTTTTTAGGGGTATGAGATTAAAGGGGGCTCAATGCAAATCCTTATTTGCAAATACATTTTCTAAACCATATATACTTTTGAAGTTATGTACTACCCTGTGTTGGCCTGTTGCATATAAATGCATTCAAATACATAAAAGTTGTGGCTCGTGACAAAATGTGAAAAAGGTCTAGCGTTATGAAAAGCTGCAGGAAGCTGTTGGTGTAATGTGTAAAAGATCTAGGTTTGCAACCTGCATGATCCACACACACTTCCCTTGTTATTCCAGGAAAGCGCAAAAACTCTGCTGCATCCATCAACAGGTCTTCATCTGGATTTGAGTCCGGCCACATCCCAGCCCCCCAGTACCCAATCTGCCCTTCCACAGCCACTCTCCAAAATAAAGCTCTGCTGCCCTCCATTCAACCATCCCCTAGACCCCAGAAGAACTGCTTTGCACCCCTAAACTCAGGAAAAGTCATTGCTCGAAGTTACAGCTGCACAGACCTTAGAAGAAACCCGGCAGCCATCCTGTTGCAGCGCTGCGTCTCCCTAAACGTTCTCCCCATGGAGCAAGAGGGGAAACCCCCCAATCCTGAAGACTGGGATCTGACCACCATAAAGTCCAACCAGGGCACACGGAGCACTGTAAATCCTCCTCCTGTGTGTGGAGCGTCTAACCCAGACAAAGATGTTGTGTTTGAGAGAGAGAGCAGACCCATGGAGTTACAGCTAGCTCCAGAAAAGTCCATTCAAGCGGACTCATTCCGAGACTTCTTCGCGACAGAAACCACCTGCAGGCATGACTGCGCCGATCAAATATCTGCGGCGGATAAGAGAAGTCGCTCAGTTTCGGCCACTTCAGAAGCTCGACGACTAAAACTGAAAAGAAATACAAAGATTTCAACGCATTCAGTAAATCTGGGGCCTTGTGTGTAAAAAGACTCCAGCGTCAAACTGTTGACCTAAAGAATGGAACCGGTTTCTGCTAAAGTTGTGATTTCAGGCATGCAATAAGGAGGCTGTTTGTGGTTT
This sequence comes from Valencia hispanica, assembly GCA_963556495.2. Lineage (NCBI taxonomy): Eukaryota > Metazoa > Chordata > Actinopteri > Cyprinodontiformes > Valenciidae > Valencia > Valencia hispanica. The sequence continues at coordinate 31,263,401 of OY747720.1, forward strand.
TGCTGCTGCTGTATCTGAATATGGCTTTTCTTTCTCGCCATTTAGGAAAATGAAACTAAAGAATTCCGTGCAGTTTGCTTTTGAGATTAAAATATGAACAATCGAAAGATGCAGCTTTTTGTACTGAAACGTCAATCCTGGTTTTAGTTCCAGTTTAGATCAGGTGTGTGCGCGCGCAGAAGTTCAGACCAGAGTTCAGCCGTACCTCAATAGCAAGGGACCATTTCCTCAGAACAAAACCTCCAAGATTGCAGAATGTATTGCAAATAAACATATCCATACTGTGCAACATGAACATCAATGTTACAGACAATTCTTGTTAAATTCATGTAAATATACCTTCTTAGTTAAGACTGTGAAAGGTTTTCAGTGAGTCCATTTATAAGCATTTCACACTTGTAAGCTACAGCATTACACCCATCAGTGTGACTTATTTCCCTTCTGTTTTCAACAAATAAAGTAGCATTTTTTTTTGTAAATGGCATGTAGAAAAAAAAATGTCTACCTGCTCATTAATTTAATCAATAAAGTTTTCTTAATTAAATGTACTCTATGTAAGAGCATAAGTATGCTATTAAAAGGCTTTCTGATATTCTGTAAAATCGGTATTGCGGAAAAACTAAAGAAAATTTTCATACATTATTGCCAGAAACATATTCTGCTTGCAGCTAGACATGTGCCAGTAGGAGAATTTCACTGTATAACTTTGAGTAAAAGTATGGTGTTACTCCATGGTATTACTCATGTACATTCTCATGGTATTAACAAGAATAATTGGAACAAATGTGTATAACATGATCAAAATCCTTTTATTTAAAACAGAAGCAAGAATTATTGTTGCTACAGTCATAATAAGTATTTTGATAATATACAAACTATACGGGTATGCCTCAATAAATTAGTACATGATCAAAACATTTTTGTTTTCAATAACTCATCTCAAAAGTTAAACTTGCATGGTACCGATTCATTACACACAGGTATATTTAAAGCATTGATTGCCCCTAATTTTAGGTAAACAAACTAACTTAAGCTCAGAAAACTAGAATCATGTATAAGATCGTTAAAACATTTTTTTAATACAATGAGATGTTATGACCCACATAATCATGGTGAAGAAGTGACTCGATCAGTCATTCACACCCTCCACAAGGAGGATATAGGCCATAAAAGGCCAGTGGAAGCTGGCTGTATCCAGCATATCAATAAGAAATGTTTAGTGGAAGGAAAATGTATTTTTTTAACTGCTCATTAAACATATTACACCATCTGCTGTTTCGTATTTTACAGTGCAAAAAAGCTAGTTAATTGTTAGTGATTGGGGGTGGAGGGCTCCTAAATTATTTGCGAATGGATTTTCTTTGTGTATGGGAAGGGAAAATTAAGGGAGCCTTCATTTAATTACTGGATCGGCAGTGCATAGCAACATGCAGGGGAGGGGCAGCACTGTGTTACTGTATGTTCCCTCATTGAAATGACTAAATCCTACTAACAGGGGAAATTTTATTGGTTTTGAAGCGATCGCTTTAGAAAGCCTTGGTGGGCCATGATACCCATTACCTGCCCATGCTTGTTTATATAACATGATCTACTTGGTGATTTAAGTGTGATGCTGGTATATTCTGTCTCGAGTAAAGGCCGGTTTTAGTGCCATAGTTGGTTCACAGCTTAGCCTGTTGAGGTATTTCTTTCAGGCACTGTCTGACCAACCCCAGGGCATCCAAAGCCGTACCCCAGGCGATGGTGACCCCCCAGCCCCCGTGGCCATAGTTGTGAACAACCGGCACCGTGCGGCCCTGCAGCCGCACCCTCTCCCTCTCCACCCTGGGGTTCCTCCTGCTCGGCCTCAAACCGACCCACTCGCTAAGAACCTTTGCTCTCTTCAGGGATGGCTCCAGCCTGCCGCAGCGCTCCAGGATGCTCTCAGCGTCCCCTTTGTCCACCTGTAGTCGCCAGTCTCCCTCCTGCCTCGTCCCGCCTATGGTGACGCTGTGTATGCCGGGGTAGATGTACGTTTTCCCATCTCCATCTCTGATGAAGTGCGTCAACCAGGGGGCCTCCACCTTGAGGACCTGGCCCCTGACTGGGTACACGCTTGCGTCACCCACCAACGCTTTGGAGCCGAGGCCGGAGCAGTTGACAATGAGGTCAAAACTGTCGCTTAGCTCCTGGAGACTGTTAACTTTCCTCTGCTCCACCCGGCCTCCAGCTTTTCTAAACCTTTAAATAAAAACAATTTAAAATCGCATGAAGTTTACATTACGATAAGTCGGTAAGATTTTAAATCTCTTTAACAAGGACAAACCTTTCCTTCAGCCAGGGAAGGTAGCTGGAGCATTCACATTTTACAGTAGTGAATGCTTGTCCGAACTTGTGGTCTGGAAAACGTTTCAGTTCACGGTCAGTCATGGCTCTAAAGCCAATCACAAAGTCCGACCAGAACGGTGTCCTGTTGGCTGGGACCTCCTTAAAAATCTGCCAGCTGTAAGAGAAACTTTTTTTTTTTCAATAAACGTAAATAGGAATGATGAGTCTCTTCTTTTATCGTAGATCTACATAATGTTACCCAGAGCTCAGGGTTACGCCAGCGTCTGGCGAGTGCTGAGATTGTGCAATAGCCAACAGGTGATCAAAGCTGTCCTTGAACCAGCGTCGTTGTCTTTCCAGAGGAATATCTGAGAGAGAGGAAAAGTACAATCAGTTATACAAGCATTTTATGTAGGCATTTATTTGTGGTATGTTTCTACCATTGTTGCACATCTAGAGTATTTTTTAAATCTATTCTCCTTTGCAAAAATGGCTCAAACTTACTCAAGTTAGAATGACAGTGCATGCAAACATCAATTTCTAAGTTTTCCCACAGATTCTAAATTAGATTTAGACCTAGGCTTTGACTGAGCCATTCTAATATGCATTTTTGTAAACCAGTGTTTCTCAAACTTTTTTGGCTGAACGCCCCCCTAAATCATGTTGAAATCCCTTACTGCCACACAAGGTCCCATGCAGACAATACAAAGACCACCATTTAATCAGAGCACTGGTTATAAGTGACTTTAAGTACAACAGTGGAAATAACTGCAAATATTCAATTGGGAGAATTAACAGATTTCAAATTCAATGGTACACAGTTATCTTGAGAAACAACAACGAATCAAACTCGAGGTTTGATTTTGAACAAATATCCAAATAACATTTAAAAAGTCTACCATCAAAATAGTAGCCCAGAGCAGAGTCATAAGGGTTATGGATATATTAGTGAGACCCTTGTCCCTGGTGGGTTTTTTACGGATGGACGGAGAGATGTTAACTTGAGCCTGAGTGCACCTGACGCTATCAGATTTAGCCGGTTTCTGTATTTTGATTGCATGTATAGAACTTGGCTGAATCCCTGCTCAAGAGGATAAGAAGTGGGACATTTGACCTGGCACGTGGAGTTGTGCATTTGTTACCGAAGATGGTCCACATTGAACTGACGACGCTTTTTCTTTGTCTGAGCTATTGTCTGTTTTGAAGTCCTCTTTTATCAGCACCCACCATTAGCGTGCAACCGCCCTCTTCAGTGCCTAAAAACTTTAAATGCCCCCTTATATAGTCTGAACGCCCACTGGGGGGGGCGACAGCCCCCGTTGAGAAACCATGGTGTAAACCATTCTATTGTAGCTAGTTGTCCCGCTGGAAGGTGAACCTCCACCCCAGCATTCAATTTAGTTTATTTATATAGCGCCAATTCACAACAGATGTCATCTCAAGGCACTTAACAAGAAGTCATTTCCATACATTTATACAAATATTCCAATCAGTTAAAAAGTTTCCTATTTAAGGAATCCCAGCAGATTGCGTCAGTCATTGGCATGAAGTTGGGCCCCGTTGATGCAGACTTTCCAACCACAGCAATCCTTCAGCAATCCCTTATACTGAGCAAGCATGTAGCGACGGTGGAGAGGAAAAACTCCCCTTTAACAGGAAGAAACCTCCAACAGAACCAGGCTCAGTAGGAGCGGCCATCTGCCAAGACCGTCTGGGGGTTTGAGAAGACAGAGCAGAGACACAGAAGGAACAGAAGATCTGATATAAGAGAACTTTCTATGTTACAGAAAGTAAAAAGTTGATAACAGGACACAGTGGATGTTCAGTTACTGGGAGGATCATCCCTGTCGATGCCCCCCGTCCAACAGGGCATTGCAGCCAAGCAGGATACCAGACCAGGTATATCTTCTATGGAAAGAGAAAAACACTGAGAGAAAACAAAGTTAACAGTCGAAATAACAGAATGTACTGTAATACAACTGGAGAGTCGTAGGAGAAAAGGAAGTAGCAGAGTGAAGAAAATTGGTAAGTCTGTCCTCCAGCAGTCTAAGCCTATAGCAGCATAACTACAGAGATAGCTCAGGATGACCTAAGCCACTCTAACTATAAGCTTTATCAAAAAGGAAAGTTTTAAGCCTGGCCTAGTAAAGAGTGTCTGCCTCACGGACTAAAGCTGGGAGCTGGTTCCACAGGAGAGGAGCCTGATAACTAAAAGATCTGCCTCCCATTCTACTTTTAGAAATCCTAGGAACTACAAGTAAACCTGCAGTCTGAGAGCGAAGGGCTCTGTTAGGAAGATATGGAACAATTAGATCTCTGATGTATGATGAAGCTTGATTATTAAGGGCTTTGTATGTAAGAAGAAGGATCTTAAATTCTATTCTGGATTTAACAGGGAGCCAATGAAGGGAAGCTAAAACAGGAGAAATGTGATCTCTCTTTTTAATATTCATCAGAACTCTTGCTGCCGCATTTTGGATCAACTGAAGGCTTTTAATGGCATTTTGTTGACTTCCTGATAGTAAAGAATTACAGTAGTCCAGCCTTGAGGTAACAAATGCATGGACTAGTTTCTCAGCATCACTCCTGGACAGGATGTTTCTAATTTTAGCAATATTCCGGAGGTGAAAGAAAGAAATGCTAGAAACCTGTTTAATATGGGATTTAAATGTCAAGTCTCGGTCAAAAATAACGCTGAGGTTCTTTACGTTATTACTGGGGGCCAATTTATTGCCATCCAGGTGAAGGGATTGACTAATCAGTTTCTGTTTAAGAACTTCTGGTCCAAAGACAGCAACTTCTGTTTCGTCAGAATTTAAAAGCAAAAAGTTTAGATTCATCCATGTTTTTATGTCTTCCAGACATGCCTGTAATCTACCTAACTGACTGGGTTCATCAGGATTTATGGATAAATATAGTTGTGTATCATCTGCATATCTGTGGAAATTTATCCCATGCTGTCTAATGATTCTACCAATTGGGAGTATATATATGGTGAACAGAATTGGTCCAAGCACAGAACCCTGTGGAACTCCACAAGTAACCCTTGAGTTTAAAGAAGATTTATCATTTAGATGAACAAACTGGAATCTATCAGACAAATATGATTTAAACCAGCCTAGTGCTGTTCCTTTGATCCCTGCAACATGTTCAAGCCTTTCTAAGAGAATATTATGATCGACTGTGTCAAAAGCAGCACTGAGATCTAACAAAACCAGAACAGACACAAGTCCATTATCTGAGGCCATGAGAATATCATTAGTAACCTTCACCAGTGCTGTTTCAGTGCTATGATGAGCTCTAAAACCTGACTGAAACTATTCAAACAGCTTGTTACTGTTTAGATGCTCTGACTTGATTAGCAACAATTTTCTCAAGGACTTTGGATAAGAAAGGAAGGTTAGATATAGGTCTGTAATTCACTAAGTCATCTTGATCAAGGTAAGGTTTCTTGAGTAAAGGTTTAATTACAGCTATTTTAAATTCTTGTGGTACGTATCCGTTTACTAAGGATAGATTAATCATATCCAAAATGGGGCCAGGAACCAAATGGATCACTTCTTTAAATAATTTGGTTGGAATTGGGTCCAACATACAAGTTGAAGGTTTAGATGAGGCTAATATTTTTGATAATTCCGAAAGCTCGACTGAATCAAAACAGCCTAAGCACAAATGAGGTTCTACAGTTCTTTCCGATACTGCCTCATTTACTGAGGAAGAAGTAATCATGTTTGGGAGGATGCCAATGATTTTATTTTTAATAGAATTAATTTTATTTATGAAGAATCCCATAAATTCATCACTGCTAAGAGCTGGGGGAATAGTTGGCTCAACAGAGCTATGACTCTGTGTATGTTTGGCAACTGTACTAAAAAGAAACCTAGAATTGTTTTTATTCGCCTCTATTAATGATGAAAAATATGCTGTTCTAGCTTGTCGAAGGGTCTTTTTATACAGCAGTAGATTTTTATTCCAGGTTAAATAGGAATCCTCTAGATGTGTAGAGCGCTATTTTCTCTCCAACTTCCTAGTATTCTGCTTTAAAGTACGCAACTCTGCGTTAAACCAAGGAGTCAGCCTCCTATGGCTAGCCACTTTCTTTTTTAAGGGGGCTACACTATCTAATGCCAAACGCAATGAGGACGTAACGCTGTGAACCAGACCATCAATTTCTGAAGGGTTAGAGATAGAATTGCTGCCATCCACTGTGTTACCCTGAGACACAAAGGAAAGTAAGAATGGTACAGATTCTTTAAAAATTGTTACAGCATTGTCTGATAAAGCTCTACTATAATTAAATTTTCTTTCAGATTTAAGATGGTCAGTTAAAGTAAATTCAAAAGTTATTAAGAAGTGGTCAGACAGGACCGGGTTATGTGGGTGGACTGTTATTTCCTCACACTCAATACCGTATGCCAGTACCAGGTCCAAAGTGTGTTTGCCCGAGTGGGTCGATCCCTGTACTTTTTGAGTAAAGCCAATTGATTCTAAAATAGCACTAAAGGCTGCATTTAGGCTATCACTTTCAGTATCCACATGAATATTAAAGTCCCCCACTATAATAACCCTATCAGTATTTAATACTAAATCAGATAAAAAATGTGAAATCTGATCCAAGAATTGAGCGTAAGGGCCTGGTGGACGATACAAAACCACAAACAAAAATGGTCTTAATGTTTTGCAACTTGGATGAGGAAAATTAAGGGTTAGATGTTCAAAAGAACTGTAGCTATCAATTGGTCTGGAACTAATTAGTAAATCAGAACGAAAAATTGTTGCAACTCCTCCTCCTCGCCCAGTATTTCTAGGAATGTGAAAATTTAAATGACTGGAAGGAGTTGACTCATTTATACTGACATAATCCTCCTGCTGCAACCAGGTTTCTGTGAGACAAAGCAAATCAATGTGAATATCACCAATCAAGTCATTTACTAACAAAGTCTTTGAGGAGAGAGATCTTATGTTTAATAAACCAGTCAAAGTTGTATTTATTTTTATGAGATTTCCATTATTTGCTTTTGTTGGCTTAACTTTTAATCCATTTAATTTTGTCCGTGGGCAAGACACTGTTTCTATAGGGTAATGGGTGGGTAACAGTACAGAAGCAGCAGAGAGGTGGGTTAAACTACGACTCTGCTTCCTGGTCTGGACCCTGGGGTGTCAGTGTTTTGGAGGACTAATAAATTCGGCCATATTCCTAGAAAGAAGAGCTGCTCCATCCAAAGTGGGATGGATGCCGTCTCTCCGGATCCGACCAGGTTTTCCCCAATAAGTTTGCCAGTTATCAATGTAGCCCACATCGTTTGCAGGACACCACCTAGACAACCGTTGATGGAATGACAGCATGCGGCTAAACATGTCGTCACTGGTCCGATCGGGCAGGGGACCAGAAAAGATTACAGAGTCTGACATTGTTTTAGCAAACTTACACACCGAAGCAACACTCATTTTAGTGACCTCCGATTGGCGTAACCGGGTGTCATTACCGCCAGCGTGCATAACAATCTTACTGTATTTACGCTTAGCCAGCAGTTTCAGGTAGGATTTGATGTCGCCCGTTCTGGCCCCTAGCAAACATTTGACTATGGTCAATGGTGTCTCTAATGCCACGTTTCTGACTATGGAGCTGCCAAGTACCAGGGTCGGCTTCTCAGCGGGTGTGTCGGTGAACGGGGAAAATCGCGGACCGGTTGGTGGTGGCCCGGGGGCTGGGTCCTAGAACTATGCTTCCTACGTACAGTCACCCAGCCGGCCTGAGGTCCCGGCTGCGCGGGCTCTACCGGAGGACGGCTAGGGGGTTCTGTTCTTGTTGGCTCCGCGCTGGCTAATGGGCTTCGGCTATCTGCTGGTTTTTCAACAGCGCGGAGCCGTGCTTTTAATTCTGATACCCTCGCCTCCAAAGCTACAAAAATATTACATTTATTACAGTTACCATTATCACTAAAGGAGGCGGGGAAGTAACTAAACATCTGACAGAGAGAGCAAGAGAGAAGGGTAGCCATAGCCGCAATGAAGCTAAGCTAACTGAGCTAACGAGACCTTACCACCCCAAGAAAAGCTGTGTGAAACACAAGGAGTTCCCAAAACGTAAAGTACACCACCAAAAAACGTGTGTTTTAGTGTGCTTGTGTGTTAAAATAACTTAGAAAGGCCTCAGCACAGAGAAAATAAGATCAATTCAAGAGAGTCTGAACACCAAACAGCTTACAAGGGCGCACAACAGGAAATGACGCGATACGGCTTACCCCCGTCGAATCAGCTCCTCCACCACAGAAGTGTGCAGTGTGAGTGCTGGGGAACAGAGCTATGAGCATTGAGTCCTCTGCGGCCTCCATCCCCGCTGAAGACAACCACCCCCACAGCATGATGCTGTCACCACCATATTTTCTGCTGGTGAACACACGTCAACTCATTTGAACTTTGTTTTATTTATGGGTAGCAGAGTTAAGGGGGTTAATATTAGCCGCACTTGAGAATCTGAAAGATCATAAAATATAATTTTCCTTTCACTGTACAGTAAAGAACAACTTGGTGTGGGTGCAGCCCATCAACATTTCCAATTCAAAATACAGAAGTTTGCAGTGCGGCAACGTGTAAAAAAAAAAAAAAAAAAAGTTCGAATCACAGTAGGCTACATCCTAAGAGGTCTTAAAGTGTTTCGCACCTGGAAATTGAGCAGCAAACGCGATCCCGGCAGCTCCATCACTGGTGGTGTCCGGGCTGAACTTCTCCGCCAGCACAGTGACCGAGCAGAGAGGGAGAGACTCCGCGATGAGGACAGCGGTGGAGAAGCCAACCACACCTGCCCCCACCACCACCACCCGGACACCTGTCATCCTTCACGGGCCGTAGGCAAGCAGAGGCGTCTCGGGACTCCTGAGACTGACACAGACCTTTTGTATGACCTTTTTTTTTTTTTTATCTGCCAAAGTTAATCCTCTACCAAGAGTTGCAAAGTAACAGATAAGATCCAGGAATCAATAACAAAAATGTCACTATAAGCACCTGTCTCCATTATAACACGTTGCAAAACAATCAAGAACAAGCGGGGCCATAAAAGGCAGCTTCAGCTTCGCCTCGGTTTCATTAGCCTGCCCTATATGGTGTTATTTACGGTCCAACATCAGCCTGCATAACACCTGCTGTGGTCACACAATAAACACGAAACGGCTTCCGCTGCATCAGAAATATCTGTTTCAGACAGATTCCCAACACTGTACTGACAAAACCATCTACAGACCTACTGTGATCTATTCTAAATTTACCCCCCCAACCTACCGTCTGCGACGCTGAAGTTGGCCTCCGATTCATAGCTTCTGATTCGGGCGCTTGACTAAAGGGCTATTCCACTACATTTAAGGAATATTGACTGCATTTGATCCTCTGGATCGAAATCTAAGACACTTTGGAATACTCCCACTTGAACCGGATTATTTTTGTACTAATTATAGATCCAATAAAAAGACATATTAATACATTATTCGTAAAAAAAATGTAGAAAATGGCGATTTTAGGGACTTTTTCTTTTTGCAAAAGGCCCCTCTACATCATGTATAGCCTACAAAAATTTTTTGGGGGGAGTTTGGGATTTGTGAAACTTTCATTTAATTTATTGAAAACCCTAAAAACTCATTGTGAGGCTATTTTTAATGTGAGAAGAGCCTTTCTGTCGTACCTTATGAAATATTGTTTATAATGATGCTATAACCTTTGTACAATATTGCGGTGATGTCACAACAAACAGTGCTGACAGATTTGTTAGTACTGTAGCTTTAGAAACTCACGTGTTTCAACTGTAAAATGAATATTTACAATATTAATCTAATCTAATTCCTTGATTCTTTAATCTCTATGATTGAGACAAACGTTGCGTTTATTATTAATCATAACTAATTTTGTAAAAAATATCGAAATTTATTTTACCCATGACAAGAGATATACATATTTGAACATTTTGTATTTGCTTATTGTGGTCAAATTCAACACAAAGATCAGTATTTTTTTTAATGATTTAATCAAAAACAGTGTTGACATTTTCCACAAATTTTGTGTCAAGTTTGCATACATTTTCGAACTCAAATTTTCAGAGATCTCATAACTTCTGACCACATTTGGAACTGGAAAGATGAAAAATGCAGTATGAATCTAAGCCAAGAAGCAGGGTTCCAACATAACAAAAGAACAAACAATGGATGGATGAATTATAGGTGTGAAAACGTCCTCAATCACAATTTACTATTAGAAAATGTAAAAGAATGGTAAAGTTGTACAGTTTATTTCGTGGTAGGACTATGGTGAAGAAACAGGATGCTTTTTTATATAGCTGCTCTGCTGGCATACAGATCAGGCCCAGGTAAGATCAGCAGAGGCAGGGCCGTGCAGAGACCTTTAGAGGGGCAGGTGCTCAAAGTCAAAAAGGGGCACATAGAACAAGTTTTACAACACCTTACAACAATATAACTTATAGTATACCATCCTGAATGACAACAACCGAAATTCATCAAGAATTTAAAAGGGAATCGCAGCATAATATTTTCATCACATAAGGACCATGCAAAGCAAAAGCAGCCTATTTTTTTATCTGATGGGGAACAATGTTGGTGTTGAGATACTGTTGCTGGGCTGTGTTGATCTGAGACTTTAGTGATTAAAAAGACCATAGGAGAGCTGGTAGCTGATTAAACAAGTGTTACAAAGTACATTATGGAATAATTTAACTTGCTGCTGTTTCTCACTACTAAAACCTAATATCTGACTGGTTTACCTCCACAGCAACTCAGCTGCAGAAGGTTTAAAGATCACAACACCTCAGAGGGGCAAACTTACCTTTTCTATAGTAGTGTTAGCACCTCGAAGAGATTTAGATTTTTAAAGTAGAGAGATAAAAAAATATAAATATATATCTTCAGCACACAGCAATGGGGTAAAAATACCATACAAAGTTTATTTGTATAGCACACTTAAAAACAGCAGGAGAGCCGACCAAGGTGCTGTACAGGGAATATAAAACCAAAGATACAACCAGGAGAAAGGATTAAAATCATTTAAGAGTATAAAAATAGTTAAAAAGAAGGTTAAGCAGATAGAAAGGCGTAAAGGTGGGTTTTTAAACGGGACTTTAAGACGGTGAGGAATGGTGACATTCTTATCGAAAGAGGACTTTGGTTCCAAAATGTCAGGCCACAGACCGAAAAGGCACGCTGACCACGACATTTGTATCGGGCGTTAGGGGTGAGGAGTAAATGGTGGTCAGCAGACCTGAGGGACCGTGTAGGTACATAGGGGAAGAGCAAATCGGACAAGTAAGTAGGTGCCAGCCCATGAAGTGATTTAAAAACGAACAACAAGATCTTAAACTCAATTCGAAAGCGAACAGGAAGCCAGTGCAGCTTTGCCAAAACCAATGTGATGTGTTTGGTGTCAGTCAATAATCGTGAAGCAGCATTCTGTACTAGTTGGAGCCGAGCAATAGAAGATGAGTTTATACCATAAAGTACTGAATTTGAATAATCGAGGCGCGAGGTAATGAAGGCGTGAATGACTGACTGAAGATGGCACCTCTTTAAAACGGGGTTAACCTTAGAAAGGCATCTCAAATGATAAAAGCAGGATCTCACAATTTGGTTGACGTGGGTGTCCATTCTGAGGGAGGAATCCATCTTAACTCCTAGATTAGAGACAGAAGTTTTTAGTCAAACGGAAAAAACGAAAGTTATGTTGTGTGGCCTCTGTCTTTGTGTCATTTTAGAGAAGAAAGTTGGCAGCCAGCCCTTCGCGTCACCAAGACGATTTGCTAACGGCTGCATCATGTCATTGGGTTTTATGGAGACATACATTTTGCAGTTGTCCACATAAAAGTGATATTTGACATGATGTTTTTTAAAGATGTAACCCAGTGGAAGGATATACAAATTAAAGAGGAGGGTTCCAAGAATGGAACCCTGAGGGACACCACAATTTTGAGGTGCGGACGGGGAAACAGAACCGCCTATCATAACATTAAAACTTCTGTCGGACAGAAAGGAGGCGAACCAGTCTAGGGCTGTGCCCGGGATGCCGACCAGCTGATATAGCCGTGCCAGTAAAATGGCATGGTCCACAGTATCAAAAGCAGCTGACAAGTCTAGTAGGACAAGCAGTATATCAAGGCCGGAGTCCAGGGTGATAAAAATGTTGTTAAAAAACAGAAAATGCACAGACTCTGTGCTGTGTAAGGATCGGTAACCCGATTGGAATGGGTCAAGGAGATGAACATCACCTAAATAGGAAGTAAGTTGGTTAAATACAGCTCGCTCAAGGAGTAAATATAATAAAATTTCAAATAATTGAAATTTAAAAAAATTACATTTATTTATTAGGATAAGAATAGATTAATTTTATTTGACAAATGCATTTCAAGTATTGATTAAATTTTTTCACATGTATAAATATCCATTTTTCCTGACATTTCGATTTATCAAATTGTGGCTCGTCCGGCTTTCCATAGGTCATTAGGTCACAGTTCATGTGACGTTTTTAGATGTGAGCTGCAGCGGCAATATGGGCCGAACCCTTCTTTGGAACTGTAAGTTCATTTCATTTACGGCTGCTCACCTCCAGCCCAGATCCTGTGTGCCTGATAGTAACTTTAGGTGAAAGGAGTGGAGAGCGGACTGACGGTAGGCTGAACCTTTGCTTTGGAGGTGTGTTCCTCGGGTGACAGTCACGCTGCCTGACCCAGAGAGGAGGGATCGATTGAGCCTGCGTTATTTTTCTCACCAAGCCTGTAGCGTAACGAGCAGTTTGTAGCTACAGCGTTGAAGCAGCCTAATAAACTCAAAGTCAGTAGTTTTCTCTGTGGCCAAACCGCTTCTGTGTTTGGGGAGGGGGTGAGGGGGGGATCTGAAACCACAACTGCAAGGACGATATGGAAGAAAAAATAAAAATAGTTTTATGTAACTTCAGAATCAGGACTATATCTGTCCTCATAATCATGTTCCTTTTGCATTATGATACACAAACTAAGTTTAAAAATGATGTTTTTAAAAGTTTTATGGGTTTCTAATGAGTAGAGGTCAGCCAAATAAGTATGTCCCCATTTACCAAAGTTGCTTTTTCAGTTTTCTGGTAATATAATGATTTGCCTGTCTTCTTTAGCTGAAATGAAAAAATGTATAAAATTATAAAAATCAGCACAATTTAATTACGTCCCCCAGTTTTGTTCAACCATGTAACAACATACCAATCTTCCCCTTTTTAAAAAGTTAAACTTTCCTAGCACCCAGAAAGTGACATCACTCAAGTCTTTTCCGCTCATACAGTAAAGGAAAGTAAGTGTTAGCATAGCTTCTGACCTATATTTTGTTTTTATCATCAAACTGACATTGTCAAGCTCAGTCTTTTAACAGTGTCACATGCAAAAATTATATTTATGATTGGTTTTGAAAATGCTAATGATTGTCTTGAAAAAACAGATTGATTTCTTGTTTTTCCTCATGTTATGTGCTGTTCCATACAGTAGTTAATGTGGACTTATGGTTAGGTTTAGCCAAAATCTTCAACCCCATAACAAAACAAACTGCTTTAAAATGACCATAATAACAAAAATATTCTTAATGTTTGAAATTTTATGCCTAAGGTGTATAAATATAGTTTTTCAGAGATACAAATACTCCATCAGATGCCATGTTGAGAACAAATTTGGTGTTGGTAGATTGTTCATTAACCAGAAACCCCAAAGTGCACTAAATTCAGAGAACGACCCATAAATAATTTTATTTTTTAAAGAGCACTTGGCCCACGTGCCCAAGCCCCCTCCCTGCACGCGCCTGAACAGAAGAAATCAAGGTCGATTCGAGTCTATATTAACTGGCAACACTACACTACTATATTTAGAGATCATAGTTATCATACTGCCATCCGCTTTGTGTATACACAAAGTGAATACATTCACTTTCCCGTGGTACACTAGCCAGTCCATTACAACGCAACACAGAAGCTGTGAATTTGATGCCAACTTCAGTGTCGCTCTCCTTCTGGCACTAGACATTACTTTTTTTTTGCGGTTATCACAGAGAGAATCGGCGACGTGCAGGTCCTAAAGGAAGTCTTCCCAGTAAAAACATTGGTTCTTTAAAATGTAACATTTGAAAGGGAAAAATTGAACGACATGGAAAAAAATCTCTGTCCCATATGTTGTTTTTTTGTTTAAAAACAAACGCAGTCATTGTCATACAGACTTTTTTAACGCCACACAATGCGGCACAACATTACTCTTGATCTACAAACCATGCAGCATTGTGTTGTCCGTTCCCAGCGTTCGTGCAAAGCCAAGCCCGAGCATGTGTAGATCAGCGCACCGTGCATCCCGCGTTATATCTCGCGATAAGTGAGTCGCGTTCACGCTCGTCGTTCCAGTGAAGGTAAGGTCCTTAAAGCTCACTACTTTTGGTGACATTGCGGCCCTCAGAAGCCTGCAGAGCGACGTGTTGCTAGCATTCATACATTATAGAACATTAACACAGCCGTATTCATAGCCGTGTTAGCTGGTTGTGGCTTCATTCGTGTCGGCCTGGGATGCGTTGGTTAAAACGGCTAGCTTGCTAGCATTCAAGGCTACAATTGATCTCAAAACATTTCTTAGACCAAGCATTCGGACACTGCAAAAAAAAAAAAAAGACCTTAAAACAAGTGCTGACTAAATGTATCAGTTCGCCTTCGTAGAACCAACACCAGAGGAGTCTGCTACGGAGAGAATTGGATCTGAAACAATGCATGTCATGGAGAAAATGAAAGTAGCTAGCTAAATCACCATGGCAACAGAGGCTGCTTCAGATGTTTTTGTCTGATGAAATCTGAATAATGGAGCATATCTCTTTATGAACATTATTTCAATAGATCTGTTGTGGTTAACATCTTGTGTGATTATGCGCATATAAATTATGATAAATATGCTTTGATACTTCCAAAGAGACCGCAATTACTACTGTTTTTGTTTAATATTCGTAGATAAAATGTACATAAATGTTAAATGAGCGAACTACATTCCTTTTTGATCATTTTTGAATTGATCTGTGGATAAATTAAATGTATGATTTGATTGTTTTGCGGCAAAAGAATGTGTCTTTTTTTTGTAAAGTATTAAATGCATAAAATGAAAAAATGAATTTAGGGAAAAAACTAAATAAAATTTAATGAAGAAAATCAGCTTCATGGGGCCCTTTATAAGGCAGACTGACCTTTTTTTTTCTTTTCTTGTGCAGATACATCACATCCGTTTCGTTCTTTTCTGGTTCTTTTTCTTGCCTTCAGCCTTACAAAAGCTCTGTTTAATGTTTTGTTCAGTGTCTTGTGAGGGAGAAGATGTCTCAGAAAGAAACAGTTCCGTCTTCCTCCATCATTCCCCTACGCTCAGATGAACACAAGCAGAGTATTCTCAGCAAATTTGGCAGACTGCGGGAAAAAGACCTACTTTGTGACATTACGCTTGTTGTAGAGGACGTACACTTCAAGGCTCACAAAGCTCTGCTGGCAGCCAGCAGTGAGTACTTCTCCCTCATGTTCACCGCAGAGCAACGGGTCCCTCGGTCCACCTACAGGCTGGACGGTATGACGGCGAAGATGTTCGGCGCCGTGCTGGAGTTCATCTACAGCGCCCAGGTGTCTGTGGAGGAGAGCTCCACGGAGCAGCTGCTGGCCACAGCTCATAGGGTAAAGGTCAGAGAGCTTGTTGATGCTCTCACTGAGCTCACAGGCTCTACAGCGGGAGGCCTAAAGGATGAGGCGGCATCAGTAAGAGCTGAGGTGGCGGATCTGTCAAAACGCAAAAGAGGACGGCCAAAGAAAGATGTAGGTGGACCCTGCGAGGGCTCAGACAACACCCAGGCCGCCGAGGGTGAACCTGCTAAAGACAAAGCGGATTATAGCGCCGGATCCGACCAGAGACGTCAAAGCAAACGCAAGATAAGGACGCCGGTTAAATACAAGGGCTACAGAATTGGCAGTGATGGAGCAGGAAGCAAAGAGCCAGGGAAGAGGGGCTACAAGAGGAAATACCCCAACACAGAGGCACGGTGCGAGGACTGTGGGAAAGTGTTCAAGCATCATCTCTTCCTAAAGATTCACCAAAGAACTCACACTGGTCAGTTAAGATTTCATTCAACAAGTCTAGGAGGCGTTTAACTGACAGGGCTGAAAATTCAGGAGCAGTATCACGTTATAACGAAGAAGAAAAAAAAACTCGTTAAAACTAGAAAATGTTATATATGAAGTCGTTATAAAGTGATTTATGTCTCCTTAATGCGACGGAGTATTTGGGCCATTGTGGACAAAAGGAAAAAAAAATTCCACGCAAAGAAAATCGGACACTTTGAGATTCATTTCACATATTTTCAAGAAAAAAACTTGGAAATTCTTGTATTTAGAAAAGTCGAACATTTGCAAGTGAAAACTCCGAAATTATGAGACTAATTAGATATTTTCAAGAAAAAACTCTAAAAATGTTTGTTGAAAAGTCGTAAATGTGCGAGAGAAAACTGAGAAATGACCATGATCAAAAGCATAAATTTTCGATATTCAAACTAAGATATTTTCTGAGATTGTAAAGTCAGACATTTGCAAAAAATAAACTCCTACATTTTTAAGAAAAAACACTGCATATTTTAGAAAGAAGATGGCAGTCCAATAAGATTTAGGTGCTGAATTTATGAGACGCACATCTGGATATTTTCAGAAGTCTAAGTGGTTCTCTTTCCCCTGATAAGAACAACATCTCCTGGGTGCCTACGAGGACATGAACGCCTCGAACAGGAGAGACTGTGAAGAAGAAACTGCAGCATGGCTGCATCAAGTAGGTATCGTTGAGCACCGCGCAAGTGTGTAACTTTAGTTATTGCAACAATAGAAGACCTTAGCTACTTTAGTCTGAACCCGAGAGAAGCCGTTCTGATCCGGGAAAAAAGCCGTGCTTGGCTGACTTAGACGTTTGAAAATATCCAGATGTGCATCTTGTAAAGTTAACACTTAAATCTTTTAGTACTGGCATTTTCTGTTGGAAATGACTGATTCAACATCTCAGCAAACTGCAGTAGCTTCTTTTTGCATTTTTAATAAGTTGTAATCTGTCAGTGGAACGTATTTTTATTTCTCGTTATAACAAGATATGAAACTCGACAAAACAGGAACGCTTGCCGTTAAGGCGAGATATAAAACATATTAAGACGAGATACGGGCCCCGAATTTATTTTCAACTCTGGCAGTTAAACAACAAGCCAGACATTTATGGGTTCAATATCATGCCACAGACGATTTGTGTGTGCACAAAGATTTAGCATGTGAAAAGATGGTTTATAGTTGTATAAAACAAGTCGTACTTGTAAAAACAATCTGAACCCGCAGAAAAATTTTTTGGCTGTGCAAGAAACCTTTGTCTGCAGAAATATTATTTGCAAACATGTAGATCAGTTTCGTAGTTGTTGTTTTTTTCCTGTGTGTCTGCAAATTGAATTTGTACCCGTAAAAGTTTCGCCATACAAAATATCTGTACGAATGAGACATCTCGGGCTCGTGTGGAACACGGCACCTACGAGCTCGCAAAACAAAAACCTACAACCACAAAACGTTTTTACAGATTAAAGGCCAGTCAAATTCGTGCCACTAACGGCCAACCAGGAGACTGCATACTGGCGAGCCAAACACCCAATGACAGATGACGACGTCTTTAGGGAGAAAAAGAAGGAGAAGCTCCCGAAAAGTATTCACAGATTCGGCTTTTGCAGATCAATAACTTATCATCGGAGCATTGCTATTACAAAACCGACACATCAGTGCAATCACAGCAAGGTGGACTGCGAGCTACAATCGTATTTGATTTGATTTGAATCGTATTTTCCTCAAAACGAGCCGTTCCTCCACGCTAGGAGACTTGCATTGGCCTCTATGCAGAGCCTGCTGGTGCGCGACTGCGCAGGGACCGTCAACAAATTGCAACACCGAACAAAATACGACAAAGAACTATTCAATTCCTTCACATAGGACAGGTGTATTGTCAACAAAATTGTATGTGTGTGTGTGTATATATATATATATATATATATATATATATATATATATATATATATATATATATATATATATATATATATATATATATATATATATATATATATATAAAAATAAACACAGCAAATATAAACCCTTTTCCATTGATCTTACTACAACACATAGTTGTTAAAATGTTTTATAAGTAATTTTAGGAATTTTTTATCACTCAAAAAACTAATAGAATGTGCAACAACAAATTACATGTTGTAGTGCTAGGAAACTCATAGCACACATATACCGTCTCCCCTTGTTCATACTACAACTCATACTTTAGTTGAACAAGCTTCAAAAAATTATTTTTGTGATATTTTAGCATTCAAAAACTTTTTAAATCTGCAATAACTACACTATTAGATGCTGTAGTGCCACCAAATTCACAGGATATATAAACCATCTCCACTTGAGCATACTACAAATACGCCAGAAATTCATTTTAGGGATTTTCTTATTATGAAAAACCAAATTACACAAGAAGTAAAGGATAGCTTATGCTTACGTTGATTTTTGTAGTTTTTTTGCTACATATGGCAAATAAATCCTTAATGTCTTTGATACATTTACCAACCGCCTGTTTAGGACACCTGGTGACATTGTACTATGTAACTGTGTTGTCTGTAGGCTCTGCGTAGAGGCCAATGCAAGTCTCCCCACGCGGAGGAACGGCTCGTTTTGAGAAAAATACGATTCAAATCAAATACGATTGTAGCTCACAGTCCACCTTGCTGTAATTGCACCGATGTGTCGGTTTTGT
The DNA here is from genome assembly GCA_963556495.2 of Valencia hispanica. Lineage (NCBI taxonomy): Eukaryota > Metazoa > Chordata > Actinopteri > Cyprinodontiformes > Valenciidae > Valencia > Valencia hispanica. The sequence continues at coordinate 31,282,539 of OY747720.1, forward strand.
AATAGCAATGCTCCGATAAGTTATTGATCTGCAAAAGCCGAATCTGTGAATATTTTTCTAACTTTTTGGGAGCTTCTTCTTCTTTTTCTCCCTAAAGACGTCGTCATCTGTCATTGGCTGTTTGGCTCGCCAGTATGCAGTCTCCTGGTTGGCCGTTAGTGGCACGAATTTGACTGGCCTTTAATCTGTAAAAACGTTTTGTGGTTGTAGGTTTTTGTTTTGCGAGCTCGTAGGGTGCCGTGTTCCACACGAGGCCGAGATGTCTCACTCGTACAGATATTTTGTATGTCAAAACTTTTACGGGTACACATTTAATTTCCACACACACCGGGGAAAAAAAACACAACTACGAAACTGATCTACATGTTTGCAAATAATATTTTTGCACAGCCACAAAATGTTTCTGCGGGTTCAGATTTTTTTTACAAGTACGACTTGTTTTATACAACTACAAAACATCACTTCACATGCAAAATCTTTGTGCACGCACAAATCGTCTGTGGCATGATTTGAACCCATAGACATTTGCCTCACTGTAGTTTCCCTCCCTCCCTTCCCAGGAGAGAAGCCATTCCACTGCTCGGTTTGTGGGAGGAGCTTCACTCAGAAGCACACCCTGCTGGCCCACCAGCGCATACACACGGGAGAGAAGCCGTTTGTCTGCAGCATCTGCTCAAAGGCACTTTCTACCAAGCACTCCCTGCAGGAGCACATGAACCTCCACGAAGGTTAGATTTTCTTCAAGGACTAATCAAAGCCTATTTTCCATCAGCATATTATTCTTCATTTTTCCACAGAGGAGAAATCATTCGACTGTGATAAATGTGGAAAGACCTTCACTCAAAAGAAGCAACTCAAAAGCCACTACAGAGTTCACACAGGTGAGTAAACCCCACTATTAAGAACACTTGTGCTCACATTTTAGATCATTATATATTTTTTCCCCTTATTATTTCACTAAAGGTAAATCACTGCCAGAATGTGATCTGTGTCATCACAAGTTTATGGATGCAGCTCAACTGAAGAAGCACTTCAGAACACATACAGGTAAAAAAAAAAAAAAAAATCCAAACGATTTCTTCCTCTTCCGTCCAGAAACCAAGCGACGTTATTACAGCACGTCTAATGTATGTGGAAACATTGTTTCCACAGGTGAGAAGCCTTTCACTTGTGAGATTTGTGGCAAATGTTTCACAGCCAAGAGCTCGCTGCAGACGCACATCAGGATTCACAGGTGAGGGATAAACATTGACTGTTTGGACACACACGGATATCCAGCGCCGTATCAGTCGAGGAGAACATAAGTAAACGCAAAATGCTGTTTTTAAATGAAGGTTTTTATTATCAAGTGAGAAAAAGAATCTAAACCTACATGGCCTTTGTGACAAAGTGATTGCCCCTCCACCCCCCGGCTTATCACACCTGAGTTCAATGTCTATAGCCCCACTCAGGCCTGATTACTGCCACACCTGATTCAGTGAAGAAATCCCTTCCATTAGACCTGCCTGACGAAGTGAAGTAGACCAAAAGATCCTCAAAAGCTTGACATCATGCTGATAGCCAAAGAAATACAGGAACAAATGAGAGGGAAAAAAAGTAATGGAGCTATGTTAGTCTGGAAAAGGTTCTAAAGCTTTGGGACTCCAGTGAACCAAAGTGAGAGCCGTTATCCACCAATGGTGAAAACGTGGAACAGGGGTGAACCTTCCCAGGAGTGGCTGGCCGACAAAGACAAGGACCCCACAACAACGTCCAAAGAACTTCAGGCCTCACTTGTCTCCATTAAGGTCAGAGTTCATGACTCTGCTATAAGAACAAGATGGAGCAGAAATGGCCTACATGGCAGAGTTCCATGATGGAAACCACTGCTGAGTGTAAAAGAATGTTTAGGCTCATCTCAGTTTTGCAGAAAAGATCTTGATGATCCCCAAAAGAATCCTCTGTGGACTGACGAGACAGAAGTTGAACTGTTCGGAATGTGTGTGTCCCATTACATCTGACGCGTTTCAGAAAAAGAACATCATACCAACAGTAAAACATGGTGGTAGTGTGATGGTCTGGGGCTGTTCTGCTGCTTCAGAATACTTGCTGTAATAAATGGAACCAAAACATCCTGAAGGTGAACCTCCGGCCGTCTCTTCCTGAACCTCAAGCTGAAACCAACTTGGGTTCTGCAGCTGGAGATAGATCCAAAACACACCAGCAAGTCCACATCTAATTGGCTGAAGGAAAACAAAATGAAGACTTTGGAGTGGCCTAGTCAAAGTCCTGACCTGAATTCTATTGAGATGCTGTGGCATGGCCCTAAAAAGGCAGTTGATGCTGGAAAACCCTCCATTGTGGCTGAACTACAACAATTCTGCGATGATGAGTGGGCCAAAAGTTCCTCCACAGCCGCTGGAAAAGACTCAACAATGGGAACCAGATGTATTAGGTTTAGGGGGCAATCACTTTGTCCCCCAGGGCCATGTAGGTTTGGATGTTTTAAATCTTCATTTAAAAACTGCAATATGTGTTTATTTGTGTTGTCTTTGACTAATATTTAAATGTTTTTGATGGTCTTAAACATTTAAGTGTAACAAATGTGAAGAAAAAAAAGAAATCAAGAAGGGGGCAAACACTTATTCACACCAATGTAGTTCTTTATTTTAATATAATATTTTGTTTTGGTCACTGTTTGTTGATTACATAATTTTAAGACTTTATAGAGTGACTTTTTTGTTTTATGTATGTTTTTCTCAACCTTGGCATGTTGTTTCTTTTCCATGTTGGTTGAAAATGGTAAATATGTCGCCTTGCAAATGTATTTACACCCACTTAACAATAGCATCTGAGAACTCTGGCGTGCATTTGTAGTCACCCCCTTTTTACTCAGTCACCCAGAAATGCAAAAGTCACCAAGTGAGCAGACAGAGTCTGCCTTTGTGTGATTTAATCTCAATGTAGATGGAGGTGTTCTGTGAAAGATCATAGAATGTTAGACAACAAACAGCATCATGAAGACCAAGGAAGACAAGCAGGCTGTAGTTATTAAACAACACAAAAAGCTTTAAATATCTCTGTTCAATCCATCACCCACAAATAACGAATACGGCACGACTGCAAACCTACCAAGAAACATTAAATGAATGAAAGGGAAGAAGAAAAAAAGGCCCAAGGTTACTCTGGAGGAGTAGGACAACTGTTAAAGGTGCACTCCACAAATCTGACGTTTATGAAACAGAAGAAGAAGAGAGCCATTGTTGAAAGGCAGCCATAAGAAGCCCCACGGCAAACATGTGGGGGCACGTCCTCTGCTCAGAAGAGACCGAAGCTGAACTTCTTGACCTATAAGCAAAAACAGAAAACCAACACAGTGCAATATTCTCAGCGCCCCCTTTAACACTGTGAAACATGGTGCTGGTAGCAACATGCTGTGGGGATGCCTTTAATCAGCAGGGACAGGGGAGCTGGTCGACAATCACTTTAAACTATCAACCAGTTATATTAGAATGGCGTAGATGAAACCTCATTCATGTGTTAGAATGGCCTAATCAAAGTTCAGCCCTAAATCGAACTGAGAATCTGGCAAGATTTTTAAAAACAACAACCCGGATGTACAGATATTCTCCATCCAGTCCAGCTAAGTTTTAGAATGAGCTAAAAGTTTACTTGCCTCAGATGGGCTGAACACGATTGGACAGAGATATTTGTTAAAAATGTAAAGCCCTCAATGACTTATTTTCTTTCCATGTCTCAAATTAGAATTAATTTGTGTTTCATCAAACAAAAAAATGAAAATAAAAGTTTGAATTGTATGCAGGGCATATATCAGACCAGCTGTAAGCAATGCTTCATGTTAAATGCAGTCTTCCTGATTGTTACGTTCTTGTTTAGAGGGGAGAAGCCATATAAATGTGACCTCTGTGAGAAGACTTTCTCGGACCCGAGCGCGAGGCGACGCCACATTGCCTCCCACTCTGGGAAGAAACCGTTCACCTGCCCCTTCTGCAACCTTTCGTTCACCCGGCCGGACAACCTGAAAACGCACACCAAGTCTCACAACAAGGAGAGACCTGCCGCGGCGGAGGCCTCACCAGGCGCACCGCAGGAGGAGCCACACGGCGTCCTACAGCTGCAGCAGTACCAGCCAGCCCTTGGCTCCGAGCATGAGATCCAGCTGGTGGTGGCCGGGGGGGTGAACAACATTAACTTTGTTCCAAGTCAGGATCAGGAGATCAGCCTGATCGCCGCAGACGGAGAAACGACGCAGTCAGCCCGCTCCGGGGTCACGCTCCTCACCCAGCCGTCAGGACCGATCCAGAACCAGGCGCTGGTCGCTCAGGGCGATGCCGCGGCCCACACCCCGCAGATGCATTCCGTCCACCAGCCGGAGCAGATGCACGTAATCACCCTGAGTAAGGAAGCAATGGAGCACCTGCAGGCCCACCACGGCCCTCCACATCCCCTCCATATAGGCCGCCCCATCCAGTTGATGCAGCAGCTGGCCGTGGCTCAGGAGAGCTCACAGGGGATGGTGAGCAGGCAGCAGCAGAGCCAGGCCATCCACTTCAGCAGCCAGGCTAGCCAGCCTATCTCCATCAGCCAGACCAGCGAGCAGATCTCCAGGCAGCACATCCAGGGACAGACGTTCCAAATCCAGGCAGGAACTGTGTCATACATGTACACAACCGGCCTTCCCCAGGACCGCTCAGACGACTGCATTCTCCAAACAAAGATCTGAATAGATATAGATATAGATAGATAGATAGATAGATAGATAGATAGATAGATAGATAGATAGATAGATAGATAGATAGATAGATAGATAGAGGTCGAAGGAGCTCAGAGATAGAACTGTGACAAGGCACAGATCTGGCCGAGGTTACAAAAGAATCTCTGCAGCACTCAAGGTTCCTAAGTACAGAGATATCCTGGAAGAAAACTTCTCTCAGTGCTCAGGACCTCAGACTGGGCCGGAGGTTCACCTTTCAACAGGACAATGACCCTAAGCACACAGCTAAAATAACAAAGGAGTGGAGTGGCTTTGGAACAACTCTGGGACCGTTTTCGACTGGCCCAGCCAAGAGCCCTGACCTAAACCCAATTGAACATCTCTGGAGAGACCTGAAAATGGCTGTCCACCAACATTCACCATCCAACCTGACAGAACTGGAGACGATCCCCAAATCCTGTCATTTTCTCAGTTGTAAACATGCAGCATTTCCACTGCAAATAACAGATTAACTAAAAAAGAAGCCATGTGGAATACAGTGGTAGAACTTAGAATACATCCTGTGTGGGGAAATAAATGTTTGCTTGTCAGAACGGTACCAACATGCATGGTGTGATTTGAAAGCTGCATATTGAAAATATGGAGAAGTTGTGAGTTTAGTTCTCCGATACGTATATATTTATTTGAGTTACTGAACCAAAAAAAACAGAAATATGTAGCCTGGAAATGAACAGTAAAATAAAATTAAATGCACAAATAAGGGTGTGAAAGTTACAAAAACAATGCTTTGTTGAAATCCTTCGATGTGTACAGTGCCTTACAGAAGTATTCGTGCCTCGTGACATGTTTTATTTGTACGTTTTGTGACATTCTAACCACAATCGTCAATGTATTTATTGGGTTATATGTGATCAACCAACCCAAAGTGGTGCTTAATTGTAAAGGGTTTTTTTTACAATTAAAAACCTGAAAAGTGTGGTGTGTATTTATTTTCTGCCCTCCTGAGTCAAAATCTTGTACAGGAGCCTTTTGTTACATTTTCAACTGCAAGTCATTTTATGTCAACTAGGTTTATATTTAGGGGCTGAAATAGTTTTTGTAAAACCACTCAAGATCGGTCTAGCATCTGTGACCAATTTTCAAGTCTTGCCACAAATTCAATTGGGTTTAGGTCTGGACTTTGACTGGGCCATTGTCACACATCAATGGGCTTCATCTAAACTCTTCTGTTGTAGCTCCGCCTGTTTGATTCTCGTCGTTGTCTTGCTGGAGGTTGAATCTCCGCCTTTTCTGTCTTGATTGCCCCATAGTTAGCTCCATCCATCCTCCCTTCGTCTTTGAGCAGTGTTCCTGTCCCCTTTTGAGATCCCCACAGCATAATACTGCCACCACTAATTTTCCCCATAGGGATGGTGTGTTCTGGGTGTTGTGCAGCGTTGATTTTCTGTTCACACAGGATTTTGTGTGGAGGCCAAAAAGTTTGTTTCATCTGACCTGAGCATAGTGTACATCCAAACTAACAACCTTTCTAAAAAAATAAAAAGTGACATAACATTAAACATGGTGGTAGTGTGATGGTCTCTGGCATGCTTTAAGACCTTGACGGAACAGTGACTTTTTATCTCTAGCTGAAAATCCTGAGGGAAAACGTTCAGCCATCGGTTTGTGATGTGGCCTTAAACTCGAGGGCACCCGGGTTAGGGAGCACTCCAAGCAAATCCACCTCTGAATGGCAAAAATTGAGCTTTTGGAGTGGCCTAGTCAAAGTCCAGACTTAAATCAGATTTAGATGTTCCAGCATGGCCTTAAGCAGCCTGTTCATGTTCAAAAACCCTCCAATGGGGTTGAAATTAAACATCCATCCATCCATTTTCTGTACCCGTCATTCCTATGCAGGGTTGCGGGGGGGCTGGTGCCTATCTCCAGCTGTCATGGGGCGAGAGGCGGGGTTCACCCTGGACAGGTCGCCAGTCTATCGCAGAAATAAAACAACTCCTAAAAATAATGGACCCGAATTCCTCCAAAGTAAAAGACTCATTGGCTGTTATACCAAACACTTGATGACACAAACAGGGTATGGGGTAAACCGTCCCTTACTATTTCATCATTTAAGACATTTAATTGAAACAAAAAAAAGCAAAGACAGGAGAAATTTGTAAGGGGAGGAAATATTTTTTCCCCAGCACTGCAGAGAGAGCGTTCGGTCTTTCTGCTCTGGGATCTAACCCTCTGCTTTCTGGTTCGGCTCTCTGGGATCTTGGCTGTGCTGAAGACTCATGAAGTGTTGCTAAGTTTGTTTTGCTGCCAACCTCCAGGGTTGACTGCTGGCACCGCCAAAAGGTCCTGTGTAGACCTGAGATAGAAATAGAACAGAGAAGGAGGTTTTACTGCAGGGCAAAAAAAACAAAACAAGCCTGAACATACAGCCTCAGCCACAGTGACACTTTTTTGTTTTGTTTAAAGTATATACATGTTCCAGAGTGATACTTTCAAAGTCTAGGTTTAAATCCAATTGAGAATTTGTGGCAAAGGCTTGAATTTTGATTGTCACAGACACTCTGCATCCAATCTGACTGAGTTTGAGCTATTTTACAAGGAAAGTAGACAAACATATTGGTCTCTAGATGTGCAAAGCTGGTAGAGACAAACAACAAAAGGTTCTGCTTACAGTGAAACAGTTCTTTTGCATGTTTGGTCCAAATGAGAACTACTCACAGTGGATCACTTCAGCCTCTTGTGGGTAAAATGAGTAGTGCAGAACTTTTTTCCTCACTTGTCTAAGAATAAATGGGAACCCACTTTCCTGTTCAGAATTAAGAGCTTTAGAAAAATAAAAAACACACATCAGTCTTTGTCATTGCTACAGCATTTGTCTTTTTTCTTTATGAGAATGAACAAGATCAAATTTCTCACTTTTTATCGAATACTAAAGAGGGGAGTTGACTCCTTGAAACTCAAACCAAAATCACAATCATCTTCATTCACCAAGGAATCTCAATGAAGACATTTTAAATATAAATATTTTATAAAAGAAAAATAAATGTGGTCCTTTTTTTAGTGTTTTCACAAAAGAGGAAGAAAATGTTGAATTAGTGCAAATATGCATGGGCTTGATCTGGGCGCTCTGTTAAGTGCTGATCAGGGAGACAGCCTGGGGGACGAAACTGTCTCTGTGCTTGTTAGTTTCTATAGCTCTCTGTAGCGGTTTGTGTTCAGGATGTGTGGGATCTGCAGAGATTTTAGCTGCCCTCTGCCTACCCTAAATCTGTACGAGTTCTGGACGGCGGGAAAATCAGCCCTGATGATCCTCTCTGTAGACCTAATTGTTTGTTGAAGTCTGTTCCTGAACACAGGACAGACTGACTAATGGCAGCATAGAAGACGACCAGCAGCTCCTGTGGTATAGGTTGCATTACTTGAGTTACTGCAGGAATTAGAATCTCTGCTCTAGGCCTCCTTACGAACAATGTCTTTGTTTGAGGACCATCTCGGGTCACAAGATGGGGCGGTCCCTAGGAACCAGAAGTGTTGAGGAGGGTGAAGGGATGTATGGGGGGTGTTCTCCGGCGGTCCACCATCATCGTAAGCGGGTTACGCTTCAGGTGGCTCTGCCCACGACAGCGGACAAGCTGACAGTGGTGTCATCTGCAAACTTCAGGAGTTTACAGATGAGCCTACTGAAATGCTGTCATTTGTGTACAGAGTGGGAAAAGAACACCCCCCTGGTTATCTCCTTACCATAGCACCAATGCAACTATAACATTTTAGTTTTGTATTTTCAGTGGCTCTCGGAAGCGAAAGTTCCTGGTAGAGTGGCAGGTTTTGTAATAAAAAGAAATTAAACCATGATAAATCACTTCAGAAGTTATTGATTGATATATATTGTGTATGATTCAACTGAAAAAGAAGCATACTGGTTGCATACTGTTAAATGACCCTTAGAACAGTGACTTTTTTTTTAACATACAGTACATATTCACACAAAGATGCACACATATCACATTCTTCCTAAGGCTGTGCCAAAGGTCTTCATTGTGGCATTACTTTGAGCTGAAATGATCTTTAATTCCATAGAGGATATTATTTTTATTATTATAATGCTGTAAAATACTGTGCTGTAGATGCATGTAAATTAGGGTTGTCAGTGTACTAAAATTTTAAACTTAATACCAAAAAAATACTCAGTGCCACATTTGACATTGGGGAAACCTTTTTTAAAAGCACAGTCTTCTTTCTAACAAAGATAACAGAAGTATAACCACAAGGTATGGAGCTTGTTTTTGTGGCGGTTATGGTTGGCCTGAAACCGATGGCCCCAATAGCTCAGTCTGTCACTGGTAATTTAAAGTCATCTCCAAAAACCTTGAGTTTACCTTTCAGAGAGACATTGATTGATACTTTTGAAAAGGTTAGACTTTAAATCAACTGACCTTACTCTGATGAATGTTCTTTCTCAATTCCCTTCAGAATTTCTCTCTGAATTGTTAGACTTCATGTTTGTTTTCATTTTTTACTTTTGCTTAGGTTTAAGTTTTGTTTCTTCAGTTAATGAATCACTGAAATACATTTTTGACAAATAAAGTAACATTTAATTCTATTAGTGACTAAAGGCGATCTCATATAATCATTAAACTTTGTGTCAATGTTGGGTGTATATATATATTTTCTTCTATAAGATTTTCATCTCATTCCTTTCGGTATGTGATAATGGCTCCCTTAGGAAGAGAACTTACCTTTCAGATAGATTTTTATTGGATTTGAGTGTGATCAAGAAATTCCATATTTATGTATTTTTGATACATTAACATAATTAAGTACCTCCTCAATTGCTACATTTGATGGTTCACCCTTTATCATTCTGTGCAAACCCTTTGAGTTAATGCTGTGTTAAAAACTTTTGATTCAGCTTTGGCATTCAGTCTTCTTTAGCTTCCAGCGTCTTCACTTGGCAACCCATCTGCCTTCTGAAAGTTCACAACTATAAGAATGTGAGGACATCTTTTGTCTACAACTGTCTTCAGAGGCTTTCTTTGATCAAATTTAGTTCTGGGCTCTAAATAGGCAATTTCAAAATTTGTATTTCTTATGTGGATTTTGATATGCCCTTGAACTCTATATATAGCCCAGCTTCCATGTTCAACTTTTTAGCAGACATCTGAAGGTTAGGGGTGAAAATTGACTGGAATGTGAAATGCTTGATATTTTCACCCATCTTGATCAAAGTCCTGCTGTAAATCTGAAGCAAAGTAACCCCAGAGCAGGATGAAGCAAACGCCATGTTTCTCTGTGAGCGAGCCTGGTGTCCTTCTGATGGTGCTCAGAGTATTGCTTTTTTGTCACAATTTTGTTGCTCAAGACTTAAATTATATTTTTATTAGACCATAACGCAATCCTCCACAAGGTTTTTTTTTTGAAGATTTTAGCCTGGTCTGGTGGTTTCCTTTGGAAGAAAAAGTTTCAGTTTCACCACCCTACTTCTTAGCCTATTTCATTTATGCCTATACCGCCTTTTTTGTCCTTTATAGTGCATCACTTTTTGATACCCATACAACCACCATAGAATCTGTGATGATACTCATAAAATTCCTGAATTTACTTATAGCTTTTGGTTTTTTAGTATGCGAACCCATGATTATGAGTGGCTCCAGTCTAGCCACCCCTTTTAAAACCTTTTTTGGGGCAACCCTGCTGACGGCAGAAAAACCAGCTAAATGGTTTCATACCCTGTCTTCAAGCCGAGCTCTTCTTCAACACATTATGCTGATACATTGGCTTCACCTCAAATTGGATCTCGATGAAAAGCAGGATCTCTTTTTCTTTTCTTTCTAACTCAATATTAGAGCAGCTGTGATAACACGGAAAAAATGCGTAATGAAACTAAGCACCTGAAGAGAGATCTGTCGGCATCGTGTATTGTCTCATTTACATAAAAAACATGCACGTCCTTTTTGCCTGAGCAACCATCACATTTCTGTTGCGGTAATTGAGTTCATTAGATGTGATATCCTGGTTAAGGTCATCTTTGTTGCCATGGAGACAGTCAGGCTCCGCCTTTCTTCCAATGTTCAGGACATCCTCCAGGAGCAGTGGATGGAGAGATAAGCTGCGCTCAAACAGGAACAAGAGTGGGCAAAAAAAGAGGGGCTAACAACACTTTTTAACAAAAGAACCCATTTCCAGGTTTCTCTGTCCGTGTTTGGAAAGTCAGTAGGTGGTTCAGCCCCATCATGGACAGGCTGCACTGTAAAAGTGAACTCTGGAGGGTTTTAAGTTCAAACAAATAAAAATTATTTCAATTTTAATCATGCATATTAGTGTGTGAAGTAATGTTCAGTAATAATTCAATTCTAACTTGAAGCTGTTAACTAAACATTTTGATTGGACTTTAATTGAAGATGTTGGTTCCCTAAGGTGTTAGTCATCATGTGTGCTGTCCAGCAGAGAACTGTCAGCCTCATGTGTTTAGCTGGGTTGTCTTGTGAATGAATAATATCAGTGTATGAAATTTATCGCTTAAAAAAAACCTCTTAGCTGAGAAAGTCTCTGTGTTGGAGCTAAAATGAAAGCTTGAATCCAGCTTTAGCTGGTTTTACCACAGCGGCCATCTTAGCTTTAACTTAAAGATTATTACTAGGGATACACAAGAAGTCGGAATCTACATCTGTATCGGTCCAGTAAGTAAAACTGGGCCAATATTAACAACTGATCTTTATTCCATCCTACTGTTTGTGTTTTTGAAGGCAGAAGAGGTTGGCCATGTAGTACTTGTTTGGTTATGTTGCAGTGATAGTGATGCAGCACAGGATTGTGGGATGTTTACCGGAAGCAAAGGAATAATGTAGGTAGTGTGGTTGTTTTTTTCACGGTGTCAGAAGGTTAGAGAAATATATATATATAATATTGGTAAATATCGGATAACGTCCATAAAGATTAATATTGGATATTGGAATCGGCACAGATTCTCATTTGAGTGCATCCCTGTTTATTACCATTTCTTCATTGTTTTTGTTTTAATTATTACCTGTTTTACCATTGTTGTCAACAGGTGTAAAAAGTCCTAATGTAGAATATAACAAATCCAAAGTGTTTTGACCTACAGTTCCACAGATCTGGAGATTGAATGCCAAATGAAAAGAGTGCCTTCAAAAAAATGTACAGTGCATGAGAAAATAAGATAGATATTTTACGACATCCCAGTCACTGAAGAAGAAAAAAGCACACTCCTTCTGTGTGATCCAAAAGGACTGTATAAAATCCATAATTTAACAATTATTTCTTAATAAACACTTCTAGAACTGAATTATTCTGTATTCTTTTCACGTAAAAGGTTCAGTATTAAAATATTGCTTTATTATTTATCTGCAGTTTCTTGCAAAAGTATTCATACCTGTTCAACTTGTTAATTTTTATATACATAAAACCACAAACTAAGTATTGCGTGTTTGTGAAGTTATTTTACAAATAAAAATCTGAAGAGTGGCATGCATTTGTTTTCAGCTCCACTTAGTATATTGTAGATTCATCTTTCACCTCCAATTCTTCTTTACTAAATAGCTAAAACTCAGTCAGACTGGATAGAGAACACCTATGAATATCAGTTTTTAAATCTCGCTGCAGATTCTCAATTGTGTATCAGTCTGTACTTTGAGTAGGCCATTCAAATAAATGGACTTGCTCTAATCCAGACCATTCCATTGCAGATCTGGTAGGATTCGGCTGTGAATTTGGCTCCATTTATCTTCCCCATCCCTCCAGAACAAAAGCATCCCCAAAGTATGATACTTCCACCACTGTGTTCTTTAGTGAGGATGGTTTGTTTTGGGTGATTTGAAGTGTTTATTTTCCACCACATGTTGAATTTTGCAACTAGAACAAAAATATCTATATTTGGTCTCATCTGCTAAAAGCACATTCTTTCGCATGTTTGGCCGCATGGCTTGTGTCTACCTGCAATCTGGACGTCATAAGGCTTTCTTCCAACAACATTGCTTTGGTCTTGTAAGTCGACAGATTTGTTAATGACTTGTCTCGTCGACAGATTCTCCCACGTGAGCAGTGGATCACTGCAGCTCCTCCATAGTTACCATGACCCTCTTGGCTGCTTTTCCCATCAATGCGCTCCGTTCCTGGCCTACCAGTTTAGGTGGATAGCCACACTTTCATTTTCCGACATTATGTGATATGTTTAAAGCTTGAGATATTATTTTAAAACATAATCTCACCTCTAAATTTTACCCCATCTCTTTCCTGACCTACCTGCTGTCTTCCTTTGTGCTTTAGGAAGCAGTTTTTTTGTTTTGTTTTTTTCCCGGGTTAACGCCTACTGTTGGCCTAACTTAAATTCGTCTATGTAACCAGCCCCTAAAGGACCAATTTCTGGTCATATACGTCCTTCTCTCCGGGTTAATCTCTGCTGATTCGTTTTAAGTCTCCATGGAGACCTCATCCTTTTCTGCGTTGTCCCTTTTCTTCACACGTACTCAGTAACTGTATGTGTCCAGTAGGGGGCTCTCGTTTTTAACTGGAGTCATCCTCTGAGTCAGTGCATTTTTTTGAGGCTTTTTAGTCACTAACCAGAGAACACAATGATTTGCCATATATAGTGTAGAAACGTGACATCAGCCACTGTGCTTCAGCTGCTGAGGGACACCTTCCTCAGCAACACCTCATCTCCATCAGAGCAGCTCCGTTCCTCCTGGATACAGCGTGTGATTGGTTCTTGGCTCATGCAGGTCCTACCAATAGCAATTCACCTTCTCAGTGCTGGTGCAGAGTGAAGTCAGCTGCTGTGTGATACCTTTACATGAAACAGGAAGAAAAGAAAAAAAGCAGTACAAACATCCACATTTTTAATATTTCTTGAGCTTTATTTACATGCACCTTTTTGAAATACTGGAAACAAAAATTATATCTGGCTTCCCCCCCCTTTTTTTTTTGTAGGAGCAAGAGGAACAAATAAAGGATGTAGGCAGTGAAACCACTTAGAATTCCAAGTACATTTTCCTTCACCCAGAAGGAGGAAAAGATTTTGTGCGAACAGTTTCACAGAATGGATTTGCTTTTGTTGGATTGAACTGTTCAGCTAACGGACAACAGATTCAGGTGCAACACCAACCTTTGCATCTCATCTACAACAAAATGAAGGCTGGTTTGGAAAGTAGTGTTTTGGATATAGATGTAACACACTACGGCCTATATGGAGAAGAAAAAAAACAAAAAACAGTGACCTCAAAAAAAGTATTCACACTTGTTTTTGTTTTTTTTACGGGGGGGGGTGTTGGTTATGTGATAAACCAGCACAATGTCGGACATTATTGAGAGGTGGAATGAAAATAATAATACATACTTTTCTATGTTAAATTTAATTTTGTGCAAATAGAAATCCGAAAAGTGGGACGTGCAGTTAAGTTTTACAATCAATTCTCAATTGGATTCAGGTCTGGACTTCGACTGGGTCATAACAGATGGATATGCTGATTGTATTGTGAATTTTCATCCCAGGTGTTAAAGTTCATCCATTCCCCCAACAAGGCATCCCCACATCATGATGTTACCGCCACCACATTTCACAGAAGGGGTGGTGCGTTCAGGATGACCATATTAGTGTTTCGCATTTAGACCAAAAAGTTCATTTTGGGGGGGGGGGGGTTCAATGTACGAAAACGTATTGCATTCACTTGAAATAAAATATAAAATTTTTCTGAATTAAAACTGTTTTAGATATGTTTTTCTGAATCAATGATATAAAAATAACTACTTCTGCAGTGTAGGCATTATTGGCTGGCTAAGTAAGAGGAACTCAAATGTCCGTTTCCATTTACTCGCAGGGCAATGCCATAGACTGGCATGTCGCGTTTGTTGAGTTTAATTCACTTTTACTTTGTTTTAGGATTAAGAAACTGGGAGGTAGTCTTTTCTCCAAACAATGTAAATAGGATTATTATTAGTTGACTTTGCACACCTGAGGAATTTGCACCTGTTCAGCCATAAAGCCCCATTGGATTTTCTACCCCCCACAGTTAATCTTCCACAGTGAATGAAATACGCCTCCGTATTAATCAGACCAGAGCACCTTCTTTCACATCGAGTGTCAAGCCTAGATTGTGGTTGTAAAAGAACAAAATGTGAAAAAAAATAAATTCAAGAGATATCACTGCTTTTGCATGGCCATGAAGATAAACTGTGTGTGTGGGTTGGTGGGGGTTTTCTCTTTCAAACTATTTAGTTTAACAAAAAGACATATCTAGGATTTTTATCCTCTGGTTTCCACACACACAAAAAAAGCTGAAAACTGATTTGTTTAAGAACACAGTTTTTATTTGAATTCACTGTAGTTCCTGATATATCCACTTATTTGTACGCAGAAAGAATTTGGCAATAATATAGATACTGTGGTTCCTTCTTTTCTGTTATTGGCAAAGAAGATGGCTCTAAAACTGTACACACCCTCATCTTACAGGGTAGAACCCATTTTCCAGAGGACCTGCTGTAGTGCTGATAACAAATTAGCGGCTGCTCCATCTGCAGCCACTCCCTGCTATCTTCATTGAAATAGCACCAAGAACTCCTTCCAATACAACACTGGCATATTGTAACCAAGGACTCCATGGAGTGATTCTAATAGTTGTGTTTGCCAACTCAGATGGTGGGGGGGAAACCCCCCCGTTCTAAACATGAAGGATTTACTTCCAAGGAGGAGGAGGAAGATGGAAATTGGTAAATGGGGATCTGCTGCAGTGATGCGCTTCTTCAGGAGGAAAATAATTCACAGTAATGTCACTAAAAATCACAGGGTAAAAAAAAAAAAAAAGTACAAAAAAACCACACAAGGCAGACCTGTTCACATCTTGATAAGATATTTGATCCCTTTACAGACTGATATTTAGGGCTTGAAACGCGCACTTTTAAGCTGCTAGTCCGGGGATCGTCTCAAGGGAAACATCGGGAACCAAGAATCCTCCACTTGAATAACAAAACATTCTCTGCAGCTTTATTTGTCCCTGTAAACAGGCCGTCAGCAAGAGGCGGACGGCTGGTTTGGCAAATAAAGGAAAAAAAACATGTTGGTCTAGGTATGAAAAGGTGGTGAAAGAGGACAGAAAGCAGGTGGAAAACACAATTCATCTTCAGTTTCACTTGGTGATATGAGTGATTCCCTGAGACTAACATGAGTTGATGCTTTCCGTAAAGATCCAAGCAAACGCCGTCCCTCCCATCGTCATGGCATTGATCTGGTTAGTTTTTTTTCTTCGCTGCGAAGACACCGCTGTAATACAGTACCTCACTAAATGCCTCACGTTAAAAACATTGGAAGAAAATACTACATAAATACACTTTTTTCCCCCCTCTAGGAACACAACGCTGGACAATGAACCCAAATGTACACGTTCGCCTGTCACCCCGGCTCGGGGCGAGCGTCTGCTGCTCCTCAGCTCGGCAACCAGCTCTGAGGGGAGGTCTGTTTCGAGCCAGAGAAGCTTCCTGAGTTTCTGTTGGCATTCTGGGTGGAGGTGGAGTCGAGGCGGGCGTCGAAGCTCAGGTCCAGGCAGTCTGCTTCCATCAGTTCGTTGCGGATGATTGAGTCCATATCGCACTCCAGACCGCCGTTAAACACATCCAGGTCCAGATCCCCGGGGAAGCGGTCCTGCATCGAGGCGTTCTTGCCGGGAGACTTCAGGTGTGGCGGCTTTCCGTTCGAGTGGCCGCTGCCTCCGTCATTGTCAGGGGTTGACAAGCCAGCTTGCCAACCAGGCACTGAAGCGCTTTGGGCCTGGCCCCCGCCGCTGGGGTTCACCATCATGGGGTCTTTGCGGAGCAGCATGGCGTTTCGGCGAGAGTTCTGCAGGGCGATGGCGGTGCTGGCCTGCGACATCAGGGGATCAGACTGGGTGAGCATGACGTTGTTGTGGCTGTGGGAGTCTAGGCTCAGCAGGTCCTGCAGGGTCTGGTGATCGCTGAAATGCGCGATGGAAGTGAAGGTGGTCTGCTTGTTCTCCTGGATGGTCTGCATAGGTGATTGCCGCAGGCTTGTGATGGACGTGGGGCTGAAGAGAGGGTTTGGCCCGTAGCTTCCAGAGGGACTGCCCAGCCCGCTACTGGAGCAGCTGAAGGTAAACACTGAGCCTCCCTGACTGATGGCTCTGGGGTCTTCCTCTCCAGGAGGAGGCTGCTGAGTTGCCGTCAAGCTGATGTTGTCTAAAAGGTCATCCATTAGGTTATCCGACAGGCCGTCGTTCAGGTTCATTGTACCGGCCAGGTCAGAGAGTCCTGTGGGGCCGGTGGACGGGGACATGCTGCTAGGGCTGGAGTACAGCATGGGCGAGAGGGGCGAGTCATCGTCGGGCACCTCGTCCAGCTCAAGGTTAGCCAGGATCGGGGACAGGCGGCCGCTGAGCGTGCTGGCGTTGGAATTGGTCCTGGAGCGGAAGTCTGTCCAGGCGTCCAGCTCGTCGCTGCTGCGGGACGTTGGACTCCCCGTCCATTTGGAAAGACTGGAGGAGCTTTCAGAGCTGCCGTCCTGGGCAGCTTGCAGAGAGGCTTTCTTCTTGGTGGCCCGTCCCCGGGCTCCCTTGATGTACTTACTGTTGTCCATCGACACGGCCCGGCGACGGGGAGCTTTGCCTCCTTTACCGCCTTCGGGGTTGACCATCCACCAGGAGCTTTTCCCGGTTCCTTCATTCTGGACTTTCACAAACCGGCTATGGAGGGACAGATTGTGTCGGATGGAATTCTGGAAGAAAGGAACAAAAACAATATGATGTAAGGCTTAGTAAATGTTGGCATTTCATTTAAATACGTAATGCATTTCATTTGTTGAGGTTCATTTCATCTGCTTTACATGCATAGAAACTTGTGTTTTAATCCCGTTTGCTGCTACAGATATAAAGAAGTATTCACACCCCTAAACTTTTTCACTTTTTGTAATATCATAAATACAAACCTTAGAGTGTGTAATGGGGTTTTATGTAATAAACCAAGACAAGTGCTGGTGAGGAAAAGCATGCCCACAGCATTATGCTGCCACCACCAGCTCTTGAGAGTGTGGATGTTGCATTCAGAGATGCGGGACTTGCTCCAAAAAGGTTCAGTTTAGAGCTCATCTGCCCAAGACAGGTTCTTCCATGGTTGCTGTCTCCCCTACATACCTCTTTAGGTTGTCTTTCAACAATATCTTTCTTCTCTACCTTCTTCCATAAAGGCCTGGACCCTCATTTATGAAACGTTCTTAGAAACTGTCCTACATTCTATCCTACTATTGAAATTTAGAATGTTCCTACGAACAGTCAAAAGCCGGATTGATCAAATATGCGCTGGCCACTCGTCCGCATGTTCCTCCACAACCATATGTTGATAAATCCCACATGTGCGTACCTACCTAGGTGCTTGTGCCTGTTCAGTCATCTGCATACAGAAACGCCCTCAATTAACCATACTTGGTAACACCACATCCTCTGACACATGCGTTGAACCCTTGCGTTCCCAAAAATAATGGCCAAGAGAGCAATAAAAGGAATTTCAGTAACACCGAGATCGAGGTGAAACAAAGTGGGGCAAAAAAAAAAAAGTCACAATGAACTGAATTTTTACAAATTGTCAGTTAATGCCAATTCCTTTTAAAACAGGTAGTTTTTGCCCTCTGTTATCAGCGGTTCCTCTGCTTTATGTGTCACGCCTTATATTCCTGTTGCAGACATTAAAAAAAATATGGTGAAGAATGGTTTCATTTGCTGTTATTCAGTTCTATGGAAATACTTAACTTCTTTGAACCAAATAAATCAGTTACATTTGTCCCGAGCTTTGCTGTTTGGTTTTTTTTAGCTCAGGGCTAACCGATAAAAAAAAGAAAAAGAACACTGCCTGGGAGGAAGTGACAGAGGCAGTAAATGGGGTCGGGACAGCCGAGAGGTTCCTGTTGAAGATAAAGAGAAAAAATGGTTCTGAACGGAATACAATAAAACGTCCCTCAGCACACAGCAGGGCCAGATTCTTCTTCCGGGGGCGCACAGATCACCTCATTTGACACAGGTGTGGCCATGCCTTATTGGAGACACTGCTTTGGCTGTTGCATGGAGACAGCGAGAACCTGCTGCATCGATAAGCAGGATCATCCAGTTTCCACAGTACAGTTTGCAAACCTTTTATTTATAAATGTAACATTCTTCTAAACTGAAGCGTTTAATTTGACAAGTAAAAAAAAAAGCACAGAGAGCGAAGACCTCCGGGAAGCACCTTGCACCCCCTCCCCAGATTGCGATTCACAGGTTCTCCAAGCATGATCACCCCCAAATTTTAATTATTTATTTCTTGGCATATTTCTAACATTTCCTGAAATTATAATCCAAATCCGCCCATAACTTTGAGTTACTTTGCTAAAAGTCAGACAGACGCCAACATGAGCTCCTTGGCAGAGGTGATAAACTGATGAGATAAATATTCCGTCAAAGTAAAAGTGTTTCAGTGTTGCCGTTCCCCCGTTGTCCCACAAGATGCTGTGCGTACGCATGGTCAGAGCTGTTCTTATATTTAGGAACATTTCTACACACAAGTACAAGATGGTAAATACAACACTATATGTAAAATTGTCCTTATGCAAGAAATACCCACAGATCTGTGCGTAAGTACAGTTGATAAATGAAGGCCCAGATTTGCTTTAAAAATCACCTCAACTTTCTCCCCTACATGTCTGCTGTGTTCATTGGTCTTTTATTTAGCAATAGCAGAGTTCAGGGTGCTGAAAACGAATCCAAGCCACACTTTTCATATTTTTATATGTAGAAAATGTTGGAAGCAATGCATCGTTTTCCTTCCACTTCCCAATGATGCACTGCATTGCACAAGGTCCTTGTGAGAATTACACCGTGCTTCATTCCTGTAACTTACCCGACACAGAAATCGATCATTTTAACCATTTTTGTCTCACAAAATCTTCCAGCTAGATCCAACGAGTAAACTCAAGTATAATGGTGTAAAACAGAAATGAAGAAAACAGACGTATGAACATCCACCACAATGCTCCATATTTCTGTTTTCGACTTGATTAGGGAAAGAACAGAACTCAAGATTGTAAAAACCCCGATTTCTACTTTCAGAAATTAACCTTCTGTAGGGCTAATGTCAATTTATTAGAAACATGTCAGTCATAATGAGTACACATCTAGTCATAGATCAGACCACTACTGTTTATCTGATGACATAAAATGAGAAAAAAAACCAAGCAATGAAAACCCTTTAAAGATGGATGTGTAGGTTTTCTCTGTGTGAACAGCTCCAATGCTGCAATCTAACAGACGGCTTCGCACCTCATACTCTGTCCTATTTCTGGCTGCTCGGAAAGGTCTGCAGGATTTCTCTGGAGATCTTCCCAAGCATGTACAAAATGAAACAGTTGGAGCTTGCACACCCAGTCCAGTCACACCTCACAGAAAGGAGAGACTCTGCAGAGATCTCTGCAGCCCGCAGTCCGGTCTTAAAGGCAATTATAACATTAAAGTAGTCTGTAGCATCAGAGTTACAGTACTATTTCATATTTCTCACCGATTTGTAGACTTTAGCGATTGGTGCACAGCAAAGGCCTGAGGAGAGACAACAGTGTGGGCTCAGCTTGACTTTATTAGGGTTGAACAAAGCTGCACGTGTGTAACATAAAACAGAGACGCAGCACAAGGTTAAATCTTTGCAAGAGATGCAAGATGTTGCAGGATGAAGACAACTGGAAATATGATGAGGAGACTATTGGGGTGAAGAAGAAAAGGCCACATGCCGCAGGGTTCCAAGCTCTTCACCATTATTTTTCAGGCAACCATGTTTCAGCTTTAGGTATTTTGCCGACTTGGCATCAGTACTGCAAGCAAGATGGGACAGCAACAACAATTTTCAGTTAACACACTTCTGGTTCAAAAACGCACTAGTTGCAAATAGTCTGGCCATATTTGACAATAAAAGGTGGAAACGTTGCTTGAACCCATGCTTTCCTTGCTACCATGCATGGTGAGGAGAATGGTAAGGCAGGTAACAAGTCTGCCAAGCTCATCGATGGTGATCTGCAGGAAAGAGTGGCCTCTTGGCATCACAGATTCTCCAGAACAACCATTAGATGGTATTTACATGAAAACTGGTTGTTTGGAAGTGATGCCAAAAAAAAAGAAGCATTTTTTTGCTGGCATATAAACATAAAAGCCAATGTGGAAACTCTCCACAGACTTTATAGGGAGCTGTGTGCTTTGGTCAGGGGGCCTTAGCTACACAACAAATTTAACCTATCCGGGTTTTCTGAAAGAGAACTAAACCTGACAGTGAAAATCCCGTTTAAGTGATATAACGGAGTAGTCGACTCTAGATCAGTCTATGTTCATGTAAATCAGGTGGAGCCGATTCAAAAGAATATGTTACCACTCATCTAGAGTCAAGTGACCGTGTACTTTACACCACTGTATCTAATGCTTTGCAGTGCACTCTGTGATGTAACGCTTGGATACAGTTGCATGGTCATGGAGACACAATGTGAGAAGCTCTCCATGGGCTGTTCCTGAGCTCAGTGACCTGCTACCTTTGGTAAATAGTAATGAATGATTTCACGAACCCCTATCTGTTAAAAGGAAATGTTCAAAGATTTGTATCTCTTTCATTTAATTTCAATGCAGTCAGAAACATCCACAGCTAAACTCTCATGCACTGTTTTATTTCAGATTTCCACTATGTAGTGTTTACTAAAGCCACAGGCCTAATTCTCCAAATCCTCTAGCATAGAATTTCTTCTTTTGCTGACTAGTATAAGTTACTCCTCCACTCTCACGAAGAATGAACCAATTGCAATTTAAAAAAAAAAATTGTTAGACTTTTCAGTGAGTTCAAGATCCTAGCATTCGTCTTTTAAAGGTATCCACAAACTGGCTCCAATCTACATCTCAATCATTCTCTCAGTTCACAAAAGCATCAGATTAACCAGATCATCAGGTCAACTTTATCTAGACGTACCCAAGTTCAACAAATGGGGCAACCGCTCGTTCGCTGTGATAGCCCCAAAACTTTGGAACAAGATGCCTCCTGACCTGCGTAACATCACAGGTCTTATGGTTTTTAAATCTCATCTCAAAACTCATCTCCTTCATCACACTTTTAACTCTTAAGAGGATGTTTTGTTGACTTTTTTGGGCATGCATTTTTGTTTAAGGTTAGACATATTTTAGCGACTTATTTATGGATATTCTTGTCTTCTAGTGAGTCTGATTTTTTCATCTGATGTTTTAATGTGAAGCACGTTTCAGTGCTGGGGCAGTCACTGTGACTATAGAGGTTCGCAAGAGCCAGCTTTTATTTTGATAGTCCACTTCTGTCTATTGTCAAGTGAATTAGTACATTAGCTAAATATTTAGCTCGGAGCTAGATTTTAGCTTGCCAATAGTTGGCAAGATAAATGTTTAGTTTGCTAACTAAATATTAAGTTTGGAACAAACGTGCCAAATCTGGCCCACCATAACCATATAGACTCTAGAGGGCCACATAAAAAGAACCTTCAAGTTACAGTAAGTTGTGTGCTTAAATATATCACTCATCAAATCTGCTTTATTTGAATGGTTCCAAATTACATCAATGTGAAAAGATGTTCAGTATTATTTAACTTAAAGAAGTACTCATCAAATGCAGTGACAGCCATTTGTTTATATATTTAATAGTTTGTTAGGCAGATCAGTAGATTCTGCCACAACCGGCCCTTTTTAGGACATTCATGATCATGATGTGGCCCGAAACGAAAATGAGATTGGAAACCCCTTGTGCAGAAACTCAATAATTAGGTTACCAATGAAATATTAAGATCCAAACTATACATTTAGTTTGTACACTAAATATATAGTTTGCTAATTAAATATTTAGTTTCAAACTTTGACATTTATAAATGAATGAATAACATGCTGGAATAACCAGCATGCTACACGTGTGGTTTGCCATGTACCACATTGGATAACATGTGATCGCATGTGAAGAACATGTTCAAGCCCATGTGACTTTTCCGTAAGGGTAGGTATCAGTTTTACTACATTATGGAAAAGTTATAAAGGGGAAAACTCCATAAAATAGCTTTTACCTAAACCGCTATCACGTTTTCTTTTTACACCCAAGGCAGAAGCTACTGTCTAGTCTAGGCAAGATAAAGACCTATTTGGACTTTTACTGTCTTAAAGATCTCAAATTCCAATCATTCAAGTCATTATTAGCCAAGTCATTAAAAGTGATTACACCAGAAAAAGTAGTAAAAACATAAGTACACACACACCTGGCAAAGCTAGTTAAAATTTTATGGTTTTTACAAATATAATTTTTTAGGTTTTAAAATTCCAGACCGTATTTTACGGCAGCTGTGGTCAGCTGAATAATTTAGTCCAGTTCAGACCGGGTAATAAATTATACCATGAGTTTCACACATGGTATAAAGGTTTCATTTGCACTAAATTATCGCACAAAGAATTTCCATTTGGTGCTTAATAACACCTTAATATAGTAGATTTTGAACTGGAGGTGATTACATGCCATCCAGATAGCTTAAAAAATTAAATGACCCTTTAATTTAGCATCAAATTGTATTCTACAATACTTTAGCGAAATTAGCACTTGAGGGCCCCATCTCCCATTAACTGCAATGTAATATTGCAAAAAAAAGAAGAAAATTTGTTTGGGGGGGTCTTGCTGTCCAGTGGATGCTGCCATGCCGAGTAGCGAGCCATATTGACAGCTTGTGATGTTAGACTAGAACAGTTATAGGTAATCTTACTAAAAGAAAAAATCTATTTGAAATAAACCAGCTGGGACTAATGCTATGAAAACACATGGTGGATTTTAGCTTTAAAAATAAAAAAATTCGAATTATGCACAAGAATCAACTTTTTAGCTTTGCTTTTCAAATCGAACCACTTTCACCATTTCACACTCGTCACAAAGAAGCCTTAGAGAAGAAGCATCCTGACATGTTGCTCATTCTGTACATCACAAGCCGACAGCAGAATAACACCACCTTCCATGTCCAGTCTACTGCAAACCAGTACAGCAGCGCGGCAGTAAATAAAAGAACCTTTATGACCAGTTGTGACAGAGGTGGTCATGAGTCAGCTTTGTGGTCTTTTTCTCGGCTGTAATTTGTGGCGATGCCGAATCGGACTGTATTATATGACACCAGGCAGATGTTCAACCACAAACAAAAGGCTAAGGCACTAAATCTAAACAATTCTGGCACAAAACAAAATGGAACATAAAAACTTCAGAAAAAAGGCAGTTATTTATCAAAGAAGGGTTGGGTTTTAAGTCATTTAAGGTTCATATGGGGGTTGTTTGTTCAAGGCTGTAAGAGCTATGAAAAGAAATCAGATCAGCTGTTGTAAAACAAACAAAATATTGCACCGATTAAAGGAGTAGTTCAGAATTATTTAAGTCTCTTGGCCAATAAGAGTCATCGCAGTATAAACACAAATATTTTAAACCAAAACGTCCGTTTGCTTTTGTTCAAAAACAGAACAATCATTCCTGTAGATAAAATAATGGCATTATTTATTACAGTTATAATGCTAAAACATTTATTCATTGCTTGGATTTTTATGCATAGGGTTCAGCAAAAATAAGAACAATTACTAAAGTGGGTGCTTTTTAAGGGATGCTTAACGTCCACAATATAAGATCTTTTTGTCGTAAAGAAGCCAGAAGAACAAGTAGATATTCGTTGGTAAAAAATAGTCAGGCTGTCTGCTCCAGTAACATTACAAGGACTTCAAACCACAGGAACAGTTTACACAAAGTTTTAGTAGTTTTGAAACGTACTTTTTATACCTTAGTAGACCCCCTACCTATTCGCGGTTAAGTATTCATGGATTCACCTATTGCCCGATTTTTCTGTGAAACGCGACTCCAAATTATTTGCGGAAAATCTGCTCAGCGGTGGATTTTTTTTCGTGAATCATAACTAAAATGTTCAAAAGAAAATGTATCTTGAGAAGCTAAAATACCTAAGCCCAATGCAACTTGGCACGATATGGGCTGGCATTTGCAAAGCAGCCAATCCAGGAACAACATTTATTTTTCTTGCCGTTAATTGGCTGTAAATGTTACCTTCTGCGATAGTGCTCAAACAGTTTCCACTATGCATATTGAGGTATACATGGTGTTTGAACAACTAATTTTTTATTTAATTTTAAACAACAATATTCCATTCTGTATTGTATATTTATTTATGTACAGTTCCTTTTGTAACCTAATTGTTGTATTTTATTCTACTTTTTTCATCTTCCACCAGTGTTATATTTCTGTCCGTATTTTACCTCTGCACCTTATTCCTTTATTTATGTATGCTGCCGTAACATGTGAATTTCCCCCCGTGGGATCAATAAAGTATTTCTTCTTCTTCCTCTTAAAATAGGCACCCTTACGTAAAAAAAACATGTTTCCACATGGGTAAAATCACATGTGAAAGTTCTTTGACCCATGTGAAATTCACATGTGAAAACATGTTAAAGAAACATGTGAGCTGTGTGAAAAACATGTGACCACCTGTGTTTTGCACACATTTTCCATGTGAATTTGGAACATTTTCATGGAAATAAACAGTGAAACCCATGGACATTCACATACGAAGACCATGACAGGCGTGCCCAATCCTGGTCCTCGAGATCTACCATCCTACAAATTTTAGATGTCTCCCAGCTCCAACATACCTGAAGCAAATTGTTAAATTCCCTCATCAGCAGTCTGTCAGCTCTGCAGAGGCCTGGTAACGAGGCCTTCATTTGATTCAGCTGTGATGAGAAGGGATGCACCTAAAAGCTGCTGGATAGTACATCTCGAGGACCAGGATTGGGCACCCCTGGGATAACATGTAAACCACATGTGAAACATGTTATTTTCCACATGAAACCTGCATGTGGAAAAGAAATGTGTGAAACCCATGTGAAGCCCATTTGAAGTCTATATGATTACATGTGAAAAATATGTGAAACCCATGTAAAACCATATATGTGAAGTTCAGACGTTCACACGTGTGGTTTGCCATGTACCACATTGGATAACATGTGATCGCATGTGAAGAACATGTTCAAGCCCATGTGACTTTTCCGTAAGGGTAGTTATCAGTGTTTTACTACATTATGGAAAAATTATACAGGGTAAAACTCCATAAAATAGCTTTTACCTTTACCGCTATCAAGTTTTCTTTTTACACCCAAAGCAGAAGTTACTGGCTAGTCTAGGCAAGACAAAGACCTATTTGGACTTCTACTGTCTTAAAGATCACAAATTCCAATCATTCAAGTCAGTTTTAGCCAGAGAAAGTCAAACTTCTAAAAAAAAAAGAAATCTCAAGTTGATCACCCCTCAGAAGGTTCAGCTACCAATTATCAAATCACTTAAGTTAGCTTTATTAAATATTAGGTCTTTATCAGGAAGGTCACTCCTAATCAATGACTTCATCACTGAACATAAAATACATGCCCTTTTTTAAAAAATCAGAAACCTGGCTAGATGTAAATAATGAAACATCTGTATTGATAAAATCTACTCCAAATTGCAATTTCCTAAGGGCAGGAAACAGAGACGAGGTGGAGGCGTAGCCACAATTTTTCATAACTTAAAGGGGGGGTATTATGCAAAATTGACTTTCTGAATCTTAATATCCTGAAAACCTGTCTTTCCCTCATTAAAAACATGCCTGAAGTGTTGCTCTGACCCATTCACTCATGTTAGAGTAATCTTTGAGTCTCTGCTAGTTGCTCCCGGGGTTGCTGAAATGCCTGCTCCCACCTATCCCCGCCTTTTCCACCCATCTCCTCCTCCGACCTTACGTATTCAGCCGAGAGCCTCGCCCCTGCAGAGCTCCCTTACCCCTCCCCACCTCACACAACTCCGGTTGAGTCCCAGGTGCAGTAATTATAACACACCAGCTGCAGCTGCATGTCTTTTGTGGGATTTTTTTTCCGCCTCCGTGCATGCTGCGATGATGCACGGTATGTGACGAACTGAAGGGGGAGTGTCAGAAAGAGTAGGAGGGTCTTAGAGAGGCACAAGCGAAAATCAAGGTGTCCAATACGGAAGTCAATTTCTTTAAGGTGGATTTGGATATATGACGGACTTTTAAAAGATTTAAGGTGACAATTTTAATTGGAGTGTGCTATAGAAGGGTAATATGTGCCTGGAAGAAGCATAATACCCCCCCTTTAATGAACTTTAAAAAGGCTCTTTTGAATACCTAGCCACCCAGATAAATTAGCCTAAAAAAGCTCTAGTTCTAAGTTTATATAAACCCCCAAAACTTATATCCATCTGCAAAGGTTTAAATATATCTGACATCTCAGTAATTGATATTGCATTATCTGACCATTTCTGTGTGTTCTTTGAAAGTACCATCTCTGCTAAATTATCCAGCCACAGTGAGATAAGTGTGAAAAAGCGTTTTCTCTGGGACAGTTCAGTTGAAATCTTTAAAAGTATTTACCCTTCCAACCCTCATCTCCCAACTCAAACTCAGTAAATAAGCTGGTAGATAATTATCTCGTGGAAATCTCAGACATTTTGATTCCATTGCTCCAACTAAGGTGAAAGTAGTCTCAGGTAGAAAAAAAAGTCTCCATGGACAAGTAATCCACTGGTAGGGGCGTCGCGTGGCGCATGTTCAGAGGCCTTAGTCCTTGATGTGGTTGTCCCGGGTTCGATTCCAGCCTGAGGACATTTGCCGAATGTCTCTCCCCTGCTTCTCTCCCCTTTCTATAAGCCTGTCCACTTTCAATAAAGGCCACTGTGGCCACAAAAACCTTTTTTTTTTTAAAGTAATCCACTGGTACGTAGTGAAAAAAAGGGAGTGTCGACGAGCCAAGAGAAAATGGCGGAAAACTCGACTCCAGGTTCACTGTGAGATCTACAAAGACAGACTGAACAGATATCAGTTATCTTTAAATGAAGCTAGGGAATCTTTCTTTTCTGAAATCATTAACAGAAACATTAATAATGCACGGACTCTGTTTGCAACAGTGGAACGACTAACTAATCCTCCATGAACAGCAGCCCCTGAACTAAATTCTACCAGGGCCTGCAATGAATTTGCCAGCTTTTTCACTGAAAAGATTCTAACAATTAGACGGTCGGTTTGTACGGCAGCACCGAGCTGACTACCAATGTTATACCCAGCTAACACCAATGTAGAAAAAATGTCAGAATTCCATGAATTAAACCAAAACAACCTAGAAGAAATCATTAACCAATTAAGCTACTCCTCTTGCTGTCTTGATATCCTACCCACAGCTTTCCTTAAGAACGTTTTCCATGTCATTGGGTCTGATCGGATTAAAATAGTTAACTCATCCCTCCTGTCAGGTGTCTTCCCCCAGGTTTTAAAAACAGCAGTTATTAAACCACTGCTAAAAAATAATCTGGGCCACACCTTAATGCAGAACTACACGCCGATCTCTAATCTTCCATTCATCAGTAAGATTATTGAAAAAGCTGTTTCAGCAGTTAAATAGCTTCCTAACAATGACCAACGGCTTTGATGTTTTTCAGTCTGGTTTTCAAGCTCACCACAGCACCGAGACTGCCCTCGTCAAAGTTTTCAATGACATTCACAGAAATACAGACTGTGGTAGAACCACAGTATCTTGGTGAGTCAGTGAGAATGTATGTGTTTAAGAGGGAGGGAACGTATGACTGTGTCTTTATGTCTTTGTGTACCCGTCAGGTTGGGTCTTGGGCTGCCCTCTCGCCTGGCACACCTCAGGCCTTACATCTAATGGGGGGCCCATTTCCCCTGCCCGCTGGTGGTCAATCCGGTTCAGACCTGGTGAGTGCCTGACCGGGCCTGGGTGGACCGCTGTGTCAGTCGGCCGATGTGCTGGGCTGATGCCTTCCTTTTGTTGGTTGGGGCACCTCTTTCGGGGGTGCCAGGTTTGGGATTGTTGGGTGGTGCCTGTTCGGTGGCTCGGCGGCATACGGATCCGGCGTCTCTGCTTGTTCGATCACCTGTTCAGTGCGTGGTCAGTTCATTGGGGGGTTGGACTGGCCCTGATCTTTTTTGGATGCCTGGTCTCGGTGCTCAGGGGTGGGGATGTTGGCTGTGGGAATTGGCCTGGGGTGGCGGCGGCGCGTGGCGACGGCGCGTGGCGACATGCGGTGGCTCCCTCGTCGGCCAGTCCCTGGTTGGGTCTCTGCTGGGGGGTGGGGCGCCCCTGGCCCCCGACTCTCCCGGTCCATGGACAGGCCCGCCCTGGCGCAGCCGGTTGCCCCCGGGCCCCTGCATCGTAGCTGCTGGATGTTCCCCTGGCGTTCTCTTCTGCTCCTCTGTTGGGGGATGCAGTCGGCCCCGTGCTGGTCCGCCTGGGGCTCCTTTGGACGTCTTGGCTCCGATCTCCTTAATGTCTGCATCGATTGTTGGGGGACGGATTGATGGCTGCTCACACCAGCTATCGAACACTCTTATGGAGAAACCTTATATGCAACAGCATGTTCACACACACATAGGTGTGGGGTCTCCGGTGTTTACAGATATATTCTTGGGCTGAGGTTAACATTACTAGAGCTTGATTAATCGGTACCACAAGCTTTTCAGTGACATTGTTGTTGTATTTTTATATCCATTTCTGTGTGATGTGGTTGTGTAGTTCTTAGTTCGCAATGTTTGTTTTGTCGATGTTCCTTTTTCGATTTTTTTGTGTTTTTTCCCCCCTCTCTCTGCCTTCCTGTGGGTATGGAGGCAGACTTCAATTTTTTCTCGTGTTTTCTTTGTTCTCCTTCCTCTCTTGTATTTTCAACTCACCCTCTCTCTTGACTTTTTGTTTCCTACCTCTCTTCTTCATCGTCTTTCTTTCTTCCCCTTTATTTTCCGTCTTCGTGTCCATAACATCAGAAAATAAAACCCACAGCAATTCATAATAAAGATTTCTCACACATATATATCAAGTGGAGTACTATAGCAAAAGCTGTAGTGCTCCGCTTGTGAAAATAAATCTGTTGGGCTTCTACTTGGCACTCAGACACCAATTCTGAGCTCCACACTGCCAAGCAAAAAAAAAAAAAAAAGAACTACAGTGCTGGTACTTTTGGACCTCAGTGCAGCATTTGACACAGTTGATCACCGTCTACAAGAAGGGACAGAGCAGACTGTACTTCTTGAGGAAGCTTAGGTCCTTCAAGGTTTGCAGCAAGATGCTGCAGATATTCTACAAGTCTGTTTTGGAGAGTGTAATATCTTCAACCGTCATCTGTTGGAATAGCAGCATCAGAGCCAGAGATTTAAAAAGGCTAAACAACCTGATAAATAAGACTGGTTCTGTTCTGGGGACAACTGTGGAACCTCTGGAGATGATGATGCAAAGAAGGATTCTTCATAAAATCAAAAAAATTATGGACAACCCTGAGCATCCTCTTCGTGAAAAACAACAACAGAGCGTCTTCAGTCGGAGACTTCTTCAGTTTCGCTGCAATACAGACCGCTACAGGAAATCCTTCCTGCCCACAGCCATCATCATCGAAACTCAGCAAAAAAAGAAAAGTCCTCTGACTTTCAACAGTTTTTACTTTCAGTAAACTTAATGTGTGTAAATATTTGTATGAACACTAAAAGAGTCAATACCATAAGAAATAAACTAAAAATGTTTCACAGACATGTGACCAACAGAAATAGAATAATGTGCGAGCAGTATGGCTGGTGGCATTGTCCTGCTGGAGGATCATGTCCGGATGAGCATGCATAAAGGGTACCACATGAGGGAGGAAGATGTCTTCCCTGTACCGCAAGGCATTGAGATTGCCTGCAATGACAACAAGCTCAGTCCGATGGTGATGTGATATACCGCCCCAGACCATGACGGACCCCCCACCTCCAAATCGATCCTGCTCCAGGGTACAGGCCTCGGTGTAACGGTCATTCCTTCCACGATAAACACGAATCCGTCCATCACCCCTGGTGAGACAAAACCGTGACTCATCAGTGAAGAGCACTTTTTGCCACTCCTGTCTGGTCCAGCGAAGGTGGGTTTGTGCCCATAGGCGGCGTTGTTGCTGGTGATGTCTGGTAAGGACCTGTTGTTACACGTGGTCTTCCACTGCGAGGATGATCAGCTGTCCTTCCTGTCTCCCTGTAGCGCTGTCTTAGGCGTCTCACAGTGCGGACATGGCAATTTATTGCCCTAGCCACATCAGCAGTCCTCATGCCTCCCTGCAGCATGCCTAATGCACGTTCACGCAGATGAGCAGAGACCCTGGGCATCTTTCTTTGGGTGTTTTTCACAGTCGGTAGACAAGTCTCTTTAGTGTCCTGCGTTTTTAGAACTGTGACCTTAAATGCCTACTTTCTGTAAGCTGTTAAGGTCTTAACGACCATTCCACAGGTGCATGTTAATTAATTGATTATGGTTAATTGAACATGCATGGAAAACATTGTTTAAACCCTTTACAATGAAGATCTGTAAAGTTATTTGGATTTTTACAACATTATTGTTGAAATACACAGTCCAGAAAAAGGGATGTTTCTTTATTTGCTGAGTTTACAACAACTCTAAATTATATGAGCTATACCAACACTTAATTTCCCTCTGGGGTGAATAAAGTATTTTTGAATTGAATGATATACCATTGGAACATCTGGAGAGCTGGGTCGGACTCTCTGGTACATTACTTGGCTGGTTTGAGTCTTACCTAAAGAACAGGGACTTCTTTGTTTCAATAGGAAAGTTTTCATCAGAACGAACAGAAATCCCACGTGGGGTGCCCCAGGGCTCCATCCTGGGGCCCCTCTTATTTAATATCTACATGCTTCCACTAGCCCAGATTATAACAACCAATAAGATTAGCTACCATAACTATGCAGATGACACTCAGCTCTACATTACAATGTCACCAGGTGACTTTGAACCCATCCAAACCCTAAGTAAATGCATCGACCAAATCAATGGATGGATGTACCATAACTTTCTCTAGCTGAACAAAAACAAAACAGAAGTAATTGCTTTTGGACCTAAAGAGGAACGATCAAGAGTCCGCACACAGCTTCAGTTAATAAAGCTAGAAACTACTGATCAGGCCCAAAATTTAGGTGTAGTAATGGACTCAGACATAAAGGCAATAACAAGGTCAGCCTTCTATCACCTGAAGAACATTTCTAGGATTAAAGGACTGATGTCGCAACAGAACCTAGAAAAACTCATCCATGCGTTTATCTTCAGTCGGATTGATTACTGCAACAGTGTCTTCACAGGTCTGCCTAAAAAGTCAATCAGACAGCTTCAGCTGATCCAGAACACTGCTGCTCGCATCCTCACTAGAACCAGGAAAGTAGAGCACATCACCCCAGTTCTAAAGTCCTTACACTGGCTCCCTGTATTTCAGAGAATAGACTTCAAAATACTTTTAGTAGTTTATAAATCAATGAATGGCTTAGCACCAAAGTATATTGAAGTTCTGCTGTTACTATACCAACCCACCAGAACACTCAGGTCCTCTAATTCCAGTCGACTCAACATCTCTAGAATTAGAAACAAACACATAGAAGCAGCTTTCAGTTTCTATGCTCCTCTAATCTGGAACAAACTTCCAGAAAACTGCAAAGCTGCTGAAACAGTTATTTTAAATCCCAAATTAAAAATTATCTGTTTAGAGCTGCCTTTGAGTAATGCTTTGATGCATCATGTTTTATGCATGCTTTTTGCTGTTTTTACATTACATGCTCTGTCTGTGTTTTACTGCTTCTTTTATTTTACCTCTTAATCATGTAAAGCACCTTGAATCACCTTGTTGTTGAAAGTGTGCTGTACAAATAAAATTGCTTTGCCAATTTCAAAAACACCATAGCAGTTTACACAAATGTGCCTCTGATCTTCTTGTGTAAAGCACATACAGAGTAAAAAGTATGTATTTGTTTTATTATGTTTAATATTTTAATAAAAAAGGAAGCAGAAAGGGGTGCATCACCACTGATTTTCCTGTGTGAAACATGTCCGAAGAACAGATTATGTAACGCGTTTACAAAGTAACTTGCTAACAGGAAATCCCAAATACCTTTTACCACTTTTGCACCAAAGTCTTAAGGAGCAACCCACCCCCAAATCAACCCTTTTTTTGCTGATAAACTATATAAATGAGTGTCTAATAGTGAGGTCTACATGTCTGGTCATTATTTATAAAAATATTAATTTTCTCCCAAAAACCGTCAGTGTGACACCTTCTTCAAGTTAAAACTCCACACAGCACTTGAACCGGCCATTGCTATTCACTCTGCGGTGAGGGCTGACGTCAGCCATCCTGCCTCTGTGGGGTATAAAGCAAGCAGAGTCTTGGCCACACCTCCGTAGAGAGTTGGAGTATCAAGGAAGTGTTTACGCCCCCCAGCCTTCCCCCCCCCCGGCGTCCTTCGCCTGCCATAGTGTTAGCATAAAACCCTCATGATGCTTTGAGATTAGAGGTTTTTGTTTAAGATGGTAGAAGTCCACTTTGGTCTTGGTCCCTCCTGGACTAACCATTAGACCAGTGGTTGTCAAATAGTGGGGCGGGGGTGGAGGGCACGAGAAGCAGGAGGGCTTTTGTCTTCATGGGGAGCCTAAGTCACACCCTTTTACTTCCGGTCAATGGGTCCCCTACTGCCCAAAAAAAATTAATGAGAGTCAATGGAGCGATAAAAGTAATTTTCTGTTTCCCTTTTAGATGCGCCATGGATTGAACATATGTCCATCAATACACGAATACATGGTGAGTATTTTAAGTGCTAGCTAGCGTTAGCTCCGTGATGTCATATAGCCTATGCGACTTCTGATTTGTAGGCATTTTGATTGCCAATTTTTACAATCAAATAAATCCCAAATCACTTGACAAACACAGTCGAAATGCACATCATTAGAGGTACATCATGTGTGATTCAGGATGTAAAACAAAGTGGACCAGAAAATAACATATCGCTCCATTGACTTTCATTCATTCTTTTTTTTTTGGGCCAGGGGACCCATGGGCCAACAGGAAGGGGAGGAGACTTAGGCTCCCCATTCATGCTTGACCGATAAACAAGCCTCCAGTCACTAGGTGGCAGAAGTGCTCAAACTAATCAACAGGCTCCCTGTTCAACTCACCAGAAGTAGTCTAGAGAATCATTTGTACCTTTTCTCTTCTGATAATCAGACTGAGTTGTCTTGATTAACTTTTACCATTTGAGTTAATAAACTGAACTTGGAAATAGTGGCTAACCTGTGACAGAAAATTGAGAACCACTGCATTAGACTATCGCTAGGACCAAAGTTTCGCTGCAATACAGACCGCTACAGGAAATCCTTCCTGCCCACAGCCATCATCATCTACAACAACTCCTTAATAAATTAATTATATGAGCTACAACAACACTTAATTTCCCTCTGGGATCAATAAAGTATTTTTGAATTGAATTGAATAAATGGGTGCCTTTTGGGATGGCACAAAAAAAACTAAAAAGCCATTACGTAATTTTGGCACTTTTGGTATGCAATTGTCTTTTGAATCCATATTCATAAATTGTGGGGCCAGTTTAAGTCTGGATCTAGTCTGGATTTATACCAACTGAAGAAACAAGGGAAGCAATGTACTGCAGAAAAGATATTGGCTGCTTATAACCTTTTAGCAGAACATCACTTCAAGAATCCAGCACCATCTTTTCAGTTTTCAGGCAGGCTACTCGGGTGCATACAGCATGAGCCAAATAGTATTTAGAAAATAAATCAAAAAGATCAAACTCCTGCTAACCCCCCAGTTTGACCGAAGCCTCGTACTGAGCCGGGACTGGAGCCGTGCCAGTTCATCCAGAGCTTCGACCGAAGAGAAACACTCAGCTGCTCTCCCACACTGCTACACATTGACCTACATAATTTATAGTCATTCGATTGATTTCTGTGTCCGGGCCACAGAAAGAGAGAGTGTCAGAGTCGGGCTAAGCTGCATTGTGTATGATGAGTAAAGAGGGTTTATATTTAGCCTGGATGCAAACGACGACGAGATGTTACCACTGGGATTGTTATGAGATGTGTGTCAGGTCCAAGACGCTGACGACACATGAAGATGAGCGACCTCTGATTCAGATCGCCTAATCCACCGAGAGACAAAACATCCCCTAAGAAATGACGATGTCAGCACAACTCAAACCCCAGCATTAACCCTTCTTCAGAGTGCAGTCGAGGAACACATCTATAAATAATTGGAGAATGAGGGCCTCTGATCTGGAGCATTAACTAACCAGATGAGTGTAATCAGTCATTAGCATCCATTTGTGTGGCGCTCATCTTTCATTGGCTGATTCGCGTCAACATGTCACACAAATTGCCGTATATTCAGCCCATAAGACAGCTCCCTGGAAGCGACCTGCCTGCCACAGTTGTGCGGGATTACAAACCTATTTCCCCTCCCCTCCATCTAAATTCAGCGGAAAAGCTTAAGGCTTTCATCTGACTTGATTCTCTGTCAGATGAATTGGTTCGGTCCAGCACAAACTAATCCTGACTAATCAAACCGATGCAGAGGGTCGTTTCACTGCAGCTTCAGCAGTTTCTCTGAAAGTGAAATTAACTTTGCATTGCCCATTTTTCACCCACGACTTTCATACCTGTTGGTTTTCAGTGGATTACTGTGCACCCTCATTGTATAGATTTTATTTTATTTTTCCGGGGTGTTGTGCAGTGGTGTGTTACTTGAGTCTTACTGATAAATGCTTTTGTTCTCACACCATTGAGTCTACATACATTAGCCTGTTATGTAGTCACAGTATATGATAGTAGACCCAACTCTCCATTTAAAGATAGAATATAGTTAAACGGACTGAATTTATATATCGCTTTTCTAGTCATGCTGACCACTTAAAGCACTTTACACTGGAGCCACATTCACCCATTCGCTCTCACAAACACGCATACATTTATACACCACGGTAGTCAACTTGGGGTTAAGTGCCCTGGGGGCACATTGACATGTGACAGCCAGAAGCTCGAATCAAACCTACAACCCTCCAATTACAGGCCAACTACTCAACCTAGTGAGCCACAGTCACCCTGACACATGCACACCGACAGAAGAAACACATCTAGGTAACGAAGTAAGAATTTCCACCACAGGATTTCACAAGATGCTGCAGTTTTAAAAAGAAAAAAACTGCTTATTATGCTTTGTATGTTTTTAGGACAAGGACAACACTAAAAGGCACAAGAACCGAGGGGCTCCAGGCCAGTTAGCCTCTGCCAGTTCGGGCCCCCATTTTGTACCTTTCGTACTTCCATTTTATACCGCTGAACATAAAATTTTGTAAACACGTGCTTAAAACTTTGCATACCACCGTTGTTGTAGCTAAGCATTTTCAGGAATTATACACACAAATAATTAAAATAGTCAAATCTCATAACTTAAATATACTGTATATTATATGAAAACTTTGTACTACAGTTTTCATTTATTTTGTTTCTGGACCCTGTTTGGGTTAATTGACTAATAAAAAATGACAGATTATGACCCCCGATCAATCGGAATTTACCATAACCAACCCCCCGTTTGGTGGATTGTAATTTGAGTTATGTTATCAAAATTTCCCACAGTAGACTATGACTAGATTAAAAAAAAAACAGATCATTTGCAGATGCAGATATGAAGAGATGATATCAAGCAACAGTCGGCACCGTTATGTATCGAAAACTGGGGTACGAAACCATGAAAAGTGGGAAGCTAAGCACTAGCGAAATGACCAACACCTAAATCTGATTACCTCAATCACATTTCAACAGAGTCTGAAGCATTCGGGTTGCATTGGAGTGGCATCCAGATTTACGCGTTCGAGTCAGTGTTTGATTCTAATGACCCTAAATCCATGACAGAAGGCGTCATAAATGGCGAACCTGAAGCAAACTATGACAATGATGGGGATTGTCTTTAGAACCTTAACTGGTATCTGGACTGGCTCTAAACTGAAAATCTGATTGGATTCTGCGCATTTCCAGCCATAAATACGTCAACCACTCTGCTTGCATGACTGCAAATACATTACATTAGTCTGGACACATACCACCTCAGCTAAAGGAATAAGTTCTCTCTTTGTAAATACAAAGCAATAAGATTGGTATTGACTGTTGTGTGCAGTGTGAAGTACAATGATTGGGCTTCCAAAGATCACTAATCTACGACAACCACTTCCAGCCTCGGGAATGGCCTCTGACAACAAAAATGACTGCTAACCGTGTCGGGAGTGGAGGCTCAATATGACAGATGAAAGTTATTCTTAGAATGCTACATAAACGTTTTCTAGATTCTTCTTCTGCTACCACTTTGTTGGACATCTTTAGGTTAAAACGAGAACTGCAGCTAGTGGCTCAGTCTGTCTGAACTCTGAAACATCAAAGACTTAAAAATCATTTTAAATGGGATACATCGAGAACATTCTATAGTTTTATAACAACGTGGCTAGAAACAATTGCAGAAGATCTTTGAAAATGAAATCTGTCTCTTTTAGTCTGCCCTGTTTTTTTTATTTATTATTTAGACCTGCAAAATATATACAAATCCCGATCATCACTACAAAATCAATTTGTGCAAAAACGCAATGGCATAGGTATGCTATCCATTCACACTCTGCATGTCAGTAATAGACTTGGCTAGTTTCATGAACTTTCACTGTTCTTGATGCCCTCAACATAAAGAACTTGCTTCATCAAAGTGAAGTAAGGTTTCAAGGAATGGGAAGCTGGAATCTAATTTGCTTAGTTAAGCTCACAGTCGAACTCTTTTGGTGAACTTCCTTTCCTTCAATAGCGTTTCTGTATTTCCTGGCAAGTGCTAGATGCTACATTCAAAAAGAGTTTGAGGCCATCAGACAACGTCTAGAATGCTTGGAATGTTCCCTTGTGGACTCCTGTTTTTTTTTTTTTTTTTTTTTTGGGGGGGGGGGGGGGGGGGTCTGCCAAGCGTTTCTAAAATTCATGCAGTGTTCTCACATGCTGTTCAAATTGCTGCAGAATGCAATGGAACACGTTTGCTTCAAAACCTGCCACACATGTGAATGGACAAAATAAATCTGTTAAGGGCCTCACGTGATGTCAGCATGTAGGTGGGGAAGCTTGCACTTGGGAGGGTGGATTTCATCTCCAGCGTACAAACAAAAGAGCGAATCAAATCGAAAAACTGACCATGACATGTTCTGTAGGTAGAAAACTATATCTGAGGGGACTGATTTGAGTTTACAGAAAAAGCCTGGCTGGTTGCTTTAACAATAGCTGTGTGTATTGTGTATTAACATGGCCACAGTGTGGTCTTTGTTGTGATGACAGCACCGTCATGTGCTCACCTTCCAGCCAGCAGAGCTGTTGCTGTCGCCTTTGTCCTTGAAATATGGCACAGACCTCACCATCCAGTCATAGATCTGGGACAAGGTCAGCCTCTTCTCCGGGGAGCTCTCGATGGCCTGGGTAATGAGGTCTGCATAGGAGTAGTTGCCCCAGGCGTTCCTGCGGGCGGAGGACTTCCTCAGCTGCTGGGAGGCAGAGCCGCAGAGAGCCGCGCCGGGGATCTGTGCGGAGGAAGGAGATCCGTCGGCGGCCTCCTCTTTGCGGTGGCCGCCCTGGACCTCCACCGGCTGGGAGACGGAGCTGCCGCTGCATCTCGACTCGTTGACTGAGCCGCCGTCTTTCTGCGCAGAGCCGCTCTCCGCACTCCCACCCTCGTCATCCTCCTCCTCGGGGATTACGTCAGCGTCATTCGCCCCGGGCTTGCCCGCACCGGACTCCGGACGGGGCAGCGGCCAAGTGCAGGACCGCGGCCGCTTCTGGGGCTCGAAATCCGGATCGATCTCAACGTTCGGGGGAGGCTCGTCGCAGTTAAGCGGCGCCTCGGCCATTTTAATTGCAATGACTCGTTCGATTCACAGGGGATTGCAAAATCACTCGGCTCGCATTCCATCAATGTTGTGTGCCGGCTTTCGGGGGGACAGTTTATTTACTATGCAACGCGGTATGCAAATCTGGTCCCAGCAGCTCGATCGCAACACGTGTCCGCTTGTCTATCAGCGTCGATCCGCAGCGCCGACTGCGTTGACCAGCTTTTAACAAAACATCGCCTTTTTTGTCGCGCACAGCCCACACCCTGACCAGCATGCGCTAAAATTTGGGAGAGAAAGAAGCGATCGGAGGAAATCCAAACGGTGTTCCCGAAACGCGCGTCCCGCTCTTCGGTCCCGAGTGGCAAAAAGCAGATGAGCCCTTCACATCACAGCTCCATCACCCCGTGCACAGCTGCCATCTTGACCGCCTCCACCCATCTTTACCACCTCAAGTTCCCGTTTAGAAGCCCACGGAGAGGAGCTGCCAGTCGCCGGAGCGGTGCGCCGCTCTCCAGATACCATCCAGGCGGGGAGGAGGGTTCCTCAAGGCCCCGGGGCTGCTGTGAGCTGGGCTCAAAGGGAGAGGGTGATGAGGCTAAAATAATCCGCCCAATTAGGAACTGGGAAATACTGATGCATTTTGTCTGTACATCCCTGGCATCTCGGGCTCGCCAGCGCAGGCAGTGTCCTCTGTGTGGCCAGCAGCCTGCAGAGACTCCTCATTCAATCTGCTGCTGCTGCTGCTGCTGCCGTAAAACACTACGAGTGGAGAAGGGATGGAAAAAACGCTATCCTGCCCCCTGGACTGCGCTGAAATTAAAGAGACAGTGTGGAGATGTCCGCTGGCCGGTGACATCACCTTTTCAGGAACCTCACAGCGCTAACAAAGGATGCCTGGCTGGGAATAATAATTTTAAACTAAATACATTTCGTTTATCCCTGGGATTGACCTAACTTCCCCCAGTCTGATAGACTGAGAAGGGTTAATTGTTTCATATGTAAATTTCAACCAGGGTTCATTTCTCTCATTTCTTAATTTGATCTCACTTTTGTAATCAGAGAAACAAGATAAATAATTCCCAACGTTCAGAAAAGAGACTGGGGTACCGAAAACACCAATAGAAATAGTTCAATGAAATGGAATATAATTTTTTCATTTAAATTTTTAATACAGGTCCTTCTAAAAAAATTAGCATATTGTGATAAAGTTAATTCTTTTCCATAATGTAATGATCAAAATTAAACTTTCATATCTTTTAGATTCATTGCACACCAACTGAAATATTTCAGGTCTTTTATTGTTTTAAAACTGATGATTTTGGCATACAGCTCATGAAAACCCAAAATTCCTATCTCAAAAAAATTAGCATATTGCATCCGACCAATAAAAGAAAAGTGTTTTTAATACAAAAAAAGGTCAACCTTCAAATAATTATGGTCAGTTATGCACTCAATACTTGGTCGGGAATCCTTTTGCAGAAATGACTGCTTCAATGCGGCGTGGCATGGAGGCAATCAGCCTGTGGCACTGCTGAGGTGTTATGGAGGCCCAGGATGCTTCGATAGCGGCCTTAAGCTCATCCAGAGTGTTGGGTCTTGCGTCTCTCAACTTCCTCTTCACAATATCCCACAGATTCTCTATGGGGTTCAGGTCAGGAGAGTTGGCAGGCCAATTGAGCACAGTAATACCATGGTCAGTAAACCATTTACCAGTGGTTTTGGCACTGTGAGCAGGTGCCAGGTCGTGCTGAAAAATGAAATCTTAATCTCCATAAAACTTTGCAGCAGATGGAAGCATCAAGTGCTCCAATATCTCCTGATAGCTAGCTGCATTGACCCTGCCTTTGATAAAACACAGTGGACAAACACCAGCAGCTGACATGGCACCCCAGACCATCACTGACTGTGGGTACTTGACCCTGGACTTCAGGCCTTTTGGCATTTCCTTCTCCCCAGTCTTCCTCCAGACTCTGGCACCTTGATTTCCGAATGACATGCAAAATTTGCTTTCATCCGAAAAAAGTACTTTGGACCACTGAGCAACAGTCCAGTGCTGCTTCTCTGTAGCCCAGGTCAGGCGCTTCTGCCGCTGTTTCTGGTTCAAAAGTGGCTTGTAGCCCATTTCCTGCACACGCCTGTGCACGGTGGCTCTGGATGTTTCTACTCCAGACTCAGTCCACTGCTTCTGCAGGTCCCCCAAGGTCTGGAATCGGTCCTTCTCCACAATCTTCCTCAGGGTCCGGTCACCTCTTCTCGTTGTGCAGCGTTTTCTGCCACACTTTTTCCTTCCCACAGACTTCCCACTGAGGTGCCTTGATACAGCACTCTGGGAACAGCCTATTCGTTCAGAAATTTCTTTCTGTGTCTTACCCTCTTGCTTGAGGGTGTCAATGATGGCCTTCTGGGCAGCAGTCAGGTCGGCAGTCTTACCCATGATTGCGGTTTTGAGTAATGAACCAGGCTGGGAGTTTTTAAAAGCCTCAGGAATCTTTAGCAGGTGTTTAGAGTTAATTAGTTGATTCAGATGATTAGGTTAATAGCTCGTTTAGAGAACCTATTCAGGATATGCTAATTTTTTGAGATAGGAATTTTGGGTTTTCATGAGCTGTATGCCAAAATCATCCGTTTTAAAACAATAAAAGACCTGAAATATTTCAGTTGGTGTGCAATGAATCTAGAATATATGAAAGTTTAATTTTTATCATTACATTATGGAAAATAATGAACTTTATCACAATATGTTAATTTTTTGAGAAGGACCTGTATAATAATTCAAGTATTTCACACGCTTATGTTATGATAAATAGGCTTACAGCTTATGAAAACCTAAAATGTAATCCTGCATTCAAGACTGCTGGTTTTCCAGCTAAAAGTCGCCCTCCAAAAGGAAGTATAAGGCCCATCGTTAACGAACCTGGCTGCTCACAGAGAGCTGTGTTCAAGGGTTTTAATTGAAAGTTAAGTGGAGTGAAAAAGTTTGGTGAAAAAGCTGCACAAACAACATGATTGTTAAACCCAACCAATTTTAGAGTTTAGAGTTTAGGGGAGATTCACAAGAAGGTAAACACACACAGACATATCCAAGACATGGACTACAACGTTTTCATTCTTTGTCTTAAGCCATTTCCGAACCAGAAACCTGGGCTAGAGAGAAAAAATAACTGGGGTGTTGCTCAGTGGTAAAAAATCCCCTTCTCACATAAAAGTACATTTAGCATTTCATTCAGAAAACCATGGAGGTAGAGCAGAGACACAGTTCCAGGTTGCTTGAAATCCATTTTGAAGTTTTCACAGTTGGAACTGATTTAGGTTGCCGTCCCAGCTAATGGTGTTGGTCCCCTGGGTTTTATTAAGTCTAAAGGTGGTGCAACCATCTACCAGGAAATTTCATAGCATTCCATGCTTCCCTCTGCTGACAATATTAAAATGCTGATTTCAATTTCCAGGCAGAACTTGACACCTGCTCACAGGGCCAAAGGTACCAACAGCTGATTAATGACCATACATAGTATCGCTGTGCTGGATTGGTCAGTAAACTGGCTTGACTGAAACCCCACAGAGTAGATATGGAGTATTGTCGAGAGCAAGATGAGAGGCACCAGGGCTAACATAGCAGCAACCTGGGCTTCCTTAACACCTCAGCAGAAGCTCAGGTCGATCGCCTCCATGCCACATCATGTTGATGCAGGAATTAATGCTGAAGGAGACCCAACCAAGTATTGATTTCATATAGGACATGGTCATACATTTCAGTAGGCTAACATTTTCATGTTAGGGAGCCTTTTTACTGGTCTTATATAATACCTTAATTTACAGAGAAACTTCATTTTGAGTTTTCATTAAACCATAATTGTCCAAATTTAGAGACAAACACATGAAGTATATCCCTTGGGTAATGAATCTATGTAGGTGGGTTTTACAGTTTGAATTATATACATAAAATAACTTTTTGATGATATAACATTTTTACAAAACATCTTGGTATATTGTGCATGTTCAATAACACTTCTGATATCTTGTTTTAGCCCTCCAGAACTACTCTGAGTCCAATAGTCTATGAAAAAAGTCAAATGTTTGCAAATGCCTTGAGAGCCTAAGGGTGGACAGTAGATGGAGTTCTTTTTAGCAAGGTGTGGCGGTACAATCACCTCATCTTAATGGCGAATTAGTGCAGAGTTGATTGTTAGCTTTAGCAGAAGGAAAAGATGAACTCTTCGTCCATCCTTGGAGAAAAAAATGGACTTGAACAACAGATCTGATGACTAAAATGCGCTGTTTACAAGAACAGGAGAGAGCAGATTGTACTTCTGGAGGAAGGGTAGCTCCTTCAATGCTTGCAGCGAGATATTGCATAATCTTCTGTGGTGGAGAGTGTTTTTCTTCTTCAAAGCAGTCTGTCGAGGCAGCAGATTGGAGCAAAGTGAACAAAAATGATGAAAAGAGCTGCCTCTGTTGTCAGGACTGCTCCACAGGCCCTAAAGCTGGATGGGAAGAGACGAATGTTGCACAAGCTCCACCGCACCAATTTTACACAACATACGGATGAAACAGTACAGCATCTTCAGCTCTACTAAGAGATGGTCATCACAAAAGGTAATTTGTGTCCAATAGTCTTAAAAGGAACATGAGGCAGGAAGAGGGACTTCCCTGTTGAGTGGCTGAAATGTACATTGGGGTAAAAAATATTTAGCCACCAATTGTACAAGTCCTCCCACTTAAAAAGATGAGAGAGGCAAGTAATTTTCATCATAGTTGTACCTCAACTACGAGACAAAAAAAAAAAAAAAAAAAAATCAAAAAAATCAGCTGGTCTGATTTTTAAAGAATTTATTTGCAAATTATGATGGTAAATACGTATTTGGTCAATAACAAAAGTTAATCTCAATACTTTGTTATATACCCTTGTTGGCAATGACAGAGGTCAAACGTTTTCTGTAAGTCTTCACAAGGTTTTCACACTAGCTGGTATTTTGGCCCATTCCTCCATGCAGATCTCCTCTAGAGCTGTGTTGTTTTGGGGCTGTCGCTGGGCAACATGGACTTTCAAATCCCTCCAAAATTCTGGGATTTTTGCTCACCATTCTTGTGATAATTTTGACCCCACAGGGTGAGATCTTGTGTGGAGCCCCAGATCGAGTGAGATTATCAGTGGTCTTGTATGCCTTCCATTTTCTAATAATTGCTCCCACAGTTGATTTCTTCACACCAAGCAACTTACCTATTGCAGATTCAGTCTTCCCAGTCTGGTGTAGGCTGGGAAGATTTTGTTTCTGGTGTCG
This sequence comes from Valencia hispanica, assembly GCA_963556495.2. Lineage (NCBI taxonomy): Eukaryota > Metazoa > Chordata > Actinopteri > Cyprinodontiformes > Valenciidae > Valencia > Valencia hispanica. Next base: position 31,326,352 of record OY747720.1, read on the forward strand.
TTTGACAGCTCTTTGGTCTTGGCCATAGTGGAGTGACTGTTTGAGGTTGTGGACAGGTGTCTTTTATACTGATTGCTGCTTCCTGCTTCGCTGCAATCGGCTGCTTCGCTACTTCGCTCTCCCTTTTGCTTGCATTTTTCTGCTTATTTTTTTTTCCCCTTATGATCCGACCTGCAGGACTTTTGAATACATTTAAAATTTATGGGAAAAACCTTTTTTAGTAGTAACGGCAATATTTCATAGATCTTTTATCTTCAGCGCTCTGTGTGCGTGGCCTACACACAGCTGAAGCCTGATCTACAGCGTCTAAGGACTTAGCATTCAGCTAAAGCTAAATATAGCTCATAAGGGTGCTAACGCTAAGCTACAGCAACAAGATGCCTTCCGTAGCCACAATGGACTACCAGGACCTTCTACAAAAGATAACAGCACTGGAGAGGAAAGTTCAACGGATAGAAGTTAACGTGGAGGTAAATGGATTGTGTTTCCACACAATCCATTTACCTCCACCTCAACCTTACCACTGTTTCAAAACAGTGGAAATGAGCAACCTAACACACGGCTAAGAGGCAGAGATAACACGACCAAGAAAGAGGGAGCCTCTGCTCATTACATTAAATCACAGAGTGATAATCCTCACTGGAACTGTCTTGGTGCTAAGTCAAAAACTAAATTATGTCTCTGGGAGAGAGGAGGACGTAGTGCAGGCTGGACACAGCGAGCGTAAATCTGTGATGAGACCGACTGGCCTGCACTCCCTACAAGAGAGAGGGCTTCTTCTACTCCCGTACATGAGAGGACACGGGACAGAACAGCTGCAAATGGGAAAGTTAGCCACAGACTTTCAAAACAACTGAATGTGAAGCTCCAGAACAGATTTGCTCCACTGTTGGAGAACCCTGGATCTTTATCTAAAGACCATCCACCCCAAGGCAGCGAGATGAGGACTGATAACCTGTCAGAGAGTGAGAGGCCACAGAGAAAGCAAAAGACTGGGCCTGAAACTCTGATTGTAGGTGATTCCTCTGTAAAGGACGTTCAGCGGATGTGTGGAAAGAACACCAAAGTCCTCTGCTTTCCAAAGGATATGGTCAGTGACATGCAGAAGAGGATTCTGAAAACTGTGACTAAATATCCAACAGTGAAAAACATCGTTCTCCACAAAGTCGAATGATGTGACCAAGCAACAATCGGAGGTTCTGAAACGGGACTTCACTGGATTATTGAACACCGTGAGCTCGTTGGATGCAGCAGTATTCATCAGTGGACCTTTACCAATGGATTTAGTTTGAACAGGTCAGGTCTAACACTGTTAACCTCCAATATTTTCTACTTCCTGCGTCATCCCTCTGTGAGTGGAGCCAAAAAGGAGATACACAAAGACTTATCTCAAAAGGAAGACCAAACAAAGCTGAGTGCAGAGGGGGAGGAACTTCTTCTGCCCTCACTCATGGGAAGCTTCAAACAGAAGCAGGAAGAAGGATCTTTATTTGCCCCAAAAGCCCTCAACAGCCCTAAAGAACAGGAAAGCGGACCTCCATCGCCCCCGCAAACCCCTGACAGCCCACCGTCTTCCCTACCGCCCCCCTCCCCCCATCTGAAATTCACTGAGCAGATGATGGAGCGGGTCAACATTGGGCTCAGATCTACCCCCCAGACCAATCTGTTTTCTTTACCCATAAACCCCACGCCAGGACGATGAAAGGTAGGGCAACAAGCCTGGCCCCCTCCTACCCCACCACGTAAGCATGTACAATCTCCACAGTCTGATGTATGATGTGTTAAGGGTCCAGGCTGCGTGGATATCAGCAGTCAGAACTTTTCCCAGGACAAGCTGAGACCCTGTTCATCAGAAGTTTCGATCATTTCTGTACTTATAAGTAACAGAAGGAATGTAGTTATGTCAAAACACAGAGCACTGCATTCTAAAAGGTTTTTAAGTAAAGTAAATATACGCTGTACACAGCCCGCCCCAAAATACAAGGGGCACAATAATAAAACTGTTAAGACGGACTTATTAAATGTCAGGTCTATAGTAGGGAAGACTTTTTTAATCAATGATCTTATCACTGAGCACAGCCTTGATTTTATGTTTTTAACTGAGACTTGGTTAGATCAGAATAGCCGTGTTTCTCTTATCGAATCAACCCCTCTCAACTTTAGTTTTGTCAACCAGGCCAGACAGAACAGGAGAGGTGGAGGAGTTGCTGTTTTATTTAATGAATCATTCCAGTGTAAGCAGTTATCTCTTGGAAGTTTTCCTTCTTTTGAATATGTTGCTGTACAGCTGAAGGCCTCATCTAGAGCCATATTTCTTAACATTCATCGGCCTCCAAATTACTGTGCTGACTTTAATGATGATTTTAGTGAACTGCTGTCTATAATCTGTGTTGATTTTGACTGTATAATTATTGTTGGTGATTTTAACATCCATGCATTTGTTACCTCAAGGCTGGACTACTATAATTCTTTACTATCAGGAAGTCCACAAAATGCCATTTAAAGCCTTCAGTTGATCCAAAATGCGGCAGCAAGAGTTCTGATGAATATTAAAAAGAGAGATCACATTTCTCCTGTTTTAGCTTCCCTTCATTGGCTCCCTGTTAAATCCAGAATAGAATTTAAGATCCTTCTTCTTACATATAAAGCCCTTAATAATCAAGCTCCATCATACATCAGAGATCTGATTGTTCCATATGTTCCTAACAGAGCACTTCGCTCTCAGACTGCAGGTTTACTTGTAGTTCCTAGGATTTCTAAAAGTAGAATGGGAGGCAGATCTTTTAGTTATCAGGCTCCTCTCCTGTGGAACCAGCTCCCAGCTTTAGTCCGTGAGGCAGACACTCTGTTTACTTTTAAGGCCAGGCTTAAAACTTTCCTTTTTGATAAAGATTATAGTTAGAGTGGGTAAGTTCATCCTGAGCTAGCTCTGTAGTTATGCTGCTATAGGCGTAGACTGCTGGAAGACAGACTTACCAATTTTCTTCACTCTGCTACTTCCTTTTCTCCTACAACTCTCCAGTTGTATTACAGCACATTCTGTTATTTCGACTGTTAACTTTGTTTTCTCTCAGTGTTTTTCTCTCCATAGAAAATATACCTGGTCTGGTATCCTGCTTGGCTGCAATGCCCTGTTGGACGGGGGGCATCGACTGGGATGATGCTCCCTGTTACTGAAAATCCACTGTGTCCTGTTATCAACTTTTTACTTTCTGTAACATAGAAAGTACTCTTATATCAGATCCTCTGTTCCTTCTGTCTCTGCTCTGTCTTCTCAAACCCCCAGACGGTCCTGGCAGATGGCAGCTCCTACTGAGCCTGGTTCTGTTGGAGGTTTCTTCCTGTTAAAGGGGAGTTTTTCCTCTCCACCGTCGCTACATGCTTGCTCAGTATGAGGGATTGCTGTGGTTGGAAAGTCTGCATCAACAGGGCCCAACCTCACGCCAATGACTGACGCAATCTGCTGGGATTCCTTAAATAGGAAGCTTTTTAACTGATTGGAATGTTTGTATAAATGTATTGAAATGACTTCTTGTTAGGTGCCTTGAGATGACATCTGTTGTGAATTGGCGCTATATAAATAAACTGAATTGAATTGAATTGAATGTTGACAATCCCCAGAACAAAGGGTCTAAAGACCTGAGTAACACTCTGGACAACTTTGGGCTGACTCAGCAAATAACAGAGCCCACACATAATAAGGGTCATGTTTTGGACTTACTGATCTCAAAGGGTCTGGGCATTTCCAAGATTAATGTCCGTGATGAGGGCTTGTCTGACCATTGTTGTGTTTTCCTTGAGAGTATAATTTCGGTTCACATAAATGTTTTAACGGAGGTTATCACAAAACGATGTATAACTGAAAACACTAGTGAGATCTTTAACCAGGTCTTCTCTCTAACACCTGCCCTGTCAGTGGGTTCAGTCAATGAACTTGTCAACAGCTTTAATGCTAAAATATTAAATGTTATGGATACTATTGCTCCCACAAAGGTGAAGGTTATCTCTGGAAGGAAAAAGTCTCCATGGAGAAATTCCACACTGGTGAGAAATAAAAAAAGGGAGTGTCGGAAAGCCGAGCGCAGATGGAGAAAAACAAAACTTCAGGTTTATTATGACATCTATAAAGAGAAACTTCACTCTTATAGTTTACAACTGAGGAATGCAAGGAAGTCATATTTTTCTGTCATCATCACCAGAAATAGTCATAGTGCTCGCGTATTATTTGCTGTAGTCGACAGGCTAACAAACTCTCCTGTGTCAGTAGCACCTGAACTCTATTCCACCAAGGCCTGCAATGACTTTGCCAAATTCTTCACAGACAAAATCCAAAATATTAGCCAAGCGGTTGGTTAATCAACGGCAGGTTCAGGTTATGTACAGTGTCCATGGAAAATCCGTTTAAACACTATGAAACAGTTTTATCTCATAAACAGCAAAGATCTGGAGGACATCTTACATCAACTGAACTCCTCCTCTTGCTGCTTAGACATCCTGCCCACAGGCTTTTTCAAAAAGGTCTCAAAGATCTTGGAGTCAGATCTGTTACAGATTGTGAACTCATCTTTAATGTCGGGTGTTTTCCCAGAGCCCCTGACAACAGCTGTAATTAAACCCCTGCTGAAAAGAGACAATCTGGACAAGACACAAATGAACAACTACAGGCCCATCTCCAATCTTCCATTTTTAAGTAAGATCATTGAAAAGGCTGTTTTTCCTCAGCTAAATGACTTCTTAAGACAAAGCAACTGCTATGACGTCTTTCAGTCAGGTTTTAGACAGCACCACAGCACTGAGACTACTCTGACCAAAGTCATCAATGACATCTGTTTGAATACTGACAGTGGAAAAATGTCAGTGTTAGTTTTACTGGATCTCAGTGCTGCATTTGATACTGTTGACCACATTATTTTACCCAAACGACTGGAGAACTGGGTGGGTCTCTCTGGCACTGTACTAAACTGGTTCAAAACGAACTTAGAGAACAGGAAGGACTTTGTGTTAATAGGTAACGTTACATCCGAGCAGACGGGAATTACATGTGGGGTTCCCCAGGGTTCCATCCTGGGACCTCTTCTGTTTAATATCTATATGCTACCACTGGCACAGGTAATAAATAACAACAATATAAGTTACCATAGCTACGCAGATGACACACAGATATATATTAGAATGTCACCAGAAGACCAAAGGCCTATACAGGCTCTTGGCAAATGAATTGAGGAAATTAATGACTGGATGTGATATAATTTTCTGCAGTTGGACAAAAGCAAAACTGAGGTAATTGTCTTTGGAGCTAAAGAGAAAAGATTGAAGGTCACCACAGGGCTTCAGTTCATACACCTAAAAACCACCAACCACGTCAGAAATCTGGGTATAGTGATTGACTCAGACCTAAACTTTGAAAAACACATTAAGGCAATCACAAAATCAGCCTACTATGATCTTAAGAATATCTCAAGGATAAAAGATCTGATGTCTCATCTTTAGTCGGGTTGATTATTGTAACAGCGTCTTTACAGGTCTACCTAAAAAATCAATTAGGAAACTGCAGCTCATCCAGAACTCTGCTGCTCGAGTTCTCACTAAAACCAAAAAAGTGGACCACATCAGTCCAGCTCTGAGGTCTTTACACTGACTACCTGTCTGTCAGAGGATAGACTTCAAAGTTCTGCTGCTGGTCTATAAAGCTCAGAATGGTTTAGGACCAAAATACATCAGTGATCTCCTGACCCAGTATGAACCTATCCGACCCCTCAGGTCATCTGGATCCGGTCTTTTATCAGTTCCCAGAGTCAGAACCAGACATGGAGAAGCTGCGTTCAGCTTCTATGCTCCACATGTCTGGAACAGACTCCCAGAAAGCCTCAGATCAGCTGAAACATTTAAATCCAGGTTAAAGACCCACCTGTTCTCAGCTGCTTTTGATTAGGTTTTATTAAGTTTGAAATCTGCACGGCTTCTTTTATGTTTTTTTTTTCATTTTAAACCGTAGTTTTTATTCCTGTACTTTTGCTTTTTCTGCACCCTGCTGTAATGCTTTTGATGTTTTATGTAAAGCACTTTGAATTGTCTTGTAACATGAATTGCGCTATACAAATAAACTTGCTTTGCCTTGATAACGAGTTCAAACAAGTGCCGTTAATACAGGTAACGGCTAGAAACAGAGGAGCCTCTTCCAGAAGAAGTTACAGGTCTGTGAGAGCCAGAAATCTTGCTTGTTTGTAGGTGACAAAATACTTATTTTCCACCAAAATTTGCAAATAAATTCTTTGAAAATCCGACCGTGTGATTTTCTGAATTTTTTTTCTCATTTTCTCTCTCATAGTTGAGGTATACCTATGATGAAAATTACAGGCCTCTCTCATCTTTTAAGTGGAAGCACTTGCGCAATTGGTGGCTGACTAAATACTTTTTTACCCCACTGTACATTAATGCTTTTGTATTTTATTTACCCATTTTTTCCTAAATCTAAAACAAAATGGGTTAATCTCTCAGATTTAAAAGGCCTTTCAACAGTTTTTATGCTTGTTCTGAATGATTAGCTATCGTTACTACACAAAGAATTACGTCCTTTGATGCAATCTGAGCATTACTCCTTAGCCTGGTTCACACAGCAGGATCTTTAGGCCGATTTTGTCCCAATTCTCCCATTCTGACACGCCCCCATTATCGGGATGGCTCTTAAGATAATCCTAACAGATATTCCTGCCATGTCTGTCGGAGCAAAGTGTGTAACGATGTTTCCCAGTGAAAACAAAAACAATATTTCACCTCCATATTATTGTATAGCAAGTAGAGCCCCTGCTCCTGCTGTGTCCACTCCTTTATCCAACGCCAGGACTTCATTTTTTTCTCTATTTACTCCACAAACTATTGGCAAGGCCTCATCCTCGGCAACCATATTTATCTACTCCTTTGACTTTAGTCGCGTTTTAAATCATGAGGTTTTGTGAGATTTCCTGTCTGAGCCTGGAATGTTTGTGAGTAAAATCGGTTTGTGTGTGGTGTCTCGTCATTGCCTTGTGGCTACACACCAAACACTGTAAGACCAAAACAGAAAAATCAGCAAATTTTTAAATCGCATTGTGTGCGGCCTGAAACTCTGTCCAGATGCCTTGGTCTCACTAGTACAGAAAACCTTTTGGTTTTAGTTCTCCCTCTCCAACAGCACTTTGTTACCTTTCAAGCTTCCCGAAATACATCTGCCTCAATTAACCATGGGGTCCCTCAAGGTTAATTTCTCAGACCCCTTTTATTTACAATCAACATGCTTCCCCTTTGTCAGGTCATCTGTCCCCATGGCCTTGGCTTTTATTGCTATGCTGACGATGCATATCTGTGACTCACTACCAAACCGTCCACCCAGCTCCCCCCACAATCCCTTGTCAGCTCTTTAAAACGTTCAAGCTAAACCGTATCAAAACAGAACTGCTGGTCATGTCCCCCAATTCTCTACTCCAGGAAATTGGAATTCTAATTGATGTTGGTAACCCCATCTCTCCATCTGATTAGAGATCACCCCGGGAATCCTCTCCATTAAGTCTAGTTTACACTATTCCATCAGCAGGCGTGCGGACACGCAGTGACATCATTAGTCGACGCAAGTGCTGTTTGGCAGGCCAGCAGAGCGCCGTTCATCCGTTGAAACCTACGGGGAGTGCAAGCCTGTAATTGGTCAGCACGCCACTTCCTTTAAATTCGTGAACAGCCTCATTTCCCAAAAAAGTGCTGAAGATATCTAGCAGCAGACATAGAGCAGATCGCAGAATGTCTTCCATAAGACAATTTATGGGTGTTCAGTGTCTGTTACAAATTGAGTGAGAATCTTTTGATCATATTTGTGCACGAAAAGCGCTTTTGAGTATTAAGAATCGGAAGTTGTTCAAGTTTTAGTTTAAAAATAAAAAAAAGTGAATACACAGTTTATGATCAGACACCACTGAAACGGTGGCAGGACTTCCCCAGAAAAGAACTACGCCCCCTGCTGTCCTGGCAGTGAATTGCTTTGCAAGACTTCCCAGGCAAAAGAGAAGTCTGAAAGGAAAACGTCTCTGTTGATTCGTGCGCGTGTCAGTGCCAACTAGCTGACGGAGAAATATAAACTGGGCTTTAGACAGCTATACAAGGACAGAGTGTCTTCAGTTAGAGTTTTTTCAGAAACGCTATAATACAGACGGCTACAGGAGATACTTCGTGCCCACAGCCATAAGCATCTGCAACAACACTTAATTTCCTCCTGGGATTAATTAAGTGTTTTTGAATTGAATTGAATCTAGAACTCCAAGTGGTTTCCACCTCAGTGAAAACCAGTGATACTGCATAAATACACCATGATACCTCCACCATGTTTGAATGATAAGTTGGTGTATTTGTGTCATGAATCCCAACTCCCTCACACCACACTCTTCCCTTACCATAACTCTTAAAAAAAAAAAAACTTACTGCTGGGTACATTTATATAAAATATTTTTAAGAAAAAGCTCTGTTGACATTTAAAATTTTAATGAAGTCTATACAATTTGGCTCATGCGACATTAAAACATGTTTATTTTTACTCTTTCAAAGTTTCCTAATTTTCAATTATGTTTTTTTTTTGTATATTTAGTAATAACACAACACTTCTCTGTAAGGACTAATAAACCCACCTGTTTGCACCAAACAAACACTGTACAGGAAATTCGATTCTAAAGTTTTTTCTCACTTTCACTTCCCACACACTGCAGCCTTTGTTTTCAGAAGCGCATATGTATCACTAATAATGTTAGCATGTAGGCAATTAAATGTCAACCAATGAAGTGTTTTTCTTAAAACAAATTCCAGTAAAGTAGGTATTTGTTTCCATGCAAGGAATTAAACATGTGGAGTGATCTGTAAAATGATCAATTATTTTAAGTTCATTCAAATCAAGGAATATAAGATATTATATACTTAATAAATGGTATTAAATATGATGGATGATGCAGATTTTTGGATTTTATAAACAAAACAAATTAAAGATAAAATCTGTAATAGATTGAGTCTAGCTTTGTTTGTATTGTAGAGTGATGAGCTGCCTTGGAGAATGAGTCATTGCATCCTTGCAAGTGCAGAATAATTGTTAAGTAGAGGGGAAACGATGCTTGGTTTAAAACTTTTAATCCATCTGTATTCATCCCTGTTCATTCTGATGCCCCTTGATCAAATCCAGTGCAAACAACAGACTTCAGAAGTCAACTAATTAGTAAATAAAGTCCACACATTTGTCATTTAATCTCAGAATAAATTCAGCTGTTCTGTGAAGGCCTTAGAGGTTTGTTGGAGAATATTAGAGAACAAACAGCATCATGAAGGAACACAGTGGACAGGTCAGGGAGAAAGTTTTAAAAGAGGTTTAAAGCAGGGTTAGGATATAAAACTATATTTCAAGTTATTAACCATTTAATCCACTGGAAAACAAAGAGTACAGTAAAACTAATAAACCTACCAAGACTATGGGTATTCACCAAAAACTGACAGGTCATTTAGGGAGAGCATTCGTTTAAAAGAAGACTAAAGATGCATCTATTCAGTCTGGCTTTTAGTTGAAGATCTCTTATCTCTTAGTCTTATACTTTTCTACCAACCTCTCTCTTTATTTTATTTCTGTATGAATTTAACTTTTGTGTTTTTATAAACTGCATCTAATCATTTTACTTTTACATATATCTCAATTGTTTCCTGGCTAATTTAATCTACACAAGTGCTTTTCCACAGTTCCTCATGATCTATAACTGATTGATATCTCACCCTTTTAATTCCTCATTGTTTTATCACCAGTAGTTAGTTATATCTAGTTTACTTGATCTGATCATTTCATTTGTCTCAGTCAACTGAATGTCTGTTCTTAACCTTTGTAAAGCAAACTGTGTTACACTTGAATGTAAGAAAAGTGCTCTATAGATAAAGTTCGATTGATTGGTTTAGTCAAAAAAGCAGAAAAAAGGCCCATCTCTGGAGGAGCTGCAGAGAGCCACAGCTCAGGCAGGAGAGTTGAAAAATCGATGGTAAACCATGCATCCCTTTCCTTCCACCCACTTAATGTTGATTCATCACACAAAATCCCAATAAAGGGAAACCTGGTTGTTACATGAGAAAGTGTCAAAAAGGGGTATAAATAGCTTTGAGAGGTGCTTGTCCACTGCAATAAGGGAAATAAATAAACATAAAGGAGAATAAAGTTTGTCACCTTGCAAATAAAGAGATTTCAAGTAGGTATTTTTATATTATATTATCTTTTCTTCAGAAAGATCAAACAGCTGATTATTACAGTCAGACTGGACTGATCCATCTCCAAACATTTCCCAAGTAGCACCAAGATAAATCTCCTCATATCTCAAAAAGTCAGTCCATTGTTTTCATATTTAGACTTATTATTAATTAAGATAACATACAATTTGGTTATAAATCATCTTAGTAATATTCAAATGGCCCATTAACGTCCAGTAAAGTACCGGCTTGTATTTCTATTAATTGTCCGTGTTGTGTCTCCCCCCCCCAAACAACATAGAAGTAAAAACTTGGGCCGTTATAGGACACTGGTTTAAAAGCCATAAGACACCCCAAAATTCATCTTAAAATGATCCTTATAGTGCAAATTTGCATTTGAAGGGAAAGGATTTCAGATATTAATAAATATACTATGTACATTCGCTCAAATACTGTTAACCAGTCCTCCTGGCTCTGTGTTGGATAAATGGGATGGAGTAGTGTAGAGTGTTTTTGGCATATATGAGAGTAGTTCTTAGAGTAGCCTGTTTTCCAGTTGCTACACCTTTGCTTTTAAACTTCTGTCCCCCTCTAGCCAGTAATCTTCTGTTTGCATCTCTGTGAGTCGAGAAACGGTCCTCTGAAAGGCAAACTTCTCTTCTTCCCCGCTGAAGATGGACAGACTGCTGGCCTCATCCTGTTACAGAGACAAGAGTCAAGCTCACTGAAACAGAGGGGTCTTCGTGACAATATGCAACGCTTTAAAGAAATCCATCAGTCATATTAAAAAACAAATCCACTAATATTAAATAAATTACCCATTTAATGCTGGTACGACCAGAAGTGCAACAGTTAATTTCAAGTAATACATTCAGAAAGTTGAACACATACACATGGAAAATTACTGAATAAATACATTTTAAGAACTGAAAATGATGAAAATACTCAAAGGACATTTTAGTGCTATTCAGAGATTAATCCCTAATCGGGATTGTGGATATCTATCGATCTACACTACGATAGGAAAATTAAGGGTTGATAAAAAAGTTCAACAAAAAGTTTCCCTTCCCTTTTCATAATGGCCCATCAGGTAGCTTAATACTACAGTCATTAGCCCAGTTTATACTTCTCCGTCTGTGGAGGTGCGGAGACACGCAGCGCCATTATCCGTCGACGCAAGGGCTGCCCGTCACTCACGCAAGGACGCACGGAGTAGAGCCCAGTTTTCGAACTATCCGTCGGACGCAAGTCTTTGATTGGTCAGCCCAACATCAGCCCAAGATCATTTAACCAGAACAGTGCTCTACAGTCGATGTAATTAGTAGTCAATGCAGCTTTTGTCCACTAGATGCTTTATTTTGCAAGGCCAGTCTATCCAATATGGTCTTTTGGCGATTTTGAACACCAAGAGGTGTAGAGAACAACAAAACAGACCGCTCTGTCTGTTTGTTTACATGCGTTTTTTTTTTTCTTCCGTCAGTGCAACCCCCCTAAGGCACCGCATGCAGCCATCAGGAGTTACCATCCGCCCAGTTATCCCACCCCCAGGGATCCCCCCCAGACGCCCCCAACCCCCAAAACCCCCACATCACCAACAGTATCCCAAACGACAAAACCAAATGCCCCCCACTCCTACTAGGTGATGGAGCCAATCAAAGGAGCCCAGAGAGATTGATCAGATATGGAGCCAGAGGCCGTCTCAAGACCAATATGGTCCAACAAGAGATTTCTATACTGATTAATATTAAGAGCTTTTTTATTTTTCTAGTTCAGGAGGATAGTTTTCTTAGCGATGCCTAAGGCAATTCAATTCAAAAATACTTTATTGATCCCAGAGGGAAATTAAGTGTTGGTATAGCTCATATAATTAATTCTTTAAGGAGTTGTTGTAGATGCTGATGGCTGTGGGCAGGAAGGATTTCCTGTAGCGGTCTGTATTGCAGCGAAACTGAAGAAGCCTCCGACTGAAGACGCTCTGTTGTTGTATGACTGTCTCATGAAGAGGATGCTCAGGGTTGTCCATAATATTTTTGATTTTGTGAAGAATCCTTCTTTGCATCATCATCTCCAGATGTTCCACAGTTGTCCCAAGAACAGAACCAGCCTTCTTTATCAGGTTGTTTAGCCTTTTTGAATCCCTGGCTATGATGCTGCTACCCCAACAGATGACGGCTGAAGAGATTACACTCTCCACAACAGACTTGTGGAAGATCTCCAGCATCTTGCTGCAGACCTTGAAGGACCTAAGCTTCCTCAAGAAGTACAGTTTGTACTAATGTGAACCATTAGAACTGACTTTGTGTCCATGGTGACGGTGACATCATTTAAATTTCCTAACAAGCAAACTGAGGGAGATGGTGGAATGTTACATTTCAGACACTTTGATAAGCCCTCACATATCTGGCACCAAAATTTCTTAACAGTTGGACAGAACCAAAGCGCATTAATATAAAGTATCTGGTATATTGCTTGTGCATTGTAAGCAGGTGTTAGACGACATAAAACCCATCCTAAACATCCACAGACCTGTATAGTGTACTCTGTGAAGGATTTTGTATTGTATTAATTGCAAATAAGTTTTTTTTATTTTATTTTAAAGGTTCTTAAACATATCTGAGACCAGACGTTTTGGTCAAAGCTGGCTGATAAATCCACCTCCCATTTTGAAATAGGGATGGCTATTGATTCATCTAATGTAGATAAGGTTTTGTATATTTTAGACAGGATTTTGGGGGGGTTGAGATTAAGAAAATCAAAAACTCTTGCTAGAATTTGTAATTCAACTGTATTGAGCCTAAATGTACCTTTAATAATAGATTTTAATTTGTTGATATTCTAAGAATTTGTTTTCATCAATTCCATATTGTGTAATGTATTAAATGGGATAAAGTCTGTTCCTTCAAATATATGTTCCAGGTATTCAATTCCATTACACCTCCAGTCTGGAAAACTTATCATACCTTTTTAATTCAAGATGTCGGGGTTATTCCAGATGGGTGTACGTCTGCATGGGATTATTGTGGACTCTGTCATTTTTAGAAGCTCCCATCATGCTGTCAGAGAGGAGCTGATATTTATGCTTTTAAAGCATTCATGTCGTTTTATTGTCCACTAGATGCTTTATATTTCAAGGCCAGTCTATCCAATATGGTCTTTTGGCGATTTTGTACACCAAGAGGTGTAGAGAACAACAAAACAGACTAGTGTGTTTGTTTACATGTGTTTTTAGAGTATTCAATGAGCTGCACTTCTAGTAAAAAGCTTTCCAGCTCAATCAAAACTCACTCTCTCCATTGCTCCTTGAGTGGATGTGCGTTTACAAGCTGAAGTAAATACAGTGGGGGTAAAAAAGTATTTAGTCAGCCACAAATTGTGCAAGTTCTCCCACTTAAGATGAGAGAGGCCTGTAATTTTTACAATATGTATAAGTATAAAAGGAAAACATCCCTGCCAATACATGTGCGTGTGGGTACAAACTTGCTAGTAAACTTGCTAGTGTAAACTAGGCTAGTATTGGATACGTTTTCCTTTTATACTTCTCCGTTGTAGTCAGTGTTGCAAAGCAATTCCCCACCAGGACAGCAGGGGGTGCAGACATTTTCGGGCGGGTCTACCTTTACAGTGACGTCAGCTTGTAATCGCACATCCACTCAATGAGCAATGGCAGACAGAGAGCAAGTTTTGATTGAGCTGGAAAGTTTTTTACTGGAAGTGCAGCTCATAGAATACTCTAAAAACGCATGTAAACGAACAAACATTGGTCTGTGTTATTTTTCTCCACACAATCTGGTGTTCAAAAATCGCCAAAAGACCATGTAAGACCAAAGACTGGCCTTACAATATAAAGCAGCTAGTGGCCAAAAGCTGCAATGACTACAAATTACATCGACTATACAGTACCTTTCTGGTCAAATGATCTTGGGCTGATCAATCACAGACGGTTTCAGTAGTTCACCAGCAGGTAAATGTTGCGTCCCGTTTTGAACCGATTCTCGACGCACATCAACACTAAACGTAACAATAATGAACAAATGAAAATACAAGTAATACTTCGCTCAGCAAAGTTGCTGTTGTAGGTGTCGCGTTTGCACAGAGACGGATACACACCTGCGGCTTTAGAAATGTCCACCCGGTTCTCCACCACGTCCTCAGAAGCGAAAACACTTTCAAAAATACAAATGAGGGTGGAAAGACCTGCTGGCTTCAGCACTCAGTCACTGGACGGGGCTCCAGTGTTTAGACCAGTCTACACTCGGCCATCGGTGAGTAGCTAGTTAGCTTTAGCAGCTGAACGGAATTAGAATCAGCTTTACTAACCCGGTTTTTTACACACATACTAAACCAAAGGTCTGAGCCATTAATATAATAAAGTGTCATAAAATGCTTAAAAGATACCCCAAAAAAGCATCAAAATTAGCCTTTAATTTAAATTACCCACATAATTAAAAATATATATATTATATAATGGTTAATAACATTACTTTTTTTTGTATTTACTGATCTCAGGTGTCTTAACTTGATTTGTTTTGGTTTCTTACAAAATTTCAGTTTGAATAAAGGGCTTAATTGAATTTTTCATTTAAATTAGTTCATTAAAGAATAGGATAAAATGACCAGACATTTTTTGATAGTTAATAATTATCTATCAATATGACTATTCCCTTTATCGATATTCTGTTTTTCTATATGGTCCAGCCCTACCCTACACCCTAAAAGTACATAATGGGTGGTGTTTATAGTGGATTGTAAGGTGGGGAGCTGGCCAGGTCCTACTGTAGCAAAGCATCTCCAGACCATAACACCTCCACCGCCATGCTTTGTGGCTGATATCAGGTTCCTTTACTGGAATGCTGTATTTGACTTTTGCCCAACATTTCCTCCGTTCTGGTCTCCAGTAATTTCAATTCTACACTAAAACATGTCCGAAAAACAGGAATGAGTCAGCAGGTCTCTTTTCAGACACGTTCTAAGCTCTGCTGAGTAACAGCCTCCTTACCTACTGATGTTTTGTCCTTAAAGCTCAGACTGTTCATAGAAAAAAAGCTTTACTGTAAATACAGAGTTCCAGCTCTCACCCTTTTCAGCCCCAGGTCATCCATCAGAATGTGGCTCTCGTCGTGACTGTGATCCCCATCATGCACAAAGATATCCTCCAGCGGACATTCTGCAAGTATCACCACCCGCACCTGAGCCAAAAGCAGACCCAAAGTTTACGTCCCGCTCTGCAGGTCTTAAGGGAGCAAATAAATGACTGTGGCGCACCTTATGCTCATAGAGGGTGTCCACGAGCGTTATGAGCCGCCTGGCTTGAGTTTTCTTGTTGAGCGTCAGCAGAGGAATGTGTCTGATAAAGACGGTGTCAAACAGTCTGGATATTTCCAGGTAGTCACTGGCCCCTAAAGGCTGAAAGAGAGATTTTCCTCTTCAAAACACTCGTTTCATTTTAACGTCATGAATAGAAGAATCAAACTAATCTTAGTCATAAACTTTTAACAGAAAGCAACTTTTTTACTTTTATTTGGTTTAGCTCCAATTTTTGTCCTATTTATACAACCAAGAACCGTTTCAAAACCCTGACCGAAATCCTATCACATGATGCAAGCAAAACAAGAATTAACATGAACAAATTAAGAGAGATTCACACCCCTTAAAGCTTTTCAAATTTTATCACATTACAACCACAAATTTCCAGTTGTATTACAGGGATTTTATGAGAAAGAGCAACACAAAATACAGCACAACTGGAAGGAGAAGGCATGACCAAACTGTGTGCTGGAGAATTACCATTGCACATCATCCTCACAGTGAAACATGGTGGCGGTAGCATCATGCTATGGGAATGCTTTTCTTTGGTGGGGACAGGGTAACTGCTCAGAGTGTATGGGGAGGTAGATGGAGCAAAAAAACAACACTGGCATAGAAGTTCATCTTCCAGGACACACGTGTCAAACTCAAGGCCCGTGGGCCAAATCCGGACTGCAATAGCCATTTATGTGGCCCTCTAAACTCTAGGGGACCATATAAATAGAACCTTTAAGTTCTATTCATGTACACCTAAATACTATTTTGTCAAATCAGTGTTTATTGAATAGTGAAATCATTGTGAAAAGATGATCGGTATTATTTAATTTTAAGAAGTACTTGTCAAACTTTAAGAGAAACTTGTCGAGACAGATTTATTAATATTTTGAAGGTTTGTTCAAGACAGTTTTATCAATACTTTCTGCCACAACCAGCCCTTTAAGGATGTCCATGATCTTGATGTGGCCCAAAATGTTAATGAGTTTGACACCCCTGATCCAGCTGGACGACAACCTTAAACATACAGCCAGAGCTACAATGTGATAGTTTACATCAAAGCATTTTGATGTGTTAGAATGGCCCAGTCAAAGTCCAGACAAATCCAATTGAGAATCTGCCAGACTTTAAAGTTGTTGCCAGACTCTAAATCCAATCTGACCGAGAATGAGCTAGTTTGCAGCTGCAATTGCAGCGAAAGGTGGTTCTACAGAGTATACAGACCCTTTCCAAAAAGTTAGAGTATCATGGAAAAGTTTTTTTATTTCCTTTTTCCCTACATAACGTTAAACTTCCATAGATTATAGATTCAGGGCCCACATCTTAAACGACTAAGTATTTAGTTGTTTATTTGTACATAATTTGGGCTTCCAGCTCATAAAACCCACAAAAAAAAGGATTCAAAACATTAGAGTACTGTGAAGAAATAGGCCCAAATTTTACAGCGCATTAATGTTTTGTCACACACTACTCATCTACTAAACTCAAAGCACCTGCACAGGTTTTCCCAGGTGTCATTAAATTGCTTCACTTTGGTTCAATTGTCTCAGTTAGGTTCAATATGGGGATAACTGCAGACTTGACAACTGGCCAGAAGACCATCATTGATACCCACCATAAGATGGATAAGCCACAAAAGTTCATAGCTAATTCAATTCAATTCAATTCAGTTTATTTATATAGCGCCAATTCACAACAGATGTCATCTCAAGGCACTTAACAAGAAGTCATTTCAATACATCTATACAAACATTCCAATCAGTTAAGTTTCCATCCATCCATCCATTTTCCATACCCGTCCATCCTATGTTAAAAAGTTTCCTATTTAAGGAATCCCAGCAGATTGCGTCAGTCATTGGCGTGACGTTGGGCCCCGTTGATACAGACTTTCCAACCACAGCAATCCTTCAGCAATCCCTCATACTGAGCAAGCATGTAGCGACGGTGGAGAGGAAAAACTCCCCTTTAACAGGAAGAAACCTCCAACAGAACCAGGCTCAGTAGGAGCGGCCATCTGCCACGACCGTCTGGGGGTTTGAGAAGACAGAGCAGAAACACAGAAGGAACAAAAGATCTGATATAAGAGAACTTTCTATGTTACAGAAAGTAAAAAGTTGATAACAAGACACAGTGGATGTTCAGCCACTGGGAGCACCATCCCAGTCGATGCCCCCCGTCCAACAGGGCATTGCAGCCAAGCAGGATACCAGACCAGGTATATCTTCTATGGAGAGAAAAACATTGACAGAAAACAAAGTTAGCAGTCGAAATAACAGAATGTACTGTAATACAACTGGAGAGTCGTAGGAGAGCAAAGTGCTCTGTTGGGAACATATGAAACAATTAGATCTCTGATGTATGATGGAGCTTGATTATTAAGGGCTTTGTATGTAAGAAGAAGGATCTTAAACTCTATTCTGGATTTAACAGGGAGCCAATGAAGGGAAGCTAAAACAGGAGAAATGTGATCTCTCTTTTTAATATTCATCAGAACTCTTGCTGCCGCATTTTGGATCAACTGAAGGCTTTTAATGGCATTTTGTGGACTTCCTGATAGTAAAGAATTACAGTAGTCCAGCCTAAGGAGGCAGGCTGTTCACAGAGTGCTTTGTATAAGCATATCAATGGAAAGTGTTGTGGAAGGGCAAAATGTGGCAGGAGAAGATGCACCAGCAGAAGAGCTGACCGTGGGCTTCAGCAGATTATCAAAGAGAAGATTCACAAATCTGGCAGAGATGCAGAAAGAGTGTAATGAGGCGGCAGTTATAACTTCAAAAACGATGACAGTTGGATGGGCTACAACTGCGGGTTCCTCGGGTCAAACCACTTCTGAGCCTGAGCCAACGTAGGAAGCGTCTCAACTGGGCGAAGGAGAAGAAGGACTGGACTGTCAGCCAGTGGTCCAAGGTCCTCTTTTGCAATGAAAGCAAAGTGTGCCTTTCATTCAGGAATCAAGGTCCAAGGGTTTGGAGGAAGACGGGTGAGGAACAGAACCCAAGCTGCTTGAGGTCCAGTGTGAAGTATCCACAGTCAGTCATGATTTGAGGTGCAATGTCCGGTGCAGGTGTTGGTAAACTCTGCTTTCTTAAATTCAAGGTCACCGCATCAGTACACCAGAATGTTTTAGAGGACTTCATGATTCCTTCTGCTGAGGATCTTTATGGAGATGCAGATTTCATCTTCCAGCAGGACCTGGCCCCTGCCCATACAGCCAGAAGCACCAGAACCTGGTTTGATGCCCATGCCATCAAAGTGCGAATTGAGAATCTATGGGTATTATCAAGTGGAAAATGAGGGGTACCAGACCCAAAAACTAAGAAGAGCTGACAGCAAGAATCAAGGAAATCTGGGCTTCCATATCTCTCAGGCAATGCAACAGGCTGATTGCCTCAATGCCACGGCGCATTGAGGAAGTGATTAAGGCAAAGGGAAACACTGAAAAGTAAATTATTTCTTCACAGTATTCTAATTTTGTGAATTCCTGTTTTTGTGGGTTTTGTGAGCTGGAAGCCCAAATTATGTACAGATAAACAACTAAACACTTGAAATCGTTTAAGTTGTGGGCCCTGAATCTATAATCTATGAAAGTTTAACATTTTGAATGGAATTATGGAAATAAACTTTTCCATGATATTCTAAGTTTTTGGAAAGGGGCTGTAAATGCATGAAACATGTTTTTATTTTTGTTAGTAAAAAGCTTTTTCTTACCCCTCCACATTATGCGCTCCTTTGTTTTAGTCTATAAAATCCCAAATAAAATACATTAATGGGGGTAATGAACAAAAAAAAATGTGAGAAATTAAAGGGGTGGGAATGCTTTCTTTCTTGCATGGCACTGTTTTTATTGAAGCCCGTCAGGCCAAACAATCCGACATCAAAAGCATGAAAACGCAGACTCACTCTGTCGCACAGCTCCTCAAACGTACAGTCGGCGATGGTCCCGCACGCTTTGTTCAGACGGACCTTCCGGTTGTGAACATTTAAAACTCGCGGCCGGGTTACTGAACAATTCAAATACAAACAAACGTTAGCCACGCTGTACGACAGGCGACTGAGGTGGTGCAGTTCAGCACTCACTATCGTTCTGTTTAAAAGCCAACTCGTCGAACATCTTATCCAGCGTTGCCTCTGCGTCAGGTTCGCTGGAGCTACACAGGAGGACAGAGAACTGTTAGAAGAAAGCAAAGCAGTGTTCCGTTGTCCTGATTGGTTCACGTCAAGGCACAACGTACAGAAAGTAAAGTTTCCCCGCAGAAGGTCTGTTGCGTTTGCGGTAGTCAATCCCCGAATCGAGGCGAAGAGTTTGGCAATGTTTCTGCAGGTGGGGAAAACACATTTTTCACGTTTAAAGGGCCTTCAGCGTGAAGCAGAAAGGCAATTTACGTTTTCTATCTTACCTGCAACACCGCAATAAAAGGCACAAAGTTGATTCTCTGGAGGCCGTTTTTATACAAATCTGATGGAACAGAAAGGATTGCAAAATATCAGCTGTAGCACATGTGGAATATTGGATAAATGAAGCAAGTTTTAAAACAAAATCACTAGTGCCACAACTATTGGTACCCCTACCAAGTGGATAACATAAATATAACTGAAGCATTTCTCAAATTAATGCTTTTTAAAAATTGGACAGATTTTCTCTGAATCTCTCGTTAGTATAAAGACACCGTAACACAGAGGATCCTTTCTTTTAACCACCTGCCACCAGGCTGGACAAAGACCCATATTTATTCATGCTCACTGAGGAGGTAAATGCTAAATATCAAGAAGTTGTAATGAAGTGATTCCAGGAAGAAGAAAAAAATACACAAACATAAACACGTTAAATAAAAAAACACCACTGGAACTCTGAACTGAAACCATGTCAGATGAAACTAAGATTGAGCTTTCAGGGACAAAAACTCAATGTTGGTTTGATGTGAAACAAAGAAGGAAAAGCCCCTCACAGCCACTGTTGAGTATGGTGATGGATCTGTGATGCTGTGGGCCTGCTTCTTTTCCTGGAAATCTTGGTAGAGGTCATGGCTGGAACGCTTTGAAATACCAGAACTTCACATAGGAATGGTTCCGGAGACAGCATATCCACCTTCTTCAACCAGCATCTACATCGCCAGACCTAAAATCTGTACAGACTGTGAGGGGAGGGCTAAAGAGAAGAGAGTATAGGAGAGTAAACAGAATTCTGGATGATCTAGAGATTGTGCCTAAAGGAATCCCTCCCTCTGCATGTCGTAACCTTATTCAAATGTTATAGAAGAGGACTAGGGGCTGTGTTGTTTCAGAAAGGGGCTGTATAAAGGATTACCAGCAGGGGTACCAATAATTGTGTCTCTAGAGATATCCAAATGAGATTTCGTTGACCTCCTTGATAAATGTACTTAAATTCAAGGTTATTTTCTTCTAAAATGTTCAGTGTGAGATTATGCTGCTGCAATAAATTTGTAGAGTCATATTAGTCACACATCATATTTACTTCTAGTTGGTTTGGGGGAAAACTTTTTTGGGGAAAATGTATTTAATTGATCAGTTTTTTTTCTATTTAGACAGCAAATAGCAGCAAAATCAGTGGTTTCGAGCAAGTTGTGCAAAAAGGTACTAATTACCCTCAGGTGGACGGTTGGACGTTGCTACAACAACAACACCGTTCAAAAACAGGTTTTCAAAAAGCTGCTTTTGAATCATCGCATCGGCGATATCCGTGACCTGAAGTGAGAGTTTGCAATAAAAAATTTATAAAAAAAAGGATAAATCACATTTTAACAGCACCACTACACATTTAGGAGTTCTGTTTCTTTAAAAAGGTGATTTTGTGTACCTGAAACTCATCGAAGCACAGCAGAGAGGCCTCCTCGCTGATCTCCTCGGCGACTGGAGCGATGGGGTCATAAGATTTGGCCATTCTTCCTACTTTCCTTTTGGGCAAGCTCTGTTTCAAGCGATGAATTCCTGAAAGGAAGCAACAAAGTTTAGGTGAGTAGCACTAAACAAGTCGGGAAAATATTAACATTCTGGTGTGACTCTTCCAAAATCCACTTTCTCCTGATGGAGGAGGAGGATTTATGCTTTGTTGCTGTGTTCTGACCCAATTTCTTCATGAACGATTCTGCACCGTCCCAAAGACCCGACATTATCTGCCCTGAGAAGCAAACAAACCCCCAAAGATAACCTCGTTAACGCACTGCTGCACCAGCAACTGTACTCACTTTTATGCACGTCCAACATAAAACCGTGAAAATGAACCCGCTTTTTCCGTTCCGTTTCCACATATGAATAAAACATGTCCATCACCATAGTTTTCCCTGTGCCTGAAACAAAAAAAACCCCAAAAAAACATAGCAGTTAGGATCGTATGTATAAATAAATAAAACACTTAATTCTGATGATCAGGTTTTGCGCCTCTCTTACCAACACCGCCGTAGATGTAGCAGCCTTTTGGAGGCTTTGGTTTAGGAAAAAACTAGAGGACACAAAGAAAAATGTCAGAGGGGTGGGGTGAATCCTTAAACAGATTACACATTAAGCATTAAATAAACGTATTGACGCAAGGCCAGGTTGCTTTTTAACCTTTCATTTGAGCCCTGAAAAAGGACTGTCTTTGTGTCTGGTGAACCATTTCTGTGTTGATATGGCCATATTTTTAGGATAACTATCCAGCTCCAACACACAGAGATTGTTTTTTTAACTTATTAGTAGAATGTAATAGACTTTTAAGTAAAATCTCCTAGTATTTCAGAGTTTAAGATACCATTAACCCTGGAACATTGGAAGGGAAATACAGGTACATACAGGTGATATAGACTCATTACAGGAAAAGCGAGATATTTCAAGCCTTTATTTGTTTTAATTTTGATGATTATGGCTTAGTTTATGAAAACCCCAAATTCAAAATCTCAGAAAATTTGAATATTACATTTAATCAATAAAACAAGAATTTTAAATAGAGGAATGTCAGACCTCTGAAAAGTCTAATCATGCATATGTACTCAGTACTTGGTTTGGTTCACTTTTGCATCAATTACTGCCTCAATGCAGCGTGGCATGGATGCTATCGGCCTGTAGCACTGCTGAGGTGTTATGGAAGACCAGGATGCTTCAATAGTGACCTTCAGCTCTTCTTCATTGTTCCGTCTCATGTCTCTCATCTTTCTCTTAGATTCTGCATGGGGTTCAGGTAAGGCGAGTTTGGTGGCCAATCCAGCACAGTGAACAAATGGAGTCAGCATCTCCATAAACCTCGTCTGTGGATAGAAGCATGACATGCTCCAAAATGTTCTGGTAGATGGCTGAGTTAACTCTGGACTTAATAAAGCACAGTGGACCAACAGCAGCAGATGACATGGCTCCCCAAATCAACACAGACTGTGGAAACTTCACACTGGACTTCAAGCATCTTGGATTGTGTGCCTTTCCATTCTTCCTCCAGACTCTGGGACCTTAGTTTCCAAATGAGATGCTAAATTTACAGGTAAGACACTTCTGACATTGTTTGTTGTTCAGGAGCGGCTTGACAAGAGGAAGAAGACATTTGAAGCCCAAGTCCAGGATCTGTCCGTGTGTGGTGGCTCTTGATGCTCTAACTCCAGCCTCAGTCCACTCCTTATGAAGGTACCCAACACTTTTGAATGGCCTTTTCCTGACAATCCTCTCCAGGCTGCAGTCATCCCTGCTGCTTGTGCACCTTTTTCTTCCACACTTTTCCCTTCCACATAACTTTCTATTAATGTGCTTTGATACAGCACTTTGGGAACATCCAACATATATTAGTTTCACCGTTTAAGTTGAATTACTGAAATAAATAAACCTTTCATGATATTCTAATTTTTCGAGTTTCACCTGCAGGCCAAGAACAGCACAGATCCCCCTCCATACTAAACAGTGGGCATGAGGTGCCTTTTCATTACAAACTCATATGGATTAGTTGTTGCTGAAAATCTGACCAAAGGACAACGTTTCAGTTTGTTATGCTGCGACAAATAAAGGCTATTTTTCCTGACACACTCCCAAACAACCCGTTGGTGTCGGATTTATACCCCACAGACCAGAAAGTCATGGATTACTTTTTAGAGGTTGCCAGAAAGTCCGGTCCACTAAAGAAACTAAAGCATAAATGTATATATATATATATATATATATATATATATATATATAAAAAATAAAAAAAATCTGTAAAAAAAATCTGTCGTGTTGATTTTAATACTATTAGAGGTGCTAATAAAGGAACTGAATTTATATCAATGTTCCTGAGGCCTTCATTGTGAGTTTATACTAGAAATTTAGAATTATAAAAACACTTTGTTCTACTTTGCAACACAGATCTCAACATTCTTGCCTTTTTAAATAAAACTAAAATAATCTATTCATATGTAAAAAGACTAAACAAAGAAGGTAAGCGGATTACTAAAACAGAAAACAAAGGACACTGTAGTTGGCACTGAGATTAATACTTTATACTTGTAATGAATGTAGGTATACCTTGTGTCAAAAACTGGCTCCTTTTATGGCGTGCCAAAAATCTTTGTAACTATTCATAAAACACACTGCATACGTTTACTGAATAATTGTGTATATCTATGAGAATGTCTGAAATACTTTCGCTACTACAAACAATTTAACAGCCATATTGTCTCAATTTTTAACCGGGCAAAACATTTCTGTTTGAGTCCAAACTGCTGTAGCCGTGGTATGTTGTCTTGTAGTGCTGCTTAAGCATGTCCAGCTACATCTCAGAATATTAGGATATGGTGAAAAAGTGCAATATTTAATAGACACGAGGCACCGCGGTGCAGCGGCCGCCTTATATACGGAGGCTATTAATCCTCGCAGCCGTCTGGGGTTCGATTCCCGCCTCTGAGACCGTTGCTGCATGTCTTTCCCCCTACTCTCTCTACCCATGTCCTGCAAACCTATGTAAATAAAGGCCACTGGTGCCAAGAAAACCTTTTGAAAAAATTGTCCAATTGTAAAGTCCAAACGTGATGAGACAAAAGCATGGATTATTTTTTTCCAGATCTGAAGGTGAAACCATTTTCCTGAGTTTTGAAATGTGTCTCAGATGAAACAAACAGGAGCAATAGGTGGATTTGATATGTGAATCAAAGCTTAAAATAGAATGTAAAAAAATAACTCCTAGATTTCGTATTTTGGGCTGGGCCGATGAGCAAAAGGAAGCAATCGCCTGTTATATTTTAGGATGGAGTTCTGGGGATGCAACAATCAGAGTCTCAGTCTTACTGGCATTCAAAACAAGAAAATTGCTGACCGGCCAGTTGCTGATCTGGGTCAAACAGAGAACAAGGGTGGCCAGCTTTTCCAATTTGTGTGGCTTAAACGACATATACAGCTGAGTGTCGTCAGCATAAAAGCGATATGAAACATCTGAAAAGGACTGAATAATGGTAGCCAAGGGCAGGATGTAAAAAGAAAATAAAGGGCCCAGAACTGAACCTTGTGGGACCCCACAAGTCAGGGGGGCAGTGTCTGAAGAAAATACTTCTGTCTTCACAGAAAACGTTCTATCAGAGATAGGAAGAGAGGCGGTATACTGCAGAACCAGAGAGGCCAGCCAGAACATTCAGCCTATTTTATGGTCCATTGTCTCAAAAGCTGCGCTGAGGCCAAGTTAAACCATAACAGAGCATTTTCCTGCATCAGCAGCCATTAGGAGATCCTTGTAGACCTACCAGTGCCGTCTCTGTTGAGTGGTACTTCAAAAAAACCGGACTGGAAAGGGTCTGAGATCCTACAGCTGGAAAATTAGCAATTCACTACTGATGTCACCAAGTTATGTAATTTGGGAGCTATATATTTAATAAAAACCTTTTCAAATCAAATACTAATTTAAAATGGTAGAGGCCTTAAAAATAGATGTGTACTAGGCTACATGTCCAGGCTCTACAGCAATAATACAGTCACTCATATTCACAGGATTTCAAACCCTCAGCACGTGCCATTTTTTATTAGATTTTAGTGACTCAAATTTTTACGGTTTTTTTTCTTTTTGTTGTTGTTGATTTTTCTCATTTACAATTTTGCTACAAGTATGAGCGCGTACAAACATTTTTTCTGCACAATTGGAACCCCATACTTTAAACTGTTACGCTTTAGTAAATAAACAGATTTAATCTTTCGAAGTTATTCTTTTTTTAAAACTTCTTTTTTTTGTTATGACATAAAAATGAGGACATTCATGTTTACCCATGAGAAGGTGGATGTGGGTCTGTTGGTGTATCCTCTCAGCGTCGTGTGCAGCTCGTCCAGCTTCTGCAGCACCTCTCTCTGGTACTCGTCCTCTCGCAGGCTTCCGGCTCGGATCAGCCCGTTGTAGTGATCCAAAGGACCGCTGAACCCGGCGGCGGACAAACCGCTCTCCACCTCGCCGGCCGTCACCGAGTAACCTGAGACACATCACACGGAAACAGAACCGGGTACGTCGGCGCCATTCTTTCCCCGTCAACGCCTCAAAACTCAGGAGCTGTGGTTATAAAGGCGAGCCTATTTTAGGAGGTAACCAATTTGATAGCCGAGACGGTGAAAGACGTCACTATATTACTTTGTAAAAAACAAACAAAAATTAACGTACCAGTAATGACAAAAGAATGACATAGTCAGACATTTTTCGATAAAAGAAAGACTAATTAGGATTTTAAAAAACCACTTCGAACCCGCAACCAACGCGTCTCACCTCGCTTGCAGAGCTCCGTCAGGGATTTGCAAAACTTTCTAGAACAAAACTGCTCCGTTATAACAAACTTTATCCCCACCAAGGCTGACGGTAACATCTTCACCGACAGCGGCATGTAGGCCGACATCTTGGTGTCAAAGGTGGGCACCGAAACTTTATTAGCAAAACCACACCGAACAGGAGACAGTGATGAGTTTCCATCAAATCCTGCAGGGGGCGACAGATCTTTAACATTGTGCTTTTTAAAATTTGATCATGTTACGATTACATACTTTCAATGTTTTTTAATTGATAGTACATTTGGTTGATATAATTATATTTAGGCGTATCAGAAGTTAAGTTTTCATCCTTATAAATCATGTATCGTTTGTCTCCCACTTCACAAAATGTGTGCTAATAAAAATACATTAAACTGTTTGTAAGGTGACACAATTTGGAAAAGTTCAAAGAGCATAAAGACTTTTGTAAGGCTCTGTATATGAACGTTACGCTAGAAAAATAAAAATATGAATAATACAGTTAGTTTGGAAAATATGCCATTAATCGATTAAAAACACTGCAAAACACATTTATGTGAAATACAAAAGTCAAAGTTACAGAAATAATCCTTTAAACTGTGTTTTTATAGTAGTTTACTTACTTGCCTTTTTATTATAAACAGAATGTATTTTCGTTAAAGGGAATTAATCACTAAAATCAACCAACAATCATCACTAAAAATGAACATTTGTTGTCCCCTAAAACTGACGTGTCATTCAAACATCTGCCTTTATTGTCTCGGTTAAAAATGCCCAATTAAAGTTAGTAAAATCAGTGCCACATAAATGTTTTTTTTAAAAAGGCAGCTACGCAGCACGGTGAAATAAAATAATAAATTTCTTCAGTATTATATGATTTACATTAGTGTTGTTGTGTTTTACTTTACATGCCCACCAATGACATTCAGTTAGCTGGAGTATCCATTTTTCAGTTGGAGACATAATATACTGCTCGAACACGTGGTTTGCTAGCTTAAAAAAGGTACTACAATATTCTAACAAAGATGTAACACAGGTTTTGCCATCTGATACTTAATTGACTCAAGAGATACAGCTAAATCCTTGAGTAAACTTGTATCTTTCTCCTGCTAATGGTAATTTTACAGAAGTACGAGGCTAGTGCTAGCTTTCTATTAAAAAAATTGCTTCTTTGCTTTGAACATTGTCAAATTTAATGACACTGTTTCAGCTGCTCTCTGTACAGCTAGCCCAAACATGGGCAGCTATATGCAAGGATGTGGTCATATCAAACATTAAACTGGAACACCCATTACATTCTCTCTTCTGCTGTGATTTATTGAAAAAGCACTTGGATCTCTCGCAGGCTAACAGTACACATGCAGCAGATAGTAGATAGTATTAACAGTTGAGTTTAATCAGGAACTCCAATGACCCAATATCTTTTAAAAATGCCTTGATCGGACTCTGAACCAATTCCTAGGATCGGATAGAGACATCCCTTATCATGAGATCTCTGTGGAGATCATCTTTTTTTCTATATACGGTAGATTTAGATTTGATGCAATTTGAGAAATTATTAAATGTATCCACAACAGTGTTGCAAATAGTTCTTATTTAGCATACGGTAGTCAAAGTTGAATCTAATTCACAATCATCTTTGCAGTTACAGGATACATGCATTATGGATATCAGATTTAAACAAGTCCACAGACAAGAAGTTTTCTTTCAGTTAATCAATCAAACTTTATTTACAAAGTGCTTTTCATACAAAGATTACCACTCAAAGTGCTTTACAGATTAAAATGACCCCACATAAACCACATTCCCGTCCCTCCCCCGCAGATTTAAAAGCATGATCACATTTATATACCCACCCACCACCCCCCCACCCCCAACTCAATCCCCATGTCACACCGTGTGCATGAGAAAGAGCAGTCGGTGTTACACAGCTCTGCAGATCAACAGGATTTCAACATTATTTCATTACAAAGACAAAATAACTACAGAGGTGACATTTTAAGCTGTCTTAGGTCTAAAATAAAAGGATGTAGCACAGTTAGTGCAGTTAGCAAGGTTAGCATTACTGCAAAAAGAAGTCCCTGTATGTGCTACCTGGTGAGATTTCACAGACTAATCCTACTCAAGCATTTTCCTCCAAAGATAGAAGTGAACTATTCAGAAGAATAAAAGTGAGCATCTCAGCTGTAATATCTTCACCTTCCTGGTATTTGCCGAAGTCTCTCTGCCCCGTTTAATTTCAGTTGCAGCCTGGAAGAACATTCCTCCTTCCTTCTCGGAAACTTCTTACACATCTGTCCTTCGCCTGACTTCATTTCTAAACTCCTTGATGAAACTGAAAGTAGCTGGGTCTTTTTCATTCAGCAACAACTTCCGCACTGAAGAGTGTTGTCAGCGTGAACTGGTCGTGCTTCGCTATAGTTTGTTCAGTGTTCGGAAAAAGAACGGATTTTTAGTTTTCAGCCCGGCCATGCATAAATTTGATAAAATCGTCTGACTCCGGTCACCGGGCGATTTCTTGGTGCATTTCCAGTTGTCTGGTTTTGGCTATAAAAATACATCAGTTGACTAATTGTTTCTTGAGATAATTTCTTTCAGAAAACTGCAATTAATCAGATGGTTTCAATAGATGTTTCTGGCATGTTTTCCACAGCTTGCAGGGTTATACATTCACTGTTTATGATGCATAGTGAAGAGAAACACTAACTGATCCAATTTAGCTAGCTAGAACCACCCTATTTCATACATCTTCATCTGAAATGTGCTCAAAATACCTTTTGTTCCTAATGAAAACACACTGCTGATTGCCCCATCAAACTACTGCAGCTTTTAATCCGTCCAAACTATGTGCTACTGCACCTCCACAACTGCACCGAGCCAGAGTCGTTGATAAAACATGGCAGACAACTGGCAGGGCTCACAGGCTTGTTGTCATGACAACAGAGGTGCCCCCTTCTCCCTCCCTGTCTCTTTAATGCACACACACACACACACACATATATTGTCACTCGCTCACTGTCTGTTAGTGTCTGCTGTACGCACACACACTTTTACAGTGCAATCCGCCTTGCTTTCATATAGGCGCTTTGCTATTGGAGGCAGGGAGGAAAGCCAGAACCAGCTCGGAGCGTAGGGATACTCCACATCTGTTTGGCTGGTGAGTGCAGCCGTCGATCGATTCTCGTTTGTTTACATGCCCCATCTTTAGACTGATCTCCTAAAATGAAGATATTTTGGACATGCTAACAGCAGGCTTATTGTCTCTGGTTATATGCGCTACTGCAGGGAAGATGAGCCACATTCCTTATCTGCCCCCCCCCCCCATACCTTCTTCTTTTAAGACCAGGGTGGACGCTGTCATCTTAATGGTAATTCATAGCTGGGTAGCCATGGTGAAGTCAATTTCCCCCCTCCTCTTCCTCCCTCCCTCCCCCTCTCTCTCTGGCAGTGCTGAATGCATTAGTCTAATGAGATGTCTGCAGCCTGTGTGCCGAGCAGCAGCAGCAGCAGCAGCAGCAGTGTGTTCACCAAAAAGGAGACGAGGAGAAAGCCGCATACTGAAAACGCTAGATGGCTTTTCCTGCATTGTGAGGGATTTAGTTTTATTGTCACCTTTAGGCCTGTGGGATATAAAACAAAAGGTCTTTGCTCCTGGGCTTTCACAATAGAGGACAGCAGGTAATAGTCACCCCCCCACCCCACCTCCCCTTTCCCTATCAGGTTTATTTATGTGTTATCAGTGCAGGATGGAGGTGGTGTTCCCTTACAGATCATGCATGGCTTCTCTTTGTGTTGTTTAATTATTGCAGTGCTCGGCTAAGTGCTGCTCCTTATAAGAGGCTGAGAGTGTTTTACTGTTCATAATATTGCCATAATCCAGGTTTCCTTTACAATCCAACCTGCTTCTAATAGATGCTAATGCTGCTCCTTAGTATCCAGCTGCGGATCAATGTGCACGCAAAGTGCATGTCTGAATGGGTTTTTCTTTTGTCTGCAGCTCCAGATGAGTGTACTTGCTGCAGCGGCACAGAAGTCAGACAGCAGCAGCAGCAACAGCAACGGTGACATGCAGTCGGCCGCAGTGGCGCCCTCCTTCATCCCCAGCCAGCCGGGGAAGATACCGGGCAGGAAGAGGGGGAGGCCCCCCCTCCGCAGCGTGGCTAAGATGGATTTCCCTAACCGGTACCCCGAGTCCCTCCCGCCGCTCAAAGTGCCGAAGAAGAGGGGGAGAAAGCCGGGCTTCAAGGTCAGCTAGATGGGGAGGAAACAGGGGATGGGTCTGTGCTGGGTGGCTGTTTAAAAATGGATGTATGCACAGGTAGAAACACAGGCTGAGGTGCATTTCTGATTTGCTTGATATGTTTTCTCTTTTTATTTTACCTTGAGTTAAAAGGAAAAACGCGTTTTTCACAGTACCCTGGTATTTACATAAGATACAATGATCAATCGGCCAGATATTAAAATCAACTGTGATTGGTTATCAAATAATGAAAAACCTGAACTTTAATTGATTTAAGATATTTTATTTTTATTTTTTTGAAGACATGAAAAAAAACCCACAATCCAGTCATATCATATTTATTATATCCAGGAATCCATAATTCCTTCCCCCAGCACCTTGAGTCCCAGTCCAGGACTTAAATACTTTTTCTCTGGAAAGAAGACAAGCGCTTCCAAAAAAAGGGAGAAGCAACTTTAAAGGCACAATCAGCCTCTTCAATTCTTATTACATGTGAAAACATCTGGCTTTTTTGACCTGTAAGTTCTGGAAGGAACTTGGTTTTGTAAAAGATCTTGCAGACAAGTAACCGCCAGACCATAAAGAGCGGAAAAAAACGAACAAACAATAAAATATGATAATCAGTGTTTTAACTGACAGGAAGTTTGTTTATTTCGGCTCAAAATTAAAATGATTTGAAACCGCAGAAATGATCTGGTGGAAAGTTTTAGTTACTTTACTTTAGTAACTTGTGAAACCAGGCATACCGAGGTAGACCCTGGTTATACACTGAGCTGATTAGTGGTACCACAATGTAACTCAGGAACATAGGGTCTGGGGGAATTTGTTCTGCTGCAGACACATATTATTCGGGCAACTGGAGAGGAAAAAACTCTTAAATAGGTATCTGCTATACCTCCCGCTGCTTGATGAAGAATGCATTCTAAAACCTGTTCTTCTACAGCTCAAACCCCGGATGGTGATGACCCCTTTGGCTATTTCTCCACCCAGCAGCACGCCTGAGCCTGATATGAGCTCTATCCCTCAGGACGCTGCCACCATCCCCCATTCGGCCACAGCCCAGGTGCTAACAGGTAAATAAAAAAAGAAAGAAAAAAGACAGCCTTTTGCAAGAGTATGCATACAAGTTGAATTGTTTCCTGTTTCAACACCTTATAATCCCAATCCATACATTTTTTAGTGTTTGTATCTGGCAGACCAGATAAAATAAAGAGTCGAAGAAAAAAAACTATGGAAAAAGTGAAAAGTGCCTTTTCCAGGGTTCAGTACATGCTTGACCTCATGAGATATAAAAAAACAAAATAAACATCCAAACTGGTCAGAAACCCCCCATCCAAGATCTTTCCTCTGGTTTTCGTTTTCCTGTTTCAGTTTGCATCTACATCAACAAGCAGGCCAACACCGGCCCCAACCTGGATAGGAAGAAGATCCAGCAGCTTCCTGATCACTTCGGACCCGACAGGCCATCCGTGGTGCTGCAGCAGGCCGTCCAGGGCTGCATCGACAGCGCCTTCCAGCAAAAAACGGTGTTCACTCTCCTCACGCAAGGCTACGGAGGAGAAAAAATATCAGGTGCTGTACCAAGACCTCGACCAGGTGTTGTTCTCTGCTTGTTTATTTAACTTTTCTTTAGCACTCACATTGAGATTGGGTTGAGAGGGAGAAGAAGAAACAATAGGCTTGGTAGAGGTTCAGTGATGTGAATTGTAAGAAATAAAGTGTAATCTGGTGTCGTTTTGCGCTTCCAGCCACATTTGATGGGAAGCAGCATCTTTTGAGCCTCCCCGTGGTGAACAGCATCGACTATGTGCTTCGTTTTCTCAAGAAGCTCTGTCGCAGCCTGCACTCTGAAAACCTCTTCAGCGATCAGCCCATTAGCCAGCGCAGCGGTGGATCCTATCACTCAGATGGTAGTATAGGTTTTGCCTCCAACAGTGGAAGTTACGAACAAGATCCACTGATTCTCCTCTGACTCTGTCTTGATATGACTCTCCATCTTGGCGTTAGCAGAGACATCGGTGACTGAGGACTATCACGGAGACCAGTCAGAAGGCAAGCGCTACTCCGTCGACCACGGCGACTCCGCTTTCGGCTCCATAAGCTCGTCCTACTCGTCAAAGTCCTCCTACGGGTTTCGCTCTTCGCAGCAGTTCTCCGGCGGCTCAGGCTCCATGAGTATGTGCAGGCAGCCGGGCTCCAGCCCCAACATGTTTCCAGATGGCAACCGGACAGGTAAGAGATGGCCTCGACAGAGATCCGTCGTTGCGTCGACCTTTGTTTCCCTACATGAGGAAAACTCCTCACTCTGTTCTCTCAGGAGGATATAATGTGTTTCCAGAATCCCAGGAATCCAAAGCTCCGGCCAATAAGGATCCAACCACATGGTCTGTGGAAGACGTTGTTTGGTTCATCAGAGATGCGGATCCCCAGGCTCTGGGCCCTCATGCAGACATCTTCAGGAAACACGTAAGTCCGACGAACCCTCCGATATCTGACTTTTTCCACATTTCACAGCTCTGACCAAGAGCTTTGCAGAAGGCCTTCATCGTGACTTTAGATTCAGCTGAAATGATCGTTTTATCCCACATATGATTTTTCTGAGACTGTCAAACCAGGCAATGTTTAAGAGCGTGAAGCCATTATGTTCAAATAATCATTCCATTGACTTCCAATACTTGCCGACGTTTTCCGTTAAGCGAATTATCTCCTTCTGCTAGTTGGGAACTCGGTAAGCTTTTGAAATGATCTATTACTTGTTTATAAGCAGTTATTTTGTTTTAGCATTATTTCTATGTTTTAATCAAGGAAAGATATCGTGTAGGGTTTTGGAAGTGTCTTTCCCTGATCGGTACCTAATGAGATCACAGTGGGTTGCTTTCAGGAGCAACCCACCTTCAAGTTTCTCAACTTGAAAGGTGAAACTAATATATGATATTGACTCATTACATGCAAAGCGAGATATTTCAAATGTTTATTTGCTATAATTTTGAAGATTATGGCTTACAGCTTATGAAAACCCTAAATTCAAAATCTCAGAAAATTAGAATATTTTAGAAAAGGTTAAACATTTTAGGCCCAAAGTGTCACTCTAATCAGCTAATTAATCCAAAACACCTACAAAGGGTCCCTGAGCCTTTAAATGGTCTCAGTCTGGTTCATTAGGAATCACAATCATGGGGAAGACTGCTGACCTGACAGTTGTGCAGAAAACCATCATTGACACCGTCCATAAGGAGGGAAAGCCTCAAAAAGTAATTGCAAAAGAAGTTGGATGTTCCCAAAGTGCTGAATCAAAGCACATTAATAAAAAGTTATGTGGAAGGGAAAAGTGTGGAAGAAAAAAGTACACAAGTAGCAGGGATGACTGCAGCCTGGAGAGGATTGTCAGGAAAAGGCCATTGAAAAATGTTGAGTACCTTCACAAGGAGTGGACTGAGGCTGGAGTTAGTGCATCAAGAGCCACCACACAGAAGAATCCTGGACATGGGTTTCAAATGTCGTATTCCTCTTGTCAAGCCGCTCCTGAACAACAAACAACATCAGAAGTGTCCTACATAGGCTAAAGAAAAAAGAACTGCAAATGTAGCATCTCATTTGGAAATTAAGGTCCCAGAGTCTAGAGGAAGAACGGAGAGGCACACAATCCACTGGTTGGTCCACTGAGCTTTATTAAGTCCAGAGGCAAAGCAGCCATCTACCAGGAAATTTTGGAGCACTTCATGCTTCCTTACGCAGACGAGCCTTACGGAGATGCACCTGCCCCCACTGCCAAAAATACCAACACCTTGTTCAATGACTATGGGATTACTGTGCTTGATTGTTCAGGAGCAACTCGCCTGACCTGAACCCCATACAGAATCTGTGGAGCATTGCCAAGAGAAAGATGAGAGACATGAGACCAGACAAAGCAGAAGAGCTAAAGGAAGCTATTGAAGCATCCTGGTCTTCCATAACAAATCAGCAGTGCCACAGGCTGATAGCATCCATACCACGCCGCATTGAGGCAGTAATTGATGCAAAAGGGAACCAAACCAATTGGTTGGAAGTACTGAGTACATATGCATTATTATACTTTTCAGAGGTCTGACATTCCTATATTTAAAATTCTTGTTTTATTGATTTCATGTAATATTCAAATTTTCTGAGATTTTGAATTTGGGGTTTTCATAAGCTGTAAGCCATAATCATAAAAATTTTAATAAATAAATGCTTGAAATATCTTTGCATGTAATGAGTCTATCTCATATATTAGTTTCACCTTTCAAGTTGAATTACTGAAATAAATTAACTTTTGCACGATATTCTATTTTTTCGAGTTTCCCCTGTATTTCCAATCTGAGAAAGGTTTGGGAACTGCACCCGCTACACTTCAAATCACATTCCTCAAGAGAAGTCACGCAACAGTCTTAATTTCAGACCAAAGTAAGGATCCCTGATACCAGTTTTATCGTGGCCGTTCTTCAGTGGCCAGAGCTGTGGGTTCAAAGGTGACTCACTCTGGGTTCATTTCTCCTTTTCTCAGTTATTTAGAACAGAAACTGTTTCATTTCAATTGAAGAGAAACTGATAGAACCTTTTAAATGAATTGGGGGATAAATCAGATAACGATACTCTGAACTTTCATTCTAAGTTACCTTCATAACTTATGTACCAGTAGTTAGTTTCATATTTTGTTGTTTCTTTAGCTAGTTAATCAGTATTAGAATATATTATTGTCATTTATTTTCATTTTTTCATATTCCTTTTTGTAAAGTTGCAATAATAGCTCCATGATTAAGGAAAATAATTTACTCAGTTTGATACATTTATCCCTGATAGGAGTTTTGATACGTAGCTATTATTAAGCAGCCATTACTGATTCCTTGCTCTTGTTTTGTTTAGCCCGTCACTTCTCTGTGGGTCCAGGATGATCCTCTCTGATTTCCACATAAACTTCTTCTGCTTCTTCCAGGAGATAGATGGAAACGCTTTGTTGCTCCTGAAGAGCGACATGATCATGAAGTACCTCGGACTGAAGCTCGGGCCTGCCTTGAAGCTGTGCTACCACATCGACAAACTAAAGCAGACAAAGTTCTGAACACTGTGCCAAGTTCGGTGTCCGGTAGAACTTTCAAGAGGGGTTTGGCTCTTTGAACGGCAGGTCTGTGATCCAATGGGAATAAAGTCTCCATTTATTTTAGGATCCCCAAAATCAAGAGCTGCCACCTTCTTATACTTTACATATTCAGTCTTTTAGAAATATGTTTGACATAGAAACAATGTAACATATGTTTTGACTTCATTTTAGCATTAAATACTGCAAAATTGAGTAAGAGGGCACTTTTGTGGGCAAAAACCTGCAGAAAGTAATTCATTTATGCCAGGAGAACTAAAACATTTACCGTAAGGAGGGAAAAGTTGACCTGAGTTTCTTTACTGTCATCAACTGTCTGTTGCTGTGAAACTGTAGAAGAATTAAACCAACAGAGCAAATCCAAACAGCTGGACAGCCAAAGAATCGGATCAAACACTTGTAGACAACCAGTAAGACCCCCTCACACTGTCCCCAGGGGCTCACAGACCAGAAGACTCTTTCTGAACCAGTTTGCCAATAATTTCATGATGTCACATGTGATTGTCACAAATTCACCTCGTTTTCTCTTTCTGCCTTTTTGTCGTTAAGTCCACGTTTACAGATCTTAACGTACAGTTTCAGTCAGAAGCCACTCATCCTTGGCATGAATGTGCTATTAGTTTTAGACTCTCAACATAAAGCTTGGGGATAATCTTCATTTTCTCTTGGGTTCAAAACTGCTGTCTCTGTTGAAGAACCTGCAAGTGTAATTCACCTAAGAAATAGAAACAGAGTGGATCAAAATTGGGAATCAGTCACTCAGGCCTCCAAAGAAAATCTGTTATCCGGATTGGCAAGAAGAGTCTGATTGGCCCGTCTTTAGCATTGGAAGAACTGAGTACACTAGTTTGAAATTATTGTGTCTTATTCATGTAGTTTCAAAATTTCACATACAGACTCAAATGCACTGTTGTCCTCTAAGTTGTTATTATAGAGTTAAATTATTCCAACTTAATGGGCAGCAGTGAATGTATCTACACCCCCCTCTCATATTTAGATAAATGTTGTTTAGAATATTCCACCTCACCCATGGTTTCTGTAGCCATCAGCCTGGTCCTTGTTTGATTCCAGCTGGATAATTGGTTACTCTTCTTATCAGAAATGGGAGACTTAATTTACATTGCTTTCTTTACTGGTTTGGATCCAGTTCGATGTGGTTGTGGGATCACTCTTCCTTTTGGAACATCCCGTTTCGTCCAGCTAGGTGTTGATTTCAGGTGAAGTTCAAGAACTTTGGGGGAAGTCCTCCATTTCTTTTAGTCTTCCCACTTTGTGCAAACAATGGTGCTACAACTGAGAGTAAAACAGACCCTCTGCATGGTGCTTCCACCCCCACGCTTGACAACTGGTTCAGAGTTCTTGGGATTGAAGGCCTCACTGTGACTTCTCTACACCTTCTTCTTGTCATTTCGGCTAAGGGGCTCATTATTTGTCTTGTTGGCCATTAATCTCCAGAAGGTTTGGCTTCGCTCAAATTTCTGTCAAGCTTGAAGGTGCTGCTTTTTGGACAGGGTCAACAGATTTAGGATCTCGATCCCTAAAAATATGCATCAAATGTGGGGATCGAGGGGAGTGAAAGTCAATCAACAAAGGCAAAATATTTTTGACATGCAAAATTTGCATGCATGGCACCAATAAGTGTGGAACAAGCCAGGAGCTTGTTCCACACTCCAAAAATGTCTCTGCTACTGTACATTTATCCAGAGACTAGTGAGGGTGTATGCACATATTTGAGCCTGATTTGAGAAAATCCACAATACATCCAAAGCCGTGCACCTACTTCCCGTTTCCTTTAAATATCAGTAAAGTGGCATTTTGTATAATTTTTCTATCCTGGAAAAAAAATTTATATGATAATACCATGATGATATAATGTTTATGCCAAGGGTGGGTGTATGTAAACATCTGACCAGAACTGTATATACATTTGATTCTGAAAAACATCTTTCACATATGTTGTCTAGTATGTAAAAAAAAAAACAATTTTGTCTCACAATCATAAATCATCAAAGAAACATTTTATCTTCTTCACTAGTGCTTAGGAGGCTGAACACATATTTATACCAGTAATGAATAATGGTGCATTAAATACTGCGTTGCATTTGATTCACAAGTTTAAAAAATCAGTTTTATACTATTTTTTCACATTAAGGTATTAGAAAAAATAATAGATTTGTCATGCTTTTTTTGCTTTTTTTTATAACTTTAATATTTAAACAATATAACAAAGCAAAATAACACATAGCTCTCTTGTATAAACAGTATATAAAGAAGATAATGGCAATGTCAATGTGATATATTTATGTTTTAGAATGCAAGATTGTTATGTGCCATTTATCTCTGCTTCATATAGTCTCAGATGATGTTTTTTCTATTTTTATTATTATTGTTATTTAAAAATTAGTGTTGATCCAGAAAGTTGCCAAAACACCTGAAACCCCGGATGGTTATGTAAATGCATTTATAATTTAGTATTGCTTTTGTATACCACTTTTGGTGTACAGTATGCATCCTTTTCTAAACGATTAACCTTTGTAAGTGAACGCTGCTGTGAGATATTACAGGTAAACCATGTCTAGTGAGATCAAAACAAGGTGTTTTACTTTGAAAATCACAGTGAGTAAGAGTTTTAGAAGAGTCCACTGGGACTCTGCTGGTGCTACACTTTATCTACGTATTTAACTGTTTGCTTTTGTGTTCGTGGGATCTCCAGAGGATCTTCTGACTGTGCTGTACTGTATGTGACCATTAAAACTCATCAAGAGTCCAAAAGCACTTTTGTGTCATCAGACTTCTTTTTTTTTGTTTTTATTTCGAAGGGAGAATTTCATGCTGCATGGATTCAGGTTTGTATTTGGGTCCTCACGTCTGAGAGTAGTTTAGGCTCAGAGCCTCATTTTTTCCTCAACACTCAGGGGTTAACAAAGGTAACCTATTTTTCTGGAACTCTAAATGATGTCCAGGGACCATTTGGGGTTCCTTGTGGGGCTCTCAATGGTCTCAGTTAATCAGGAACAAGTTCACCTCTCAGCTGTTTTACCTACAGCAGAATAACATATTTAAAAAGGACTGCAGCCAGGTTGTACCACTTTGTCTATTCAGTGTATCATGCGGTACAGGTGACTTCGAAAAGGTGTTGTTTGCACTGTATTTTCTTTAGGGGTATCAGAGTAATGGTGAGGTGAACACAAATGCACACCACACCTCTCCAATTTCTTCTTCCAAAGATATTTGAAAACTAAAACTATGTTGGTGTGGGTCTATCACGTAAAATCCCAATATAATCCACAAACGCTTGGGTTTGTAACATGACCATCTTCCTCCTGCAAAGATTTTCATAATTTTTTTTTTTTTTTACTAAAAAATAAATTGATTCCCTGCCCAGCTCTAAAGATAAATTATGCAAATTTGTATCATTTCTTAACTATTGGCATGTTCCTTTAAAAGCTGTTTGGCCACAATGGCAAAAAGTATGCTTGGAAAAGTCAAGGCAAAGGCTTTAAACCTAAAAACCCTCAACTCTGATCAATTCTTTCCTATGACCATGTCCCTTCAAAATGGCTAACAACCATAAGCACACAAACGAGACAATAAACCAGACAGCTTGGTCCAGGTTAGGTCAGATGATCATATTTGTTCTCAAGATCTGTATGATGATTTAAAAAATAATCTGTATAATAGTTAGATATAATATATTCGATTCAATCATAGGCTGGTAGGGGATTCTCATGAAATGATATAATATTTTTGTCCCCGTTTTAGCACAAGTATTTAAAGCAAAATAAGTATGATTTTAGAAACTATGAATTCCATTGCTGCCAAAATAATATGCCACATTGATTAAAAAACACTGAATAATGCTAATAACAATGTTTGTTTATTGCCATTTTTGACGCATCGACTTAAAGGTAAGAATTTTACAGTAAAACAATCAGACAACAGTCTAATGTCTCAATCCTGTTGGAAGGAAGGTTACATTGAAACAGATTTCTCTCTCAGCTGCCTGGGTGGTTGCAATTTTTAAATATTTTTAAACAGGCCGCAGAAGGACATAGTCAATCTGTCCCGCCTCCATACTTTCTGGTTCCAGAAGCAATCGCATGTGAGCTCGCAAGGTTGCCAAGTCTTCAGCAAACACTGGCAGCATTTGTAATTCGACACCGACCGGGCCAGAGGCTGACGTTGAGCTAACAATGCTAGCAGTAAATTTTTAAAAAAAATTGTCGTCTCTAAAAATATATCAAACTACCTTTTTTCAATTACCAACAACTCTAAATCCCAGTGAAATGTATTCATCTACTTATCAACTTACGTCTTCGCTCGTCATTTTGAATCTTCTGCCACTGAGCCGTAACTGGCAACCTGGCATGAAACTCACAAAGGGGAGGGCGGGCAAGGTGCTGAGAGAGCAGACTCTTTTGTTTTTCTACATGGCCTGCAATACTCAAATTTGACCACAAGATGTTATTCTTACATATTGCGACTTTTAAGTAAAAAAACAAAAACAGCCCAAACACCCACATTTTCAAGCACCTGTTGCGCAGAATATTTTACCTTTTGCTTTTTGCAAAGTAACGCAGGTATGAAAAGCTAATATTAGTCGCCGTGGATATACCAGTTTAGAAAAGTTGCATGTATGCATTTTTTCTTACTACTTTTGAGCGTTTTTATCTCACTAAGCCAAACGAATACATAGTGCTGTCCATTAGGCTAAGACACCGAGACCAAGACACTACCAAGACCAGAGGGTATCGAGACCAAGACAAGATCAAGACCAAGACCAAGACAGACCATGTCAAGACCAAGACCAAGTCGAGACCAAGACCGACACCAAGT
Organism: Valencia hispanica; assembly: GCA_963556495.2. Classification (NCBI taxonomy): domain Eukaryota; kingdom Metazoa; phylum Chordata; class Actinopteri; order Cyprinodontiformes; family Valenciidae; genus Valencia; species Valencia hispanica. The sequence continues at coordinate 31,366,764 of OY747720.1, forward strand.
TGAGACCAGAGAGAAAAAAAAACAGACTAGTGTTGAAGATACGCAATAACTGGTATGAACAGCAGAATACTAGGGTTCAGCCACAGTTTACATTCAATACATATTAGACGGTATTACTTCAACTACAGACAATACAGAGACAGACCATGTCATGTGTGTGACTGAGCTCACTGTAAATGTTTTTGCAGACTGGGTGAGATCAACTATGTGTAGCAATTGTATGATGGCTGTTACTGCACTAGACTTGTAGTCAAGACCGCCTAAACCAAGACCAAGACACTACCAAGACCAGAGGGTATAGAAACCAAGATAAGACCAAGACCAGAGGGTATCGAAATCAAGACTAGACCAAGACCAGAGGGTATCGAGACCAAGACAAGACCAAGACCAGAGGGTATCGAGACCAAGACTAGACCAAGACCAAAGACCGTCAAGGCCGTGACAAGACCGAGACCACGTAAAAGTGGTCTCGAGACCAAGATCGGTCTCGAGACCACGTAAAAGTGGTCTCGAGACCAAGATCGGTCTCGAGCCATACATCACTACTGTCCATCCTCTGTTTGTTAAGTTAATTATTTTGTGTTTAAAAACATAAAGTCGAGAAAACTACGTCCTCAACTTGTCTCACTGATTACAGTTAGCATGACAATGTTTAGCGAATCCCACAGGTTTTCTGAGTTGCAACGAAAAGCACACCCACATCAGAAGTTACGTATCCCCCATGTCACAGTTTGACTTCTGTCTGCTTGTTAGCTAGCCTGCAGTCAGCAGCTTAACAGTCATGGCTTTCTTAGCTTGATAACTGTGGTTTTTAAACAGCGCTACTACCTCACTGAGATTGTTGGGTGGTCCTACTTTACTTTCAACACAATGATTGTTTAAGGCTTTCGTGACCAGACATGTTTCCAAATGGCCGAATTTACAGTTAAGACCAAATTTATTTATTTCCCCTAGATTTAGATCTAAAATCGTTTTCATGAAACCAAGATGTTTGTTTCTTTAATCTTGAGAGAAATAATTAATCTGTTTGTGTTTACATTTTATGTAAAAAAAATAGCAGGGTGAAAGTAATTTCTGCCCTTCTCAATAATCAGTGGTAAAAGCCTTACTGTTGTTCCAGCAAACAAACCCTTCTTGTAATTGATGACCTGCTTTTTGCTTTTTTCCACCGTTACTTTGAATAATTTTGGTGTAGAGCTCCATGTTTTTGAGGTTGGAGGGCTTCCGCATCATCTCCCTAATCTTTATCTCCCATCACAGATTCTCTATCAGATTAAAGTTGGGAATCTGGCTTGACCACCGCAAATGCCAACATTACTTTCATTCATAAGAAACGTGCTTGTAAGAATTAAAGATTATTTTCCACCTTAATCTGCCAGGGGGTTTGAATAATTTTGGGCTTAACTGTATCTTTGCTGTAGGTGAAAGAAATGTGTGGATAGCTGCACTACCCTATACTCCAAACAGCACAGGTCACTCTGGCTCTTTCATTTCACTCTAGAAAAAGTAGGATGAAAAGCATAAGTGGAAAACCGTAGCAGTTTAAAACTTCCGTACACCTTGATGGCGGAACTTGGCCAATGCCTAATTCTTGTTATCCTAGTTGTGTTGTATAAGATATGCTTTCCTCAAACCAGAAATATATCATGCATTTTTCGCCATGAAACTAAAAAAGGAGATACACAAAGTCGTCTCCTAATAATCCAAACTTGTTTCTCAAAAAAAAACAAAAAAAAAACTGTTCAATTAACAAGAAAACTAATATCGTCCTGTGCTGAACAATAGCCAGTTCACAAGCCAGCACCGAGCTAAGAAAAGAATCAAATCAAACCCAGTACTTATATTAGCAATTTAAGTGAACAGAACCGTGAATTTTGTCAAAGACAGAGATTTTTTTGACACAGTCAAGTCTTTTTCATGACAAAAACTGGGAATGTGTTCACCTAAAACATGCAATATGGATATTTAACCTGCACAAAATTCAAGGATCAAGTTACAATCCAGATTTCCATTTACACACTTTTTGTATATGGGTGGAACAAGTAGCTTGGTAAAAGTAAGGAGGGAAGCCTGCAGAAAGCCTTATTTCCAGAGCCACAACTAGTGAACAGACAACCACTGGCACTGTTTCACTGTATCCACACATGGAAATTAGATCTTTGAACTTTGACACTTTGGGGAGATCTTTTTTTTTTTTTTTTTTTTTTTTACCATTTCTAAAAAAATAAAAATGTATGTTTGAACATGAAAATGGATTCTGGAGACACAAATGCATAAGGTTATAACATCTAATAATACGTTTTATTTATAATGCACTTCACATTTCACTGAAATCTCAATGTGCTATGAATATGTGCAATGAATATGATTTAGCATGAATCCAACCTGAAAACGCAAGCCATATTAATACGTTAGATTTCTTTTAAAAGTTGGATTTAATGTCCTTGCTGTGGGGAGCTGGGATTTCCATAATCATAAGCCAACATATTTAAAAGGGCTTCAGGCGCTTTTGATTCCATCACCTCACACTAACTCTGGGGAGGCTGCAGAGATTCACAGCTCAGGTGGATGTTAACAGGATAACAATTAGTCGGGCACACAAATCTGACATTTATGGAAGAGAGGCAAGAATAAAGTCCTTGTTGAAAGAAATTCAGAAGCAGTTCTGTTTGCAGTTCATCATAAGCCACATAGGTACTCGACAATATCCTTCTTTTCTGACATGCACAACACTTCATATGTCACCCCACCACACCCTAAACACACTATTCCCATATGTGATCCGTGGTGGTGGTAGCATCATGCTGTGGGGATGCTTTTATTCAGCAGACGCAGGGACGATGGATGGAGCTAAACACAGGGCAATCCGTCACAAAAAACCTATTAGAGGCTGCAGAGGGATTAAAACTGTGGTGGAGGTTCACCTACAGGAACACAGCCTTAAACATACAGTACAGCCTGAGCTACAGTCGAATGATTTGCAGTAAGCAGTATGGCCTATTCAAAGTCCAGACCTAAAACCAATTGAATGTTTCTGAGAAGACTTGACCATTGACCGTTGAAAAAAAAAAGTTGAAGCTGAGCTGAAGAAGGGCTTTCATATAAGAATCCCAATAAAATACTTGCAGTATATAAGTTTTTTTTGTACCAAATGTGAAAAACGAAAATAATAATAATAATAATCAAAGCAGTTTAGTATTGCTCCAAAATTCATGTAGAGTTGTGACCAAAACTAAACATTAGTTTTAACTGTAGCCTAAATGAACCAAAGTAGCTAATTGATTTGATGAATGTCTTAATGAGCAACCTTGCAACAGCGCTCACTTGGCCCTCTCTACCACAACCTGCTTCATGATCCCTCCATCCATCCATCCATCCATCCATCCATCCATCCATCCATCCATCCATCCACGGAGGGGCGAAAGGCTGCGGTTAAAAACGCAACAGCAGCACCCAGCTGGAGCCACACGGAGCGGCAGCGCACAGGCGAACTCCTCATCCCACCAGGCTGTGATGCGCACGGGTGACGCCGCGCTCCTGTAGTCCGCACACAGGCGAAGACTGGCGTGGGAATCGGTTCCTGCTGCGCCTCATCTGGAACAGCGTCGGGGAAAATCCCGCAATTCCACAAGCGACTCTCACCGTGTGCGAGTGCGTGTGTGCGTGAGTGAGAGAGAGAGAGAGAGAGAGAGAGAGAGAGAGAGAGAGAGAGAGAGAGAGGGAGAGAGAGAGAGAGAGAGAGACACTGCTCGGGATTTTTTTAATTTTTTTTTAGACGATCGTTGTTGAGAATAATCCGTTTTTTAGGTGAACGTTTCCATCGGAGGAAGAGGGGGGATTCTGGATTTTGCAGAAGGCAGATAGCTGCTCAATTCCGATAGATAACCACCAAATATCGGCTTTAAAAAGGTAAGAGGCGGCTGTCTGCCTGCGTGCATGTCGTGTTAGTTTTATTTTTCTTACATACAGCCATATGTGCGCGCGCGCGCGCGTGGTTTATGTGAGAGCGCACGATGTTACATGGGGATGAATGGGGATGGAGGAGAAGGCTGGCTCTTTGGCACCTGCGCATCCATGATAAATAAAGCCTCTGCATGCGCTCCGCCTGGAATCAGCTAGAAGAACAGAAACAAGACAGAGACGATTTATAATCCGAAACAATAAAATGTCGGTGGGTTTAACACGAGCTAATTGGCCTTTAAACGCTTCTATGGTGGCTCTGCGGATGGAACCTGGGTTGTAATACGTAGAATGAAAATACATTCATTCGAGAGAGAAAAAACTGCGTCGGATTATGACATTATTATTATTATTATTATTATTATTATTATTATTATTATTATTATTATTATTCATGACAGTCGCTCAGATGAGCTGAAAAGATGCAGGATGGAGGGGATCTGATGGGAAAACGCTCTCACTGCGTCGTTTCTATCGGAATGCAGCAGCGCCAACTCCCCCCCAACCCCCCACCCACCCACCCCCGCTGCACACAGGAGGCGGACGGCTCTAATACCATTAACTCATTTGTTATTGCCCAAAGCGCCAAAGGGGAATACGGCATCTCCTGGCACCCCCGTCTGATAGACAGTTTTGTTTTATATTCTGATGAGTTGAAAAAAAACCCACACACCCTAAAAAAAAAAAACCCAAAAAACCCCGCCGCAGTATGCCGACCTCCTTGTCCAACTGTTCCTGTCCTCCTCCTGCAAACTGTTTGTCCTCAAGGTCATTCACGGTAGCCCATCGTGCAGTTCAAAGCGCAGATCTGTAACTACAATGACCGGGTAAAGGGGCTTGGGACTGGGTCTGTGAGGCGCAGAGGGTTGCTGAGCGTCAAACGCGCGGCTTTGCGTAGATATTTGGCTGCGGCGCACATTATTGCTGCTGCTTGTTGTGGAAGGCCCGAGTCAACGCAGTGCAGTGTGTTGTGGAGCCGTCCAGTCTGCTGTCAGGCTGCTGCTGCTACTGCTGCTGCAGAGATGTGTACCATACAGTAGCTTGCCAATATTAATTCATACCCCTCCAACTTTTGTATTTTAGTTTAGTTTTATGCCTACGTCGAACATAAGGTGGGGAATAAATGTAGCTTTGCACATCTACAGACTAAATCTGCACAAAATAGCTCAAGCTCAGTGCGACTGGATGGAGAGCGTCCATGAATGTTAGTCTTGCCAAATACAAGATTCTTCGTTGGATCTAAGTCTGGACTTTGATCTTTGACTTTGTTGAAAAAGGACAAGATAGCAAAAGAAAGGTTAAGAACAGTTAGGAAACAAGACAAGAATAGTCAATAAAGTAGACAGAACATCCATATCCAGCGACATCATCATATGCATTTATTGTTTTACACAGCTGTAAAAACCTAGCCTAGAAATCTAGACAAACTGCAGTAGCAAAAGTCTAGCCACACTCCATTGTTGCCTCTGGGTCTACCATTGGCTCGGCTCAATGTAGGCCGGTCCAATCACGGCGCTCAATGTTTGTAGAAAGATTTAAGGGCTAATGGTAAGTACCATTTGTTCTCGGAACTCGTGAATTACGACTTCTGAATAAGAAAAGATAAGTTTTGGTGCCTTCCATTTACCTTGGAAGTTGGAACAGTAGCGGTGGTGGAAAAATTTTTATTTCACAAGACACACTTGTAAGAATGCGTCTAAAATCAATCACACATGTAGACCCGGCAACTCTAAACTTAACAAAATAAAATTGGTGTTTGCATGTGGAAAGTACAGCTTAAAACAATGTCTGTAAGCGGTACTGCCAACAATGGCTACCTGGGACTTGCCATATTGGAATTCCGACTTATCCGACTACGTTAACTGGAACACTGTTTATTTGGGCGTGACATCAAACCCAACGATGTGACGGCAGAGCTGTGACGGAGCAAAACAACAAAGATGGCGGTGGCTCAGGAACGGCGCTTGTTTCAAATGGGTTTGGCATCAACTTTGGACGATTTAGACTTGGACTTTTTTTGAGAGATGAGCTGATAGAGGCACTTAGGTCCTTTGTTTTTGACTGCCCTGGTGACTGATTTCCTAAAAATACATCACGTTGTTTGTTGCTCTGATTGATCCTAGCTATCCAATTGCGTGCAGAGACAGTTAGAAAGACAATCGTAAATTCTGCCCCTATCGTGGCTAGACTATATATACATAAATGTTTATATATATATATATATATATATATATATATATATATATATATATATATATATATATATATATATATATATATATATATATATATATACATATAGGATGGCTTACCAGGCTAGTAAAAACCCAAAACACCACCCATTATTTTTGAAACATCCTCAGAGATGACAGACTTTAACAAGGCCTTTCTAACACCGGAGCATGCTTTAATCTAAGCTACTGACTTGTGACTCCTTATGTTTCTTTTTGTTGTTTTGTTGCAAGGCGAAACGCTACCCTGGTCTATCTTCCCACCAGCTCTTTCTTGCATGAGAAAAACGTTTCCACAACACGATGCTGGCAACACCATATTTCACTGTGGGAATTGGGTGTTCAATGTCATGTGCAGTGTTAGTCTTTGAACACATACAGTGTTGTGTATGTAGGCTAGGGAGTTCAGTTTTGGTCTCATCTGAGGAGAGCACCTTTTTCCACATGTTCGCTATGTTCCTTGTTTTGCAACAACAGGTCTGACCCCAAAAAATGCCAAAGGCAATTATTATCAAAATTAGTAATTTAAATCAAAGTTTCCAAGTCGGGGCCAAACTGATTACCAGGAAATAATAGCCAAACAGTTTTCAGTCTCAGATATTGCTTATGAATACCTGCCTGATAAGACCTAGGTATAAGTTGGTAGATAATTTCCTTGCGAAAATCTCAGACATCATGGATTCCATTGCTCCAACTAAAGTGAAAGTAGTCTCAGGTTGAAAGAAGTCTCCGTGGGCAAGTAATCCACTGGTACGTAGTGAAAAAAGAGAGTGTCGACGCGCCGAGAGAAAATGGCGGAAAACTCGACTCCAGGTTCACTGTGAGATCTACAAAGAGAGACTGAATAGATATCAGCTAACTATAAAAGATGCTAGGGAATCGTTCTTTTCTGAAATCATCAACAGAAACATTAATAATGCAAAGACCCTATTTGCAACAGTGGAAAGACTAACTAATCCTTTAGTGACAGTAGCCCCTGAACTAAACTCCACCAGGGCCTGCAATGAATTTGCCAGCTTTTTCACTGAAAAGATTCTAACAATTAGACGGTCGGTCTGTACCTCAATATCGAACCCACAACCAGTGCCATCCCCAATCAACAACAATGTAGAGAAAATGTCTGAATTCCACGAATTAAACCAGAACAGCCTTGAAAAAATCATTATCCAATTAAGCTCCTCCTGCTGCTGTCTTGATATCCTACCCACAGCTTTTCTAAAGAAAGTTCTTCCTGTTATTGGGTCTGATCTTGTTCAAATAGTGAACTCATCCCTGCTATTAGGTGTCTTCCCTCAGGCTTTAAAACCAGCAGTTATTAAACCAATGCTAAAGAAGAAAAATCTGGACAACACGTTAATGCAGAACTACAGGCTGATCTCTAATCTTCCATTCAACAGTAAGATTATTGAAAAAGCCGTGTTTCAGCAGTTGAATAGCTTCATAACAATGACAAACCGTTTTGATGTTTTTCCGTCTGGTTTCCGTGCTCACCACAGCACTGAGACTGTCCTCATCAAAGTATTCAATGACATCCGCATAAATACAGACTGTGGAAGAACCACAGTGCTGGTTCTGTTGGACCTCAGTGCAGCATTTGACACTGTTGATCATGATATTTTATTGGAAAAACTGGAGAGCAGGGTCGGACTCTCTGGTACACTACTTGGCTGGTTCGAATCTTACCTAAAGAACAGGGACTTCTATGTTTCAATGGGAAACTTTTCATCAGAACGAACAGAAATCACATGTGGGATGCCCCAGGGCTCCATCCTGGGGCCCCTCTTATTTAATATCTACATGCTCCCACTAGGCAAGATTATAGCAACCAACAACATTAGCTACCATAACTACGCGGATGACACTCAGCTCTACATTACAATGTCACCAGGTGACTCTGAACCCATTCAAACCCTAAATCAATCCATTGACCAAATAAATGGATGGATGTGCCATAACTTTCTCCAGCTGAATAGAAACAAAACTGAAGTGATTATTTTTGGACCCAAGGAGGAACGATCAAGAGTCAGCACACAGCTTCAGTTAATACAGCTAGAAACTACTGATCAGGCTCGAAACCTACGTGTAGTAATGGACTCAGACCTGAACCTCCAGGGTCACATAAAGGCAATAACAAGGTCAGCGTTCTATCACCTGAAGAACATTTCTAGGATTAAATGACTGTCAACACGACCTAGAAAAAAACTCATCCATGCGTTTATCTTTAGTCGGATTGATTACTGCAACAGCATCTTCACAGGTCTGCCTAAAAAGTCAATCAGACAGCTGCAGCTGATCCAGAACACTGCTGCTCGTGTTCCTCACTAGAACCAGGAAAGTAGAGCACATCACCCCAGTTCTAAAGTCCTTACACTGGCTCCCTATAGCTCAGAGAATAGACTTCAAAATACTCCTACTAGTTTACAAATCATTACATGGCTTAGCACCAAAATATGTTGAAGACCTGTTGTCATGGTACCAACCACCAAGACCACTCAGGTCCTCCAACTCTAGCCTACTAAACATCCCTAGACTCAGAACTAAACATGGAGAAGCAGCTTTCAGTTTCTATGGTCCCCTTATCTGGAACAGACTTCCTGACGAGTGTAGAGCTGCTGAAACTGTGAACTGCTTTAAATCAAGACTAAAAACCCATCCGTTTAGAATTGCCTTCGAGTAAATGCTTGATGTCATGTGTATGAAATGTGTTCATGTTCTCTTGCTTTTTTTTATCTTTCTCTTGCTTTATTGTGTATCATGTGTAATGTGTGTTTCTTTTACTTTTAATTCCCATTGTTTTTTTGGTTTTTTAAATCACCAAATCATGTAAAGCACCTTGAATTGCCCTGCTGTTGAAAGTGTGCTATACAAATAAAATTGCCTTGCCTTGCCTATTAAATAACAATAGATGAAAGATTTAGTTCAGCACCGGTGTTTTTCAAACAGCAAGTTTCTACACGTGCACATGGAATAAACACAGACAAGGCTTTGACATCTCACATCATGAAGACAGTGGAGCGGCTCTTTGTCCGTCGAATGAAGCTGCAGGTTGCTGAGGAACTAGACCCCCTCCAGTTTGCCTATCAGGAACACTTAGGAGTTGAAGATGTCTTTACATGCTGCACCGGGCATACAGCTACCTGGATGTGCCTGGTTCTTATGTCAGGATCATGTTCTTCAACTTCTCCAGCGCTTTTAACACCATAAAGCCTCCCATACTGAGAAAAAAACTTATGGGAGGTGTAGCCCCCTCCCTGACATCTATAACCAGACCTCAATGTGTCAGGGTGGGGAGATGTGTTTCTGGGACACTGGAATTCAGCACTGGGGTCCCACAGGGAACTGTTTTGGCTCCCTTTCTGTTCACGCTCTAGACATCAGACTTCAGATACAACTCAGAGTCCTGCCACATCCAGAAGAATTCAGATGATACAGGTGTTGTGGCATGTGTGAGCGGTGGACAGGAGGGGAAGTACAGGGACCTAGTGGAGACCTTCACTGACTGGACCAAAAAACTGTCTTTTCCTCAACACCACCAGGACTAAGGAGCTGGTGGTAGACTTCAGGAGATCTAAACCACCAAGACAGCCAGTCTGCATAGATGGGGAGGAAATAGAGACTGTGGAGTCCTACAGATACCTGGGGGTGGTTCTGGACCAGAAACTGGAGTGGACCACCAACAAAGGAAGGGACAGGGTCGCCTTTTCTTCCTCAGGCGGCTAAGGTCCTTCGATGTCTGCAGTGACATACTGCAGATGTACTACCACACAGTCATCGAAAGTGTGCTTCTGGATGCCGTTGCGTGCTGGGGAAGCAGCACTATGGACAAAGACAGCAGACGTCTGGACAAACGTGTCAAAAAGGCCAGTTCTGTGCTGGGTCGGGAAGTGGACCCTGTAAGAACTGTGGTGGAGAGACAGATGAGGAGGAAGCCGCAGGATATTCTGGCTAGTAGAAAACATCCCCTCCATGATGTCCTGACCAGCTAGACAAGCAGCTGCAGTGAAAGATTGATCTCTCTGAGATGCAGGACTGAGAGGTTCAGGGGATCGTTTGTTCCTGCAGCCATAAGACTGTTTAACAGAGACATCCAACCTGTTTCCTAAATTATTTGTTTGCTATTGTTTTATTTTAATCTAATATGTATTTTTTCTAAATCTATCGATCTACTCTCCAAAATATGTTTTTTTAACAAAAAATTCAACCTTCCAGTTTAAATACTTTAATCAACAAACTCTTTAAGCTAGTAACACACAACTAAACTAAATAAAACAAATTGAAAAGAATGATAGAAACTAATACACTACTAAAAAGTAAAACTGTTCAAAAGAACCACTAAGATTAAAATCATGAAAAATAATGGAATATGTCACAAGAACTGTAAATGCTGAGAAAACAGGTTTATTTTGTGGAATTTGGTAATGAGGCCAAATTAGCTTTCAACCAATTAATTAGTTTACATCAAAATAGGCCGTGAACTACTCACACAGCTGCACCAAAATATGTCAGAATAAAACAGGAAATAACTCATAGAATAACATATATAGTAATATTACAGAATGAATATGTATTCCTCAAACCAAATTTTGTATTGAAGAATTTGGGAGGCCAGATTTGCTTTAAACTACTTTGGTTAATTTAATTTTTTTAAACTAAATTAAGAACAATTGGATATGTGCTGGGCTGCACAGTGGCGCAGTTGGTAGCACTGTTGCCTTGCAGCAAGAAGGTCCTGGGTTCAAATCCCAGCCTGGGGTCTTTCTGCATGGAGTTTGCATGTTCTCCCTGTGCATGCGTGGGTTCTCTCCGGGTACTCCGGCTTCCTCCCACAGTCCAAAAAACATGACTGTTAGGTGAATTGGTTGCTCTAAATTGCCCTTAGGTATGAGTGTGTGCGTGCATGGTTGTTTGTCCTGTATGTCTCTGTGTTGCCCTGCGATGGACTGGCGACCTGTCCAGGGTGTACCCTGCCCCTTGACTGCTGGAGATAGGCACCAGCCACCCCGCAACCCTACATAGGATGGACGGGTATGGAAAATGGATGGATGGATGGATATGTGCTCAAACAACCAGTTCACAAGGCAAAGCAGAAGTGAAGATTAAAAGCATTATTTTGTGAAAGTAGTTTCATTAAATAATTAGCTGAATTATTTGATGAAATCAATAACATTTTTGAAGAATTGGTTCTTTATCAAGCAGTCATTGCAGTGACGAATTTAATTTCTTTTTAGTCTTCCAAGATGGCCTTTTAAAACGTATGTACACTCACAAGATGGCAGTTTAAGGGGGAGAGAAAGAAACTATAGTTATAGTTTGAAAGCAAAACTTAGATAAAACAGAGTAAGTGTGCATGTGTAAAATACACTTTATTAGCCACTAACCTCATAAACGAATGTTTATTCTGCAGGCTCAGTGACCTATTTGCAACAAGTAGTTTAAAGGCGTAAATCCTAGCGGTGTTGCATGGTGCAGTGGTCTAAGACGGGCGCCCCATGTTCGGAGGCCTTGGCCCTCAAACACCGGCCCGAGGACATTTGCCAAGTGTCTATCTCCCCTTTCTGTATCCTATCCACTATCAAATAAAGGCCACAAAAACCTTTTTAAAAAAAGGAGTAAATCCTGCAAAACATAACGAAAACACAATGAACTGTTGAACAGACGTCGTTGTCTCCCAGGATAACGGCAGCAGTGCCGGTTCGTTGGCGGGATCAGAGACAGCGTCTCTTGTGGGGAATCTATAATTATTCCTTTGGCAAGGATTTAAAATAAGCCAGGGTCAAGTCGTATTCCTCTTCCAGAATACAGTCTCCCAGATGGTAGACTAAAACTTTACTTTGTATCCAGGGTCCCTTCGAAGGTGCATTACCTCCCTTGGGCCAGCGAAGAGGAGAGTCACATTTGCGTGTGTCTCACCATTGCAGTCCCCTGCGGTAAATAGTGACTTCCTTCAGAGACAGTTGTTGTGAAAACATGATGTCACGTATTCAAACAGTGAAACCCCTCCTCTTCCTTCTTCTTCTGGAACTGAAGGTGGGTTAATGCAGTGCATTCTGGGATAGTTTGTATACCAGTCTCTCTGTTCCCTGTATGTAGTTCAGTCCTTCATGACTGGGTCCCAACACCCTTATGGCTTGTGCCTAATTCCAAAGAGGACTTCCTATTGGCTTTCTTTCAGCAACATGGCTTTCTTCTCGCCACTCTACCAAAAAGGCTAGATCTGTGGAGCGCTCAACTAACAGTTATCTTGTCAGACCTGGGCTGTAAATCTCTACAGCTCCTCCATAGTAACCAGTAACCACTGATTACTGGTCTGCTTGCCTGCGCTGCCAGTTTAGATCAGGAGTGTCTATTTCAGTCCTTGAGGGCCGGTGTCCTGCAGCCTTTATATATGTCTCTGTTCCAACACACCTAAATCAAATGGCAGGATTACCTCCAAACCATGAAGTCTGTTCTAAGAAGTTCTGCTAATGACTTCATTATTTGATTATTTTACACATCTAAAAGCTGCACTGGCCCTCGAGGACTGGAGTTTGACTCCTGTGGCTTGGATGGACGGCCATGTCTTAGTCAGTTGCAGTTGGTCCAAACTCTTTCATTTCCGGATAATGGATTGAACAGAGCTCTGTGAGATGTTCAAAGTTCGGAATATTATTTTATAACATAACCCTGCTTTAAACAGACCTGTGTTCTTTGATCGCTAAGGTTTCCTGATAAACCTCAGATCCTTTACAGAACCGCTGTATTTATACTCAGATTTATACATTTTTATACATGTATTATACTTGTATTTATACACAAATTTCTGATTTGCAATTTGTACAACACAACGAAAACAACTTTCCCCCCACCATCCCCCTTCACCATCAAGGCAGGCAAGGCAATTTTATTTGTATAGCACACTTTCAACAGCAGGGTAATTCAAGGTGCTTTACATGATTTGGTGATTTAAAAAACAAAAAAGCAATGGAAATTAAAAGTATAAGAAACACACATTACACACGATACACAATAAAGCAAGAGAAAGATCAATAAAGCAAGAGAGCATGAACACATTTTATACATATGACATCAAGCATTTACTCGAAGGTAATTCTAAACAGATGGGTTTTTAGTCTTGATTTAAAGCAGTTCAGAGTTTCAGCAGCTCTACACTCGTCAGGAAGTCTGTTCCAGATAAGGGGAGCATAAAAACTGAAAGCTGCTTCTCCATGTTTAGTTCTGAGTCTAGGGATGTTTAGTAGGCTAGAGTTGGAGGACCTGAGTGGTCTTGGTGGTTGGTACCGTGACAACAGGTGTTCAACATATTTTGGTGCCAAGCCATGAAATGATTTATAAACCAGTAGGAGTAATCATACGCTACTTTGTGTTGGTTTGTTATAGTAAAAGAAAATACATTGGCGTTCATAGTGTGACATGACAAAAAGCGTATGAGTACATTCGCATGGTGTTATATGTTGTTCTGGGCATCCCCTTCTCTCACCCCTGCATTCCCACATCTACGTAAAATTATAGCAGGCTCGCTTATTAGTTTAATTATGTATCAGAAAATCTGCCTATTCTTGGCCATCCTATGTCGTTTGCCACATCACTAGTCAATAATTCATGAATGTGGGGCTTCTGAGAGGCTGCTGGAGTTGTCATAACTGCTGCTGAGTGCCTTCATCATGTGGATAACGAACTAATCCCAAGCTGATGGCACACCGGACTGTCCACAGCTGGTATTAAGCCCAGCGGTACTCACAGACCACTCAGTTATAAGCCATATTCCCCACTGATTCAGATTACAGCCAGGCCTGCTGTTTGCTTCTGCGTGTGTCACCCCCCCTCCTTCTTTCACCGCTCCGCTGTGTGGAATCACTGCAGCTGTGTCTCTCTCACATGCAAGCAGAGGCTTTGTTGTGATTGTCATCAGTGTGGGACAGTGTTTGCAGTGGAAAGTTGATAGCAGCGATCGAACG
>OY747720.1:31385909-31580909 GCA_963556495.2 Valencia hispanica
TCTTCTCTAAGCTGCCGAGTCCTGGATCCTCTAACTATGCATTCTTCTCTTAAGCTCAGCCCACAGCTCTCTAAAAGATTTAAGACTGCCATGGCCATGTGAGAACACTGAGTTTCTGTCATCTACAGCATTTCTCTGTAAATCTGCACTGATGTTTTGGATCACTATTCTACTGCTCCCGAGTGATTTCTCCATCTTGAAAAATATATCTGCAAGGGATTCCGTGGGATTTTTTTCAAAGAACTAGGATACGGCCACCGCACAGATAGGTTGGCGACACGTTAAAAGGGTTCAAATTAAAAAGAATATCCTTAGCATGAGGCTGCACAGTGGCGCAGTTGGTAGCACTGTTGCCTTGCAGCAAGAAGGTCCTGGGTTCAAATCCCAGCCTGGGGTCTTTCTGCATGGAGTTTGCATGTTCTCCCTGTGCATGCGTGGGTTCTCTCCGGGTACTCCGGCTTCCTCCCACAGTCCAAAAACATGACTGTTAGGTGAATTGGTTGCTCTAAATTGCCCTTAGGTATGAGTGTGTGTGTACATGGTTGTTTGTCCTGTATGTCTCTGTGTTGCCCTGCGATGGACTGGCGACCTGTCCAGGGTGTACCCTGCCTCTCGCCCCTTGACTGCTGGAGATAGGCACCAGCCGCCCCGCAACCCTACATAGGATGGACGGGTATGGAAAATGGATGGATGGATGGATCCTTAGCATGGCTAAAGCAGTATCAGGCTAACGAATCCTTCCCAAACTGTTGTAGCTTGCTCTCAGACATTCGCATCCAGATCCTACATTTAAAGTTTGATGGGGAGAAAAGGCTGAAAACAAAACTTTTTAGCAATTTCTTAGGCCCTTAAAAATGAACTGTTTTTGCAGCTTCCTAGGTAAAAAATAAAGGGGGAAAAAGTTATTTTGTTAACAATTGAGACATTTCTTTCTTACAATGCTTACTCACACTGTATGACTCTGACCTAGTTCATGCTTGTTATGTTTCTGACATAAATGGAAATGGAAATGGTGAAGGAGTCAGGACAAAAACGCACTGATTTGGAAAAAACTAATGTGGGAACCCACACTGAAATTAAATGCAGGTAGGCAGGGATTCAACCCTTAACAACTGTTCCACCAACCCCCCACCACAAAATTCACCTTTGTTCCAAGAACTCTGTATGCTTGTAGATGTGAGGGGCAAACATAGCAGACAATCTCAGCCTTTCAAAATATCAGGTATAGTGTGGTTAGAGGTTTCAGAGGAGAAAGAGGACCACATCATCATGAAATCCTGCACTATACTTAACAGAGAGCATGATGGGATTTTTCGTGTTTTAATTCTTTGCTTGGCATCAAAGCCACCTGCTGTGTTTGCAGCCAAAAAAAGCTACATTTTGGTCTCATCTAACGAAAGCACACAGTTCCAGTTAAAGTTGCTGTGCAGCTTAGCAAACCCTGCATGCTTTTGTTTGTGATAGTGGGACAGAAAACGATTGGGCCAGGCTTCACTCTCAAACAATCAGTTGAAACCACGAAAACAAACGCCAGTGTTGGGGTAAAAAAGAAAAGAGGACTTCACTTGAGTTCCGCTTGCAATAAATAAATAAAAAAGGAAGGTTGCTGCTCTTGCACAATAAAAGACCTCATATAAAAGTCACATATTCCCCCCCCCATGAATTACTTGTAATTAGAAGTTCTTATAGAAACTCTGATTAACTTCTGAAAGTCAAGCGTAAATTTAAAAAAACTTTAGTTAGTAGCATTGTGCCAGCAATGACTTTGTTAAAACAAGTATTTCCTAATATTTTATACAGCTGCAATAAAGGGTTCATTTAATTTGAGGCTTTTTACTAAGGCAGTCCTAGCCAGTTTGGTTCCCTGGGCGAACACCCTCTATGACCCCCCCTCCATCCCCAATCCTACCCGACAAAAAACACAAGACTGAGGGGTCAGCTTGGACACTTCATTTGCAGGTGTGCTATTCTCTGTACAGACAGCAGAGAGTGCTAGGAGCGACTTTATTCACCCTGTGATAAATCATTTTACCACATACCAGCTTAAGTAGATGATTCATTTACATGAAAACCATGCCTCGTCTTTAACACAGGTTACTGTATACACTCTTGTCAGAACTATACTGAATTTATTCAGACAAACATATACATTTACGGAGTATAAATACATAAACAAAATAACTTACATACAAAATGGAGAAAATAGAACTATTACATACAAATTTGATGCATACATTCCTACAGCCAAGAGCCAGGCTGCCGCAAGGAAGACAGAAAAAGGCACTCACTTGCATGACGTTGGGGCGTTGCACTCCTGAGGAAAAACAAAACAAGAAAATGTACAATTGTTATTTTTATAAAAACATTTTTACACATTTTGCCGCTCCCCACGAGATGCCGCCCTGGGTAACCGCCCAGGTCACCCATATCAAGACTTACTCATCTTTATCAGGAGAGGAAGTAAACATGGCAGGGACTGACTTGTGAAATTCAAGTCAAATGACATTATCAACAATCAGTCAGCTTTTCTTTTAGGCCGTGAGCCCGACTAGGATGTAAGGAATTAAAAGTGTCCTCTGGTTCTGCAGTTACATCACTTGTTAAACTCCTGCACACGTTTGAGCAGAGCAAACTCTTCTGGAAGCGCGTAGGCCTCGCCGCATTAGATAACAAAGCGCGCTCTCCCCCCCCGGCTAATTTCTCACTCCCTCTCACCCACAGGCGATCTACAAAATGGTGGGCACCGTGATCATGATGAAGATGAACGAGGACGGCCTGACACCGGAGCAGAGGGTAGACAGGATCTTCAGCAAAATGGATAAGAACAACGACGACCAGATCACGCTGGAGGAGTTCAAGGAGGCGGCGAAGAGTGACCCGTCCATCGTGCTCCTGCTGCAGTGTGACATGCAGAAGTGAAGCTGCTCCCCCCCCACACACCCATCCCCTCACCCACTGCACCCCTCTTCCTGCTTGCGCCTCTTTCTCCCCCTCCACCCCTGTCTGTATCTAGACCCTCTGGACAGCAGCACACGTTTTAATGTCTCATTAGGTTCTCTGCCATTTCCACTGGGGGTAGGGGGGTGGGGGGGAGACAGGGGAGGGCGGGGTGGCTCCCCCATAATAACATAAAAGAAAAAAGAAAAATGCTTGGACTATTTTTCAATGGACTCGCTTCTTGTGGTCGTATGCATGAGAATGTCAAATGCAGAATCATTTTTGAAAAGCAGCTATAAGACGTCACAGATTTCTATTTCTAAACATGCCAGTGTGATTCGTGCACAGTAACCCCCGTACATCCTCACCTTTAGCTTGTATAACAGTGGAGCACTGCATTCAGTTTCTGGTTTCTACAGTACTTAGAACCCCCTCCCCAGTGTTCACCGCTGCAGCTACTGTATGCTTTACATGATAGTAACAAAACAATAATTCCTATGATAATTGTAACTGTCTCTACTGTCCAGACTTGCTGAGCTCTCGGCAAATATAGGAAAAAGGCTCCTGTCTGTTCCAGATGTTCTCACTCAGTGGAACCGAGAAGAGTAGGTTCTTTGCATGCATATATTACGTGTCGAAAAAAAAGAAGAAAAAAAAAAGAAATATATAATCTCTTACCTTTTTTCGCATCCTTAGGTGGCTATAAAAAGACAAATCGGAAATTCATCTAGTATTGTTGCATGGGATGTACAGTATGTGACACATTAGGTCATTATTTCACCCCCCACAGTAACGTGGGAGCATCCCCACCCCTTCTCCCCTTCCATTCGACATGGCTCAGTATGTGATGCTGGAGTTGTTGAAAAGGTGTTCGGGCTGCAGCTGTGGTATGCTGCACCGGGTTGTGGCTTCAGTGACTTCTGGGTTGAGCAGAAATGCACTCGTGTGGACATGATTTTCCTTTTTGATCACGTCGTACTGCTGCCCTTTTAGAAGAAAAGGTCAAAACCCCCGCCATCATTAGGCGTAGTACTCCGATAATTGGATTCTTTTTTCAGGCCGCTTGGTTTGTTTTTGACTTGAAGGAATAATAATACTACTAATAAAAAGAGGTAACTTTAACTTACATATCAACGTGTTTACAGAAACAAAGAGCACTGCGAAATGAGTACGTTCTTGGCTTTTTTGGGGGGGGGATCAGGCTGCTGGGAGCTCGCTCTCAAGGCTTAGGGAGCCTGTGAGGGTGGCTCCCACTTCCAATGCAGCTAAAACAACAACAACAAAAAAGCCTAAACTATGTTTACTGGACACACTGCATTCCTTTGTGTACGACTTTTTTTGTAAGGAGAAACCTTTTATTGAAAGGTGTCATCTTCCAGTTTACCCGATTGCAGCGATCATTACAGATGAGGGAGCCTCAAGGAGGCGTTCCATGAAGTTTCCTACCACTGTGAGGCGGTCGCGTTCGGTTACTGCAGGAATTTTTCTCTTTTCAATAGTTTGCACCTTCCTCCCTCCCTCCCACCCCGCCCCTCCTCCCATGTGTAGGCTATGCAAGCATGGACTGAGAGTCTGCTTGTTGTTCACTTGCACAAGTGGAAGTTGCAGAAGCAGCTTTCCATTGTTTTTGTCTGGATCATAAAGGAAGCCAACCCTCACATCTTCAGTGACTGCTTTATTTCTAGATTTCAGTCCAGGTCAGATATTTTCTCTCGCTCTCTCTTTTTGTCACGTTAATGTTTCTATCAAATATGAAAACTCATAACAACTGACTGTATTCTTTTATACATGTGGCATGTGTTGCACCTAAACTCAGTTCTGTAGTGTTTGAAATGAATAAACCATCGACAGGCTTTTTGGAAACACAGGTGGAGTTAATGGGTCAGTCCTGACTGCACTGAAAGTACAAACTTAAAAGAAAAAAAAACAAAAACACAAAACTACTGCTAAAGTGACAACCTCTTTTATGTTCCTAAAGGTTGTGGAGCTGCTTCATCAGTTTGAAAATATACCCTAGGTGTTCGGCTCAGTTGAGATACAAAGATTATAAAGGTTATATTCCCAAAAATGTGGAGCGACTTGCAGAAATATTCCGAACCCTTCAACGTTTTATCATTTTGTCACATTACAACCATAAACCTACATTTTTTCCAATGTGTGTGGTGGGAGGAAAATGAATCTTCATGATTTAATAAAAAATAAAAAATCTGAAAAGTGTGGTGTGCGTATGTACTGTATTCTGCCCCTCTAAGTCAATACATGGTAGAATCGCCTTTTGCTGCGACAACAGCTTCAAGTCAGTTCTGATCAGCTTCCCTGTCCCTGCTGATGAATAGCATTCCCACAACATGACGCCGCCACCACCATATTTTAATGTAAGCGTGAATGTTTTCCGCCACACATTGTTTTACATCTAAGCCAACAAGTTTCATTTTGGTCTCATCTAGCCAAAAAAAAAAAACAAAAAAAAACAACAACCTTTTTCCACATTCTTGCTGGTTCCTCATTATTGCTTCTGGCGAACTTGCAGCCAGAGTGTTCAACTATTGGTTGTTAAGTCAACAGGTTCTACTACATACTTCTGCTGCTCCTCCTCCAGAGTTACCATGAGCCTCTCGGATGCTCCTCTGAATAATGCAGGCCTGTCAGTTCTGGTGGACAGCCATATGTTTACAGGTTTGCAGTTGGATTACAGATTGAAGATGTGAGATGATTGAAGCTTTGGAGCTCGTTTTCTAACCTAATCCTGCTTCTCTGCAACATTCTCCCTGACCCGTCTACTGTTTTTTGGTCTTCATGATGCCGCTTGTTCAAAAATGTGCTCCAACAAACCTCTGAGGCCTTCACAGAGGGATTAAATTACAAGGTTGAGTATTTCCTAATTACTTTTAAAGGCAAATGGTTGCACTGGATTTTATTTAGGGGTATCAGAGTGGAGGGGCTGAATAAATATGTGCGCCACTCTTCTCAGATTTTCATATCTGAAAACATTCAAGGGGGTTGAATAATTTTGCAAGGGAACATGCAATCATAAAAATCTGAAATGATGCTTCTATGTGTCGGAGCACATAATTGGTTAAGGCCACTTACAGCTTTACATCACCTCAGCGTCTTTTTAAAATTCTATTAGACATTACTCTGTGCGGACTATGCTTGAATGGATGAACATGAATGGGTAATTCTGTATAGAACAAGACCCACACATCCTCCAGCGTGATCCAGATTTATTGAAGTATAAATGTTAGGTCTCATAAAATTGTCTCGAATTTGAAACAAGGACCAAGCATTTTGCAGCTCTGCATGTTTAACCCAGACTGGTCAGATTAGTGAGGTTTAGCTAGTGGTACAGAGAAAACAATCTGAAGGGATACATCTCGGTGTTATTAATAACACAATTACAAAAGGTTTTTAAATTTTACATGAAATTATAATAAAAAAACACATATAATTTCCATTACAGCCATTAAGTCTAGTAATCTACTCTGTAAACTTGAGTTTAAAGCAATTTCAGGATAGAAATAAGATAGTTATCATTTTAAAACGGCTAAAATACAAGTAGATGAAAGCGCTGCAGGGACCAGAGTTTTATTAGCCTGCATAGAGCATAGAGTAACACGGTCCTGCCTTCCCACTTCCTGCTCCCGCACACTGCCAGTCAGCTTGCTGAATAAAACGTCATTGCATTTCTTCTTGCGTAAACAAATGAAATTTATGTTTCGACTTTATGAGGAATAAAACCCAGTACAATTTTAGTGACAACCCCGAAAACAGAAACAACACCGCTGTTCTAAAAGACAGTTGGCCAGCTATGAGACGTGTGCGTGCTAAGCGGCTGACTGCAGGTTCTACCTGAGAAGAAAGCCCCACTAATTAGCCAGCCAAACATCAGCCAGACGGTTTATATAAATGTTTATGTGCGTCAGCACTTCTCCTCATTCGACATACTGTCAGACCGGGCTGTCCAGGAAAAGTACCGGCTGCCCCCTACGACGAATCCTGGGGAAGGATGATTGGAGCGGAGATGGAGGGACGGTTGAACTGTGCCTCGGACAGCGCCAGCTGTCTCCGGTGCAGCTCCAACCTCTCCTGCTTCATCCGGACCATCTCTTCCTGGAGAGCAGTTTGTCTCAGGAGCTGGTCCTCTATCCCCCGCAGCCCCACCAGCTGCTCTCTCTCCAGGCGCACCAGCGTCTCGCTGCAGGTGCAGGTGGTTATTGCAGGCCGCCTGGTTAAGCCTCCCAACCAACACTGGGCCGTGTTGGAGAAATCCAAGAAGAAATGCAATGACCTTTTATTCAGCAAGCTGACTGGCAGTGTGCGGGAGCAGGAAGTGGGAAGGCAGGACCGTGTTACTCTATGCTCTATGCAGGCTAATAAAACTCTGGTCACTGCAGCGCTTTGATCTACTTGTATTTTAGCCGTTTTAAAATGATAACTATCTTATTTCTATCCAGAAATTGCTTTAAACTCAAGTTTACAGAGTAGATTACTAGACTTAATGGCTGTAATGGAAATTATGTGTATTTGTTTTTATAATTTCATGTAAAATTTAAAAACCTTTTGTAATTGTGTTATTAATAACACCGAGATGTATCCCTTCAGATTGTTTTCTCTGTACCACTAGCTAAACCTCACTAATCTGACCAGTCTGGGTTAAACATGCAGAGCTGCACTGGGCCGTGTGGGTTGGCGCACGGGGACAGGGCACGGGTGTGTGGGGTCGTCCTCTCCTGTGGGCGTGCACGCCCCTACTCCGCTTCCGGATGGCTCCTCTTCCTCACTTTCTGAGAGGCCCTCGTCCCCCTCAACGTCGATGCCCCCTGTGATGCCTTCAGAGGCCGTCTTCCCTATGATGGAGAGGACTTTCTCTTCATCGAGAGTGAGGGTCGTCCCACCCGGTGCTCCACCACCCGTGCCCATGGCTTCCCTTCTCACCTTGGCATTCTTCTTTTTGGTCAGGCTCTGAAACTCCTGCCACTTTCTGACAGCACCCAGTCACGCAGGCCACATGGGCCGGAGGGGGACATCTTCTCCGCTATAGCCTGTCATACACGGTTCTTCACAGTGATGTTTTTTTCCCCCTTTTGTTCCTCAAAATAAAATCTCCACTAGGACGCCCATCTCCTCCGCGGTAAACGACGGTGCCCGCTTGCTCTTTTTGCTGCCAGTTTCATCCATTATCACGTGTGCCAATATTCATGGGGGTATATATGCGCTAATGGGCTTGATTACTACTTGGATACACCTGATGGCACACACACACTTAAAACAAAAAATAACAATGCTATATCCACGTGCAAACACTTTGTTTGAGCAGGAGACTCACATAGGCGCGCAACTAGGCTACTTGTTTTCTTTTTATTATTTTTTTCTTTTCTTTTTATTTTATCTATATATGGTTATCAGCACACAATATGAAGCTAATTCTCTAACTCTGTACTCATCATGAATATCGCAAGTTCTTATAAACAACGCTGTGTGTGACTGCGCACTGCGCTCAGGGCTGATAAAGGAGTGGGTGATCGATTAGCCTGGCATCGATTGATTCAGTTTCAGCACCACCGCGGTTGACAGCTCCCGTTAAGAGGGCTTAGGCTTGATCTTAAAGTGTAACTGAAAAATTATGTAACCGCCCCCGGAAAACATTTGAAGTGGGCGGTGCCAGGAAGAACGGAGGGGTATGTCTGTGAGACCATGCCTGTGACACAGTCAATGCCTGTGACGTAAAGATGTACCGCTCTCCACCAATCACAAAATTCAAATGCAGTAGCCACCGTTCAACCCTAAGGGGGCAGCACTAAGACGTTTTTAGACCAAAAAGTGTAGAATTAAACAAGTTTACACCAAAATGTAAAAGAAATCCCAGAAACTGAAAGATTGCATTGGTAAATACCTATTTATACAGTTTAGAAGCAAAAAAAAAAGTTGTTTTGGGGTTTAGTTACTCTTTAAGGTTCTCCTAAGAAGCCAGTTAAGAATGCTTCTGGGAAACACCTGTATCTTGGCGCTCCTTCTTAGCCGAACCCTTCTTAAGTCCTTAAGAACGTTCGCATTTGGGAAACGCGGCCAATAATAATAATAATAATAATAATAATAATAATGAATTTTATTTATAATGCACTATACATTTGACATCAAATCTCAGAGTGCTACAAAAATTAAACAGATAAAAATGGGTAAAAACAAATTCACAGACGCTTAAAAATATGCTTTTCTGAAATGGAGGGTTTTCCGTTCTCTTTTAAAAACATCCGTGGTCTTGGGGGCTCTAAGTTGTTCTGGGAGGGCGTTCCACAGACGAGGAGCGGATGCTTTAAAAGCCCTGTCGCCCATGGTCTTGAGCAGTGTCCTTGGCGCGACCAGGAGGTGCCGTTGGCCAGCTCTGGTCTTAGTGGAGGTGTGTGGGGAAAGGAGATCAATGAGGCATGTTGGGGCTGCACCGTGCAGACAGTGGTGGGTGTGCAGGAGGATCTTGTATTCTATGCGGAAGTGAACAGGGAGCCAGTGAAGGGATTGAAGGATGGGGGTAATGTGTTCATGTTTTCGCACACCCATTAAGACCCTGGCAGCGCTATTCTGCAAAAACTGGAGCTTTTGGAGGCTCCTGCCAGGAGTGCGTTACAATAGTCCAGCCTGGAGGAGACAAAGGCGTGGACGAGCTTCTCTGCAGCCGAAAGGGAAAGAGAGGGACGAAGTTTAGAAATGTTACGGAGGTGGAAAAAAGAGGTTTTGCAGATTGAGGTGACATGATTGTCAAAAGAAAGGGGTCAAACTTTACCACAAGGTAAGTAACGGATGGAGAGAGGGAAATAGTATTGCCAAAGAATGAAACAGATGTAACGGGAGAAGAGCGAAGTTGGTGGGGGGCTCCGATTTGGATGACTTCTGTTTTAGAGCCATTCAGGTGCAGAAAGTTTTGGTTTATCCACGCCCCAATCTCCTCCAGGTAGGAGTTGAGGCGGGAGATGGTGACAGAGGGGGACCCGGCGGGAGTGATATGGAGATAGAGTTCTGTGTCGTCAGCATAGCAACGGTAATGAATTCCATGCCTGCTGACGACACGACCAAGGGGAAGCGTGTAGATTGTGAATAGGGTCGGACCGAGTACGGAGCCCTGTGGGACCCCACAGGTAACAATGTGGGGTGAAGATTTTGCCACCCCCAAGGCTACATACTCGGTCATATCTGTGAGATAGGAGCAAAACCATTTTAGGGAGGTATCGGAAAGACCAATGTAGTGCTGGAGTCTGTGAAGGAGAATGCGGTGGTCAACAGTGTCGAACGCAGCAGAGAGGTCAAGAAGGATGAGTAGGGAAGTGGAGCCGGAGTCAGCGGCCATAAGAAGGTCACTGGTAACTCTGATGAGGGCTGTTTCTGTGCTATGTTGAGAGCGGAAACCAGATTGATATTTATCGTAAAGACTTTTGGATCTGAGATGAGTGTTGAGCTGGGAGGAAACCACTTTTTCCAGCACTTTGGAGGTGAAAGGGAGGTTAGAGATGGGTCTGTAATTTGACAGAGATTCAGGATCTAGGGTGGGTTTTTTAAGAAGGGGTTTGATGATAGCCGTTTTTAGGGCTGTTGGAACATATCCTTTATGCAGTGAGAGGTTTATGATTTTAGTTTTAAGAGGGCTGATGGAAAGATGGTGGGTTTTGAGCAAAACGGAAGGGAGGGGATCAAGAGAACAATTGGATGGTTTAGATTTACGGATGACATTCTCGACCTCCTGCTGCGTTGTAGAAAAGAGGTGTGACAGTTTTTGCGTGATAGGTACTGTGGGGATGTCGGGAGTGGAACATGTGGGAGGAGAGAGAGCTGAGCGGATACAGTCAATTTTGGAAGTGAAGAAACTCATAAACTTATTGCAATTTGAGTCAGTGTGGCTGAAAAATGAGGGCGTCTGCGGTTTGAGAATGTGGTGAATTGTGGTGAACAGTTTTTTGGAATAATGCTGTGACCTAGCCGTTGAGAGAGCTCTAGCATTGGCCCTACGATGCTCTCGGTAGGCCAACTTATGCACCACCAGGCCAGATTTTTTATTGCCGTGCTCCAGGACACGACCAGACTGCTTCATCTTTCTAAGTTTTCCTGTGAACCCGGGTGCGGACCTAGAAAAAGTGACAGTCCAGGTTTTAACAGGGGCATGACTGTCCAGAATGGAGCTGAGGCTGGTGTTGTAAAAGTTAACAAGTTCATCCATTGACAGATCTGGAGAAGGGGAGATAAGATGTAAATCCTGACCGAAAGAGGTGGAGTCGATGTTCTTGATATTCCGGAAACTCATCTGGTTTATGAAAAGAAGATGACAGTGGGATTTTGAATAATGTTGCCAGGTGGTCAGAGACGCCAGCATCATACACCTCAAGGGCAGTAACTGTAAGAGAGTCAGTAATCACTAAATCCAGTGTATGGCCTTTAGTATGTGTTGGAACATCTACGAGCTGGTGAAGATTAATACAGTCCAACGTGTATTTGAAGTCTGATGCAAGTCGACAGGTCTGAGAGTCCATATGTACATTAAAGTCACCAATAACTAAAATGTTGGAGTATATTGCACAGAGGGAAATAAGAAAACTGTATATGTCAGAGATGAATGTTGGATGTGGATTGGGCGGGCGATAAATGAGAGCTATTGTTACAGAAAACGGATGTTTACAATTAAAAACAAGACTTTCAAATGTGTCCGTACTGGGAATGGCCACGGGGGATAGCAACAGATTGCTGCGATGTATTACAGCAAGCCCCCCACCCCGGCCAGTTGTACGAGGCTTTCTTAGGTAACTGTACCCAGGCAGTAACAGTACTGCCGGTCCAGTCCAAGTCAAACCACCAGGCTTTTCTCATACAGCGCCAGCACAAATGAGAGACCGAACAGGTAAAAGAGAAAAGAAAATGAAGGAGCAGCAGATGCTGAAGGTAAGTAACATCTATTGATTTTTTTCAGCGGACAGCGTGTGGATTCAGCTACAACACAGTAGAGTGTATGAGGCGCCTCTGTGGAGAATGAGGTGGGACATGACACATAAAAATGGACTCACTTATATAGAAGAAAATAAAAACGGTTTACACATGATAATGCCCTCCAACGACATTACTCCCATAAGATTGTTTATAAAGCTTTTAAGATGCAAAATTCTGCAAAACCTGTACACAAACATCCCACAGTGTCCTAACACTAAGGTCACTTAAGGTCTTCGCTTCAGAACAAAATAAAGGCTCATAAATAAATATTTAAACATAGAGGTTGAAACCTCACTTCTTAGGTAAACAACTCTTTAAGAACATTTTTCTGAAACACAATACGTGTGAACATCAAGTAAAACCATAGAGATACAGTACTGCCTGTAAAAGTTCTTACTCTAGTTTTCCATCTAAATGTTTATCATTTTTATAAAAAGAATAGAAAAATAAATCATACAAAAGATTTTTAAATTCTACTTATTTAGCTTTCATAAAATGGCATATATCTGCAAACACCTAAATATGAAATGATGATGTTGAAAGGTTTTAGCACCTCCCATACACAAACTGGCAGGATTTCACAACCGTTTTATGCATGAGAAGCACAGATCACGTGTGTCGCTGATCTTTGTCTTTGGTGTGGCCGTCTTCCCGTTCAGGATCCCGCAGGTGATGGATTTTGATTAGAGCGCTTTTGGGGAGGTTGCTGAAAGACAATCAACAGTTTTAACTGGTACCAAACTTGACTCTGGTAGTATTACATATTACCGTCACATAAATCAACCTTGATGGTATAAACCAGGGATGCTGAAGTATCTCTCACTCACCTTTAGAGGAGATAAATCACTATTTCCTAGGGGTGTAGCGGTACATGTATTCGTATTTTCGGTACGGCCCTGTTGGTTCGGTACGCATGGATACAGAACGAATACAGCTGTTTTCTACCTAGAGTTAGACTTGAGTCCACACCTCTGCTAAACTCTGCCATTTGGGAAAATGTATGGTTTTTTATACAGCCACAGTAGAAAAAGAAAGACGGACCGAACCAGAAATGTGTCAGCGAACACATCTTTCAGCAGCAACAAGGTACATAACACGCTCTACACTCAACTGAATGACTCACCTGAAACAATGTCAAGCTGAATGGAACAATCTCTGATACTAGAAAAAAACAAGCTGATGTCCACATGGCTCCCAATAAACATCCAATCAGCCCAAACTCCTTTTTTTTTGTATAAAACGCAAGTCAGCTGAATCCCCCATGATTTTCCCAACAGCTGCCCATGCTTCATTCAAGTACAACTGGGAGACTAGAATGAAATTTCAAAACAACTCCAAAGTGAAAGCATGTTTCATTCTCAAATATGGGCAAAGTATTCTTTATACATTTCTAAACATTAACACCAACTGTTTTCAGGTGGTTTTATTGTTTTATACTCTGGTCAGCATTAAAATAATTAATATAGTACATGCAGACAAAGCCAACACATACACATTTGTATTCATTTTTCTTGATTAAATTGTACCAAAAACGTATCGAACCGTGACTTTAAAACCCTAAATATGTACCAAACTGTGATTTTTGTGTACAGTTACACCCCTACTATTTCCCCATCAGGTATGGAAATTGTGCAGTTCAAACAGAAAGTAATAACTCTAAACGTCACATTTACAGTGGCAGAAAAAAGGAAGCTCTGAAAATCAAAATCAACAAATTGTTCAGTGACCAGAATCAGAGAGTTTTAAACTTGACCAGCCCTGATTAGCAATTCTGTTCAGTGAATGCACCTTACATAGCAACTACCCTGTCCAAATAGCAACAACACTCTTTGGTGTAGAAGTTGTTACTGCATAAGTACGACTCAAAGGTAGCCATTAGTATTAGCTAGTGTACTGAGGTGTAATGGTACATAACAATCCCTGTTCGGTACTTTGGTTTTAACGTCATGGATCTGTACGTTTTTATTACATTCAAACAAGAGAAATAAATTACAAACGTAAATTGTTGTTGTACTTTAATTAACAGAGAACAAACAATTGTAATAGTAATTTGATTTTATCAATAAGTCAGCCAGAATTGAAATGCTTGAGATTTGATTGATAAAGATAAAGCAGTTATAGACAAAGGAAATCTAGATTATACAATTATTATTATAATATGATAACCACCACTTGAATTTTAGATTGGATTATGCTAATGTTTAAAAAGAATGCTTAAATTACTTTGCAGTTGTTTTGATATTGACATTGCAATGTACCAGCTGTACTTGAATGTACCATTAAAGCGCAGCTGGTAAGGAAAGCCAACTTGTTGTACGGACACATCCAGACCAGTGTTTCCCAGCTCTGCTCCTCAAGGCACTCTGCCATGCATAGTTTAGGTGTTTCCCTGCTTCAGCCATCTGATTTCGATTGATGGCTGATTAACAGGCTTTTGCTGAACAGAAATCTTCTGAATTAGGTGTATTAAAAGAAGGGAAACCCTCCTCTAGACAGTACTACTACAAGACTAGATTTCTCAGTAACTTTATGTTGAGCTACACATTGTTTATTTATATAAGTTTAGTGTAGACGGAGCTATGTACCTTACTGCGGTAGAAAAATGTTGACAAAGTTTTAGTTTGGTCCACATTTCTTTTTCAATCTTCACTGAAGCAGAATAAGAAATCTTAAGGTTTCCAAATAGTAGACTCCAGTGGTAGCTGGGAGTCCTCTCCGCTTTGTTTTAGTGTCCCTTTTTAAAGTTGCATGGTAGAAAGTAGACTCCGTACATAAACGCTTTGCCTGTGTACAGGTTTAAAACAAGATGCATTTATTTGGTACAGGTGTTGCTGAACTGAAAGGGCTCTAAGATTTTCTTTAATAAAACTTGCACCGTTACAACCCTGATCAGCATTAGAGAGTTGTTCAAAATGAAGTCAGATGAAGCACCGACTGTGTGAGAGGCTATTTTAAAAAAAACGGTGTTTTCTGTGGAGACATGTCTGCTTTTCCCTACATGCTAGATGAGGAAATACGCCATTTTTTGAAATATTTTTAAAATCCTAACTAGCTGCAGAGCTGTTTGAAAACCACTGCTTGCTTCCATACACACAGTGTGACAATGCCCTCCTGCTGATATAAATTATTAAAGACTTGAGTGTTAAAATGGAAAACAATCACTTTGATGGTAACCAACTTAAAGAGAGTGACTATCCACCTCAGTATGCCACGTCAGTCAAAGCCAGTGGCAAATAGTGAAAACATACAAATCGAATAAATTCTATACGTTTCAGACCTATATGTAACTTATTTTAGAACTGAAACTACCTGTATATAAATTTTTGAAAAGACATAACCCCAGAAATCTAAACTTGAGCTTGATTACTGAGGGCAACCAAAGATTGTACTATTTTATGTGATCAAAAAATCTTACAAGAATCCCCCCCCCTCCCAAGAAACAAAAACTTTCCCACCTGCTGATAAGTGGCACCAATAAGAGATAAAATAAATAAATAAAAAAAGCTTTACAGAAAATTTTTTCACTAGGTTCTCAGGGCTTCTATACAGAAAACAGGTGAATTTCTATGCATCTTAAAAATAAATTATTCAACAAATCTAACAGTATAAATGAAATAAAGCATCACCTGGTGTTCAAGGGAGTAATGAAGATGAACTGCCGAAGGTGCTGGCGCTCTGAAAGCTCCAAGAGGAGGTCCAGACAGATCCTCCGATTGTGCATGTCCTGCAGAAAAAGGGTTTCAAGTCAGCCAAGGTGTTTTTTTTCCATCCTTGTCTTGGATATACATCAGAGTCTGTGTGCTTCGGATGATTTTCATGCACTCACCATGTAGACGTCAAACTCATCGAGACATCTGAACGGTGACTCTGTGATCTCCCAAAGGGAGAGCATGAAGCAAACGGTGGAGAAGGAGCGCTCCCCACCAGACAGGGACCTCATGTCACTCGCACCGTCTTTGTCCCTGCCTGGAGGCTTTACCTTTATGACAAAACAGAATTAACTTGAATTCAATATGTTTTTTAGTAGAACTTTAATGACTCAGAGCTAACAGATTCCTTATCTTGGAAGCTTTCTGTTTGAAGCATGAATTATCCTTGAATATCAGTTTGTTACTTCAGTAATAAAACGAAAGCAGGCCTCTTTATTATGTATAACCAGAGTTGGTGTAGCTGTACATTTGAATTTAAATATGGCTCAGATAAACAAACACTACATGTGCTAACCAAAGCCAAACACCACTATATATGAGGAGGAACAAACAGATAAAAACACACACCGAGATTGAAAGAGTCTCGTTGTTGTGATCGAAGATCATGGAGCCGCAACAGTTCATCTTGATCAAGAAGTTATTGAAGTACAGCTTGCACCTTACTGAGAGGGACCTTAGAGAGGAAAGGATAGTAGGAAATAAAAGCATGACTCCCCTGTTCCAGTTTGCAATGACCAACTAGAAAGTTTGGAGTATTTAACTTAGACTTATGTGACTGACTTATACAATGTCGTGCATCATTGTGAGTGAGAGAGTAATCCTTTTTCTACAAATACTCTAAAACGTGTGGGGTGCTTCTGCATTCATTTGGTGGCATCAAAGTAAATGGTTACATTTATATCCCTCTATAAGATTTACTGCAATAAATCACTTTCAAAAGTCACATCAAAAGGCCTAGTCAAAGCCTTAACTAAGATCTAATTGAGACTTGAAAACTGATGTTGACAGCCACTCTCCATCCGATATAACTGAGCTTTAGATGTTTGCAAAGATGAATAGGCAAAAAATATTCTCCAGATATGTAAAGCTTAGGTAGACATACCCCACAAGACGCGTCAACTCAGGGGAGCTAAATATAAATGCGTGCCACACTTTCCAGATTTTTAATTATAAAAAAGAAATGTTGGTAACGCTGTACCCTTTCTTTACACTTCACAAAAATGCATTACTTGGTGTTATCCTTACCCATAAAACCCCAATAAAATAAACTGGTATTAATGAGCATAACTAAACAAAATGTGAAAAACGTTCCAGGAGTGTTATTGTTCTCATTTGTGATGGTTAATTGCTTACCTGCGCATTATTTTGTATCTGTTCTGCCTGTCTGACATGATGTTGTTGAGCCGATCGATGAACTTGCGCAGATCCCTCACTTGGTTGGTTTTCTCTTTGTACAGAGAGAGGGCCTCAGCATACTCCCTAATGAGGTCAGAGGGAAGAAGTTGGCATGGCGTAAATATTTCTGACTTAAACTGCATGAAACCAGGGCAGAAGATGATTTGGGAATAGCCAAGAGGCAGATCTGATTAAGGTACAAAGGAGACTCAGCAGAGGTTCAGGGCTATCCAATGAGACTGCTGCTTCTATTAATTCTCCCTCTTAGTTTAGCTTCTTCTCTTGTGCACCCCAGTTTGACTGTCTTAGTTTTGTCTATGTCTGCATTACAGCTGCTTCATTTTCAGGGAGTTAATCTCTTTCTTCTCTAATTTCTCTTTTTCCAAATGCCTGTGACCCAGAAATGGGTCTGAGCCCAGAATCTTGAAGAAAGTCCTATTTCCTAAAATGCATCTGGAGGAGAGAGGAAGGAGGAAAATTAAGACTTGGTGGAGCAGCTAGGAGTTGGGATTGCTTACTTGACATACAAATAAAAGGTGCTACACGCTCTATACCATGCTATACTCTGAACATCAAGAGGGTTTGCACATAGCTGTGAATTACTATTACTAATGTCTTGGTTAAAAAAAAGAAACTTCTTGCCTTTTCTGTTCTGACCTGTTTTGAACAATCCAGCTTTCCATATTTATGTACATAGACTACTCGGTTTCTTACAGAAATGTGGCAAATGTCTCATTGATAAAACTGAAGACAAACATCCAAATGTATGAAAATGTTTGAAGTAATGAATTCAAATTCAATTAAATAAATACTAAATAAACAAAATACTTCATTGATCCCAGAGAGAAATTAAAAGTAACTCATTCAATTTTCTTCAAGGAGTTGTTGTGGATGCTGATGGCTGTGGGCAGGAAGGATCTCCTGCTACAATCTGTATTACAGCAAGTCTGAAGGAGCCTCTGACTGTGGACACAATGTTGTTTTGTATGACAGTCTCAAAGAGGGTGTTCGGGGTTATCCAGAATGTTCTTGATTTTATGAAGAATCCTTCTTTGCATCATCATCTCCAGATGTTCCACAGTTGTCCCCAGAACAGAACCAGCCTTCTTTATCAGGTTGTTGAGCCTTTTTAAGTCCCTGGCTCTGATGCTGCTACCCCAACAGATGATGGCGGAGGAGATTGGACTCTCCAAGAGACTTGTAGAAGATCTGCAGCATCTTGAAGGGCTTAAGCTTCCTCGTGAAGTACAGTCGACTCTGTCCCTTCCTGTAGACGGCTTACCTGTTCAGTCTCCAGTTCAGTATGTTGTCCAGGTGAATTCTGAGGTACTTGTACTCCTCCGCCACCTCCACTTCTCCTCCCATGAATCAGTGTTTGACTTGAACCTGTTTCTTCTGAAATCTACAATTATCTCCTTTGTTTAGCTCACATTCAAGATTAGACGGTCGTTTCCACATCATATCACAAAGTGGCCTACCAGCTCTCTACTTAGTATCTTGTCCATTTCTGATACTCTGACAAATCCGAGCACATCTCCTTGGTACATCTAAAATATATTTGTGAATATGTTCGTTTGGTGTTTGAGCACATAAAAACTACAGACCTAATAGTAGTTCGTACTAAAAAGAATAAATCCCAGGGTTTTCTGACTTGGGATGATAACGTGTTCCACCTCCGACTTCTGAGACAAACTGAAATCGGCATTAAAACTAGGACAATTAGATGAACGTACTCACTAGAGGCCACCTATCCGGCAACATGCATGCTTCCAGTCTGTTGCTTACCATGCTGATAATTGGAATGAGTGAATTAAGTGTTAAACCAGGCCTCCTCACCACGGTGCTGGTTAGTTGCATTTGTGCATCACATCAAATTGGTAAACGGACTTCCTCTTAACATATCCATCCTTTCATGGTGGGTTCATAGCTTGTACAACTGCTTTTTATTGGAATTTAATAAGAGTGGCCGACACACAGGTAAGTCCATCCCATACAGTTGGCATGGCTCCAATCAGGGTCAACTGGGTCAGTCTCAATTAGTCTGCTAGCTCCCTATGAAATGCCTCTGCTGCAAGGAACCCCAGAGTGGCCAGCAGCTGTATATGAATGGACAGGGCATGGCTCGTTTTAATGTCACGTTCCAGGGCAGACCATAGCTCTGAACGCAGCTCCAAACTCAAATCCCTTGGAAAACTAAAGAGGTCTCTGATCCAGTCGTCATCTTTGGTTGGAAAAGCCTCTCTCTTTGCGCTGCAATATTTGCACAATCGTCTAATAAAGCTAAAGCCAATGTTGTAGGCATTTTGGGCAACCCTTTGCTCTTGCCTTAATGTCCACTCATGTAATTGCATATACGTGTTTGTTTGTCATGTAGGTGTTGCCAATGAAACAATAACCGGGTAAGAATGGCACACCATGTGGTGGACGGCGAGTTGATTATTGATACAGCTGAAGTTTTGCATGCTTTTAGGAGGAAAGCACTCTTTGCACACAAGGCCAAGATCACCTACTTGCTTTCAGCACTTGGTCTTTTAAATCGTTCCAATAAAAATTCTGGCAGCTTTTCATTTCCTTTAATATTTTCGGTTGCATTTTTGTATTCAGCTTTTTTGGAGTGGACATTATCCTTGCTGTAAGTACAACAGGTATTGATGCAATCCAAACTTTCCTTTGCATAACAATCAGTGCAATAAAACATTGTGTTATGGTTAAAAGTCTGGAATTTATAAATGCTAATTACAAGTTATACATCTAATGTACACAACATGTAAAAAAGTGTTTTTCCTGCCTGCTGGTTCTCACCTGATCACCAGCTCCTGTTCACCATGGTTGCTCTCATACACCTTGAGCTTCTTCTTCAGCCGCGTGATTTCTGTGTCGACGCTCTTGGTGCTACAGGTCACGTGCTGCCGCTCCGCGCTGATCAGCGTAGCTTTCGCCATGTTTTCCTGTCAACACATCGAATTGTGCCTGATCTAAGTCTAGTCTTTATAGGCTGCCATCAGTCCTGAATCACAGAAACTAGGTTTGATTGAAGCAGATTGGCCAAGCAGAGTTCTTGTTACCTGTAACTCTTCTTCTTTTTCTGAAAGTACATTTTTCATGGCTTGGACGTCGTCCTCGTGAGTCTTCAGTTTTTTTTCTAACAGTTTAAGGTTGCGCTCGTGTTTTACACACTCCGTTTCCAGTTTCAGCTGCTCGTCCTGAACGGCAAGAAAAAAAAATATATATATTTTTCACCATCAGGAGATCCTCGTGTTCAAATACAAGATGATACCAAGATCTAACATATGAAGGAGCAACTAAGGGGGCTTGTGGGAGTGAAAATGTCAAGCATGTCAGTTTTTAAAGCAATTTTTACCTTCAGTGGCTCAATTTCCTCAAACAGCTGATCAATTTTATCTCTGACAGAGGAGTACTTAGAGTCGGCCTCTTCTGATGTTTTTCGTTGCTTTTCCAATTCTGCCTCTGCCTCCTGAACAGCTTGTTTTTCTGCCTCGATTTTCTGTTGGTTCTCCTGGGCAACTTCCTCCTGCACAGAGGGATTTAAGGCGTTAATCTGACACAACTCATCAAGATTATGTGTCTGATATTGAAAGCGATAAAACTGAGAAGTTGAGGGTCACCAGGGAGGTGATGTCATCACTTTGCTCCTCATTAGCTGTCTCCAGCTCACTTATTGCTGCTTTAACCTGATTCTCAGAGGCCTGCGATGCGGACAAAACAGAAAAAAAAAGGATTGGAAATCCACAAAAGCAGGTAACTCAGCACAAAATAAACCTAGATGTAAGCGGTGATGTTACTTCAAACTGACCTGAGTCTTCTTCAGGGTCTTGATGGTGTTGTTCAGGCTGCTCTCCATGCTTACTATATCCTCGCTGACGGAGTTCACCTGAAGCTGAAACCTGGACAGCTGAGCTTTGAGATTCTCCTGTTCGGACTCCAGCAAACTGTGACACACGTTGAAGATTTTCTCTTAGACAGAAACTCCACACAGTTCAAACAAAACGGAACATGTCTTCATTTCAAATTCTTAAAACCAGTTTTAATGCGCAGTTGGGATCACTGTCCTGTTAGAGGCAACGTCAAAGAATCTGGGGGTAGTTCTTTTCCTCCATCCCACCATCACAATGCACTGGCAGCAAAACAGACCCACAGCATGATGCTGTCAACACTATGCTTGGGACTTCTTTCACAGTGCTGGGTTTTGAGGACTCCCACCATTATTCTTACTACTGAGACCAAATAGCTCAATTCTTGTCTCATTTTTCCAGAAGACATTTGTCTTCTCCAAGTGGACAGCAGCAATCTTTAAACTAGCTTGAAGCAGGGCTATCTACCAGCTCAAGATGATACAAAACTTGACTTAAATGGACAGGGACACTGGTGTTTCAGTAACTTCCAGTTAATGACAGGCTTGAAGATTGGTGGTTACTTAGTTGTTCGTTGGTTGCTTAAATGGGGACATATGCAAATGTCACCCTTTACACCCTTTTGTGTAGCCATTTGGGTCTCTGCTGCCTCTTTGAGCACTCCAAATTTTTGTTGTCAGAAATCTTGGGCTTCTACAAGCCGTTTGAATAAGTGTCTAACTGTGACATCACAATGAGCGGAATATTGCATATGACCGCCCCTCACCTGTCAAATCCTGCCCACAAAATTCAATTCCATGCCATTTTATGAGTGGCAAACCCACCGACTAGCAACAAGATGGGTGGGCTCTGTGGTGGCCTGCACTCAAATTAGGGTCCATCTTACCTTCAAACCATTCCTTGGTCATTTAGGATCAGTTCACAGTTCCTAGAGATTTTCAACCAGGATTTTAGTAATACCATAGTTGTAAAAGCTACTGTGGTGGGAATATTTCTATGTAATTAGGATCTAAGTACATATTCTCTGTCTAGTAAATGTATCTAGGGCGAGATGACAAAGTTAGGGGAAGCAAGGTTATGTTCCTGATAGAGATGTGTCAGATCACCAGAGAGACAGATGACGGGGCAGCAAGATAACTACGGAGCAGTTTATTCTGAGACGTGCTGGTTAATGCTTTGCTATCAGACTGGCATGAACCAGTTCTCCAGAAGCTGGGCATGAAGATTGGAGAAGACGTGCTGCAAAGATGAACAGTGATTGCTGAGTACTATTTAAACTGTTAGTCAGAAAGGTTGGGTAGGGTGATGCATGAGTAATCTCTGTCCCCTCCATGTTCTGGCCAGACATCTTTGTATTAAATATTTAAACGCCTTCTGAGACTCAGTCTTCTTTTATTATGGAAACCCTAAAGTATTTTCTTCCATTACACTACTTACAGGGATATTCCATCTTTCCCAGAGTTAGCCAAGTGAGAAAAAGCATTTTGTTATTAGAAGACCACATGGAGGGCGAAGACCTCCGCAAAGTCAGCTCAGTATCTTTCACGGATTTCAAGTCTGAATGGAGCAGACACAGTGCTGCATGTGTATATGTGGCTGTTTCTCCAACAAGACACATCT
Source organism: Valencia hispanica (assembly GCA_963556495.2). NCBI lineage: Eukaryota > Metazoa > Chordata > Actinopteri > Cyprinodontiformes > Valenciidae > Valencia > Valencia hispanica. The sequence goes on from OY747720.1 coordinate 31,408,408, forward strand.
AATAGGCTTTAAATAAGAATTTTCTGTGGATTATTAAACTTCCAGTATGTTAGCATCAGTTTTAATTAACTTTTTGAGCATAACCGCTACCATATTGTCGTAAACTATATGTTTAGACAGCAGAGTATGATCTCAATTAGAGTTTTCCTTTTTTTTCTGGGAGTCAGGATCGGAACAGTTACAGTGGGGCAAAAAAGTATTTGGCAGCCACTGATCGTGCAAGTTGACCCACTTAAAAAGATGAGAGAAGTCTGCAATTTTTATTAGAGTTCCACTTCAACTGTGAGAGACAGAATGCAAACGTAAAATCCTGGAAATCACATTGTATGATTTTTAAATAATTTATTTGTATAATGGTGCAGAAAATAGGTATTTAGCAACTACAACCAAGTAAGAATTCTGGACCTGTTAGTTCTTCTTTAAGAAGCTCTTCTATCCTCCACTAGTTACCTGTATTAATGGCACCTGTCCACACCTTAAAACATCGGACTCCAACCTCCACCAGGGCTAAGACCAGAGAGCTGTCCATGAACAGCAGGGACAAGATTGTACACTTGCACAAGACTGGGATGAGCCAGTCTACAATAGGCAAGCAGCTTGGTGAGAAGAGACCAACTGTTGGAGCAATTATTGGAAATTCGAATAAATACAAGATCAATGACAATCTCCCTCGACCTGGGGCTCCATGCAAGATCTCACCTTGGGGTACACATGGTCTTGAGAATGGTGATGAAACAGCCCAGAACTACACGGGGGGACACTGGTCAATGACCTGAAGAGAGCTGGGTCCACAGTAACAAAGGTTACCATTAGTAACACACTACGATGTCATGGATTAAAATCCCGCTGCGCCCCTGCTTAAACAAGCACATGTCCAGACCCATATAAAGTCTGCCAGAGACCATCTGGTTGATCCAGAGGAGGATTGGGAGAATGTCATGTGGTCAGACGAGACCAAAATAGAACTATTAGGTATAAACGCCACTCGCTGTGTTTGGAGGGTGAAGAATGCAGAGTTGCATCCCAAGAACACCATACCCACTGTGAAGCATGGCGGTGGAAACATTATGCTTTTGGGGCTGTTTTTTCTGCAAAGGGGACAGGACGACTGATCCGTATTAAGGAAAGGATGAATGGGGCCATGTATCGTGAGATTTTGGCCAAAAACCTCCTTCCATTGGTGAGAGCATTGAAGATGAAACGTGGCTGGGTCTTCCAGCATGATAATGATCCTAAACACATCGCCTGAGCAATGAAGGAGTGGCTACGTAAAAAGAATTTCAAGGTTCTGGAGTGGCCTAGCCTGTCTCCAGACCTAAATCCAATGGAGAATCTGTCGCCTGAGTTCAAAGTCCATGTTGTCCAGCAACAGCCCCCAAAACATCCCAGCTCTAGAGAAGATCTACATGGAGGAATGGGCTAAAATACCAGCTACAGTGATCAAACCTGGTGAAGACCTACAGGAAACGTTTGACCCCTGTCATTGCCAACCATGGTAAAATTACAAAGTACGAGGTGAACTTTTGTTATTGACCAAATACTTATTTTCTGGACCATTATACAAATAAATTATTTAAAAATCATACAAGTTGATTTCATGGAATTTTCTTTTCAAGTTCTGTCTCTTACAGTTGAAGTGTACCTACGGTATGATGAAAATTACAGACCTCTCTCATCTTTTTAAGTGGGACAACTTGCACTATCGGTGGCTGCCAAATACTTTTTTCCCCCCACTGTAATTAAAAATCCATTATTTTCACATAGTTCTACACAGATTGAAGTGGCAGGACGTGGCTTTTAAACTGTAACTGCTATGAAACAATCCAAGGTTAATCTTATATTAGTCTGATTTCCCCGTTTTTAATCATGTTGAATTCCACTGCTGTTTTGGGTGGGGATCTGTGTCCCTAGATCACAGCAGCACTCCAGCAGGAGCCAGGAAACGTCATCTACATGAATGGCCCAGTTCAAGCGCCTGTCATGCCTTTCCTCTGGCATGAATAAAGCTCACAGTACTCACTTTATTTCAGTCTCGATATCTCTGCTGAGGTATTTGGCCATGCTGAATTCAGAGGTGTAGTAGCGATTCGGAAACACCTGATCTCCCTCGGCTGTGAAAGCTTCGCGACAGTTTTTTGGGGGACGGCCTTTCTGCATGATTCTCCTCGCCATGTCTTTTTCCTGAAACCACACGTCAACAACGCTCATGGTGACCCAGACGGTAAAAAAACAAAACAGACACCAAACAGCTACACCAGCCTTGACACTAACTTTGACTATGAGAATGGTTTCAATCCCCCTCATATCAACCAGGCAATTAATGATGACAGGAGTTGTTGCTGTGATCGTGTCCAACACGGTTGGGTAATCCGGATGGCATGCTTTTCTGTAAAACAGTCAAAAAACAAAAAAAGAAACATTAGCACGATATGCAGTTGTGAGAGAAACAGTCGCATAAAAACAAAGACAGGCTTCTTACCGTCCGTGAACGTTGTAGAGTTTATCAGAGAAGGGGCTAACGATGATCTGCGGTCTGTTGCCCTTAGGATAAAAGCGAGACATCAGCCCCTGAAGGACCAACTCATCCTTGTAGTTGTCGCAGCAGAACGCCTTCATGAAGCTCCGCAGACAGCACTCCACAGCCACAGCCAGTGACGAATCCTTTAAACTGATGCACGCCCCTTAGACCAAACACAGATTCTCAAATGGACGTAACTGCTTTGCAGATACATCCACATACCCCTTCAACGTTTTCACACTTCTACAGAACAAAACCACGATTTTTAAAAATCATTTATGCCATTGATCAATGAAGTAGTCTATAGCTTCGAAGCAGAAGAAAAAGAATCTAAAAATATTAAAAGTGGGCTGTGCATTTGTAAACAGCCACTTTAACTGAATGGCCCAGTCAAAGTCTAGACCTATATCAAATTAAGAATCCGTAGGAAGGCTTAAACTTCTCTGAAAAGTGGTTCTACAAGATTTGACTCAAAGTTTCTGAAAACAAATTCACTCCACACTTTTCAGATGTATACTTTTAAACACATTTGAAAAACATAAATCCCTTTTCTTCCACTTCACAATTATGCACCATTTTGAGCTGATCTTTCACATAAAATCGTAATTAAAAAACACTTAAGCCAGAGTTTGCAACGTCACAATGATAACATTTAAAAGGGCATGACTGATTTTGCAAAGTATTGCAAGTGCCAACTAAAATGCATTCTTACAGCTTTAAAATGATGTCATAAGTTTACGAATAGTATGAAAGCACCGATAGCCACCCATTATCTATACTTGGAATCAGAACAGGAAATGGCATAAATGAACCACAGTGAACTTGCTGTGCTGGGATTAGCTGACTCCTTTCTGATGTATCCATGTTTACCGTACAGACATGGACATGTATCAAACTTCTCATAGTTGCTTTGTCAAATGAAACACAACCTAAAGAGTTACATGTTTTAATTTTCATAGTAAGATTGAACTTTTTTAATCACTGAGTAGTAAAGCACATCGAAGTATGTGTGTGTGTTTTATTAGGATTTTATGTGTTGGACCAACACAAAGTAGCAAATATTGTGAAGTGGAAGGAAAATTATACATGGTTTTAAGTTTATTTTTAAAATTTTTTTAAATCTATTAAACATTTTTAAAGCTATACTTTGTAAACCCCCCTCTTTCATTCAATTCGGCAGCATGCATGATCACACATTTTCCAAGTCTTGTCGCAGACTCTGGTGGGACTAAGCTTTTCTAATTAGGGATGCACGATATGTCTGCATTAACATTGGTATGTTAATGCAGTGGTCTTTTTTTTTAACACATCAGTCCAATATTTTTTTAACACATCAGTCCAATAAGTAAAACTGGAACAATATTAACACCTATGTCTATTTCCATTTTATCACTGTTTGTGTTTCTGGAGTGGGAGGGATGGGTTTCCTGATAGTGATGCAGCGCAGGACTGTGGAGGTGTTTAAGTGAAGCAGAGCAGCAATGTAGGTGGTGTGGTCAATAAGTGTCAAAAAAGGTATAGAAATATATATAATATTGGTAAATATCTGTTATTGGCCATACCGCAATATTAATATCGGCCCAAAATTTTCACATCGGTGCATCTCTAATATTAATGCATGCGTACACTTTGATCTGAGGCAGTGTACCTCCACTCCACACTCTGGACAACTGGACTTTCCTCCAATTAGTTCCATCCATCTTCCCATGAATACTGACCAACCTGCCTATCCTTGCTTAAGAAAAGCATGCCCACGGCATGATTCTACCACCACCATGTTTAACAGTGGTGATGGTGCGTTTAGGGTGATCAGCAGTGCTATTTTTTCACCACTCACACCGTTTTGCGTTTTAGTCTCATCTGATTGGAGTAGCTTCTTTTGCCTGTTTGCTATATCCAGGGATAATTGCAAACAACAGCTCCTAAGGCCTTCTTTCAACAATAAACTTCTCCTTGACACTCGTCCATGAACAGGTAGGTTTGTAGTTGTGCGGTTTTATTTTCAAACAATGAATTGAGATGATCGAGCTTGGGATATTATTTTATAACCTAACCCTGCTTTAAACTTCTCAACATCTTACTCCCTGACCGGTCTGCTGTGTTTCTTGGTCTTCATGATGTTGGATGTTCACTAACATTCTTTACTAAACCTCTGAGAGATTTAAAGACCAGCTAACTTTATACACAGATTAAATACCCCCCAGATGGACAATTTAGTAATTAAGTGAATGGTTACACTGGATTTTTTTCTTTGAGATATCAAATTCAATGGGGATGAATACACAAGACACCCCACACTTTTCAGATTTTTGTTTTTTAAAAAGGAAAACATTTTGTGTTGGTTTATGATCTGCATGTCAAAGTACTTCATATATTGGAAAGTTTGGGGAATAGAGACTGTAATACATTATATTACACTGTAATATAGAGCCAGAACAAAGTGAAAAAGGGTTGGTTACCAATTGGCCCGACGGGTCTCTTGATGAAGCGTCCTGCACCACATGCATCATTAATTGCAGCGAGCAGGTCAGGTACATCATCTCCAAAGCGCTTGAGCTTGTTGGATCGACTGGCGAGGACCTGGTTCTTTCTCTTCAGCTTGGACTCGTAAGCAAACTGCACACTCTTTGCTTCAACTCTAGTATAAAAGGAGGAGTAATTAGTGATGAATCTTCACTACCTAGGGAGTACGTTTGGATGAAAACAGGAACTATTTCTTGTACCTCAGCTTGTCCCGTTCTTCTTTTCCCTTCAGAAGGGCCTGATGTTTCTTCTTGATGTCTTCATTGAGCTGGGAGCATGTCCTTTGAAGCTCTGCCAGCTGCTCTTTGAGATCCCCCATGGTTGCCTGCCGTTTTGAGCGTCTGGTTTCTCCGCTGTTGTTCATTCTCTCACTGACGGCAAAGGAAAAATTTCAAGTTGGTTGTCTGGACGTCTATAAACCCAGTCCGACAAATAAAATGTTCAAACGCCTCCGCACCTCGCTTTAGCCTTGTTAATTTTCTCCTGGAGAAGGTTCTGCTCTCGTTCTGTTTGTTTAAGTTTGTTCAGAGCCCGGAAATAAACAAGCTATGAAACAAATTTTAAACTATTTAAAATCACATCCATTTGACAGAATCAGTTACAAACACAGTGAGTGGAAAGAATACCTCCTGCTCCTTGTGAGCTTTGTTAGTGGCCTTTGCTTGCTGTTTGAAGTTGAGGTTATCCTCTCTGAGGGACTTCTGCTCCTCTCGTAGACTGTCTGCTCTTTGTTTAATAATCTGCAGCCTTTTCTCTGTTTGTGCGAGCTTCGACTGCAAAGGAGAAATAAAATGAGCAAAAGCTTCCCTACAAAGGCTTGGTGCATTTATAAATAGACTTTGAGAAGAACTTGTTTTATACCTGACAGAGCTTCAGGTTATCCTCATGCTTTTTATTTTTTTCTTCTTTCTGAATCTCCTCCTTCAGCTGCTGTATAGACTGCTCCTTGTCCCTGACCTAAAAGGTGATAAAACAGTCATGTTTGTCATGTATAAGTACGACAGGTTGTCAAACATTAGTTAGCCCAGCAAGAACAGCAGGCGACATCCTGTTTGATCTAGTCTAAGTTAGCTTCTTGTCCTCTTCAAATCAAAACAGCATATAGAGCATCTTTTGTCTCCCCGTTTCTAAAGATTAAATAAAATAATATTTTAGTCAGCTTTTAAACAAGAAGGCAATGCCCTAACTGGATATGACAAGATATCTATTAATACAAAGTGGGATTAGAAAACAAATTTTTCTTTAAATAACAGAAACCAGGTGGAGTGAGCTCTTCAACTGTTCTGAAAGATCTTTACGCAGGAAAAGAGGCGGAGCTTTATGAAACTAAAAAGGTGGAAAGGACAGATTTCTTCCTGAAAGAAAATTAGGTTCTCTGTTCAGAAAATGTTTCGTGTGTTTTTGTCAAGGTGCTAAATCAGCTCATTTCTTAAAGTTAAGATGAGGAAAGAAACCAAAGGCTGAGAAACAAGGACAAAACAGGCTAAGTGGCTCCGACAGATAGCTCCATGAGTGAGTCAGCAGCCAGACCGCCGAGGCCACTACAGGTGTTGTTTGTGAGCATGACGTTTTTCCGGAAGGAACTTTTGGTGCATCCTCACGGATTAAGTCATTAAATTAAATCAATATGCGCTCTCTCCCGTTGTTCCATACTTCATATTTAAATATGATCAAGACCTACAGCGGCAAGCCATTGTTTTTGTTTTTTTGTCTCTGAGCCAAATCAGTGAGTGTTTGACTGCAGTTACCATAACAGTATTTTATCGTCCATCTACCACAAATGAAGCACTGGCTTGAAGAGACTTATCCAACTATAGGCAGGTTTTAAGGTCTCCAAATGATGTACTCAGAACCTAAATTACCATAGTGAGAGTAATTCCTTACAGGGGCAACATGGACGGATTATGTCTAGAGAGGAGAGACTTTCAGCTGCTTCCATTCACCGCTGCTGTTTCATACAATAAAAACCTGAGCCTTGCTCTTGCTTTCTTTTAAGACTTCGGATCTGGAAGTGAAGCTGACTATCGTCAGCAACAAGGCCAAAAACAACCAAAAGGAAAATTAAAGTAGTCTGCTGAACACGTCAACGTAAGATAACCTCTTACCAAACACCATGCCATTCTTTTCTTCAGGTTCTCCAAATTCTCCTTCAAATCACTGAAAGACGACAAACTTTCATATCGGTCTTTCTTCAGTAGGAAGTCCTGCTTTAAGTCCTTGAGACACTGAACACAAAACAAAGATAAGTACAAGTCCCTTTGTTTAATAGAAATGTCATTGACATGCTAAAGTGTCAGCAGCAGGCAGCAATTTCATCCCTTTTAAGTGTTTCACATAAAGACAGTTAGTGGACGCAGCAGAGCAGAAAATGTATGCAACTAATTGAATTAAGCTTAAACGGCCAAAAAAGACAGGAGTAGAAGGAGCAAAAGAAACAAATGAATGGAAATAATTTGATTTTTATTCATATGTCATAAGGAAATCTCTGGTCATTCTGAGTAGTGTTTCCATTAAAAAGTGTGCACTTGAAGATGGAATTTGCTAAACATCAACAAAATTGTGATCTAAGAGCGAAAGCAAATACTGGGAACATAACAGATTGTACGGTATATGTTTTAATAATCGGGCATCTTAATTTCAGCTCTCTTTAACAGGATATATAAAAAGGTATAATAGGATTATTTTGGAATCAAATGAATTAAACCTGAAAATAATTTGGACCAAACTGGATTCCATATATATTTGAATATAAACTGAACCTGTTTGTCTTGTAATTTGTATTGTCACTACATGAATTAAACTGAATTGGGTTAGATGTCTGGCATTGTACTAAACCACCCTAAACTGTGAGGTTTAGCAAAGGTAAGACATCAAAATAAAATCATATTTGTGCATTATATATATATATTTTTTAATTATCAACACTGCATTATCTTTAGAAGGACAACTCAGTTCATTTCCTATTAGAGAAGTGCTTATTCCTAAAAATAGACATAAGCAATTATATTTTATCACATTTTGAAATGATGGCATAAATTAATATAATTTCAAGGGACATTAATTTGTTGACCAATTAAAGTATCCACCACAACTCCAGAGTAAAGGTTTTAGGCAATAAAAGCAGTTCTGTACCTCTTCCTGCCTCTCAACCTGCTGCCGTGTGATTGTTTCAGTATGCTTGATGTGGATGTAATCTCTCTTCATCTGCTCGAGTAAAGTTGCTTTCATGAAGAACTAGAAATGATAAAACACAGCTTTAATTTCAAAAACAAAACTAACCCAATGGAAGCTGAAATCAGCGGTCTTGCAGTGAATGTGATGCAGTACCTTATATTTGTCCGACTCATTTTTCGAATGAAGGAACTGTTTACTCATTTCTTGGCTGAGAATGGATACTGGGTTATCCAGCTGGAAAACACACAAAATAAATGTTCCCATTCAGACCCAGAACCATTGATTTTTCTTAATATCCCAGCAAGTATCAGCTAACAACAATGGATCCACAGATAATTATAGGAACAGATTTAGAATTATAGATTGTTACCTGGATGTTAAAGTGGTCCAAAACTGCTATTATTTCTTCCTTCTTGTTTGAGACAAGTTGACCTAGATATCAAAAGACAAATAAATCCCCTTTTAACATAATCCACATCAATTAGATTAGATATATGTACTTTATAGTTTATAGTATAGATATAGCAGTTGCATAAGATGTGAAAGGAGGACAGATTCATGATTTGTCTATACACAGTACGGTACATAATTTTATATAAAGTTGGAATTAGAATTAGTGTTTCAATATAAACCAACCCAACAGTAAGATTTAGTGTGAGAATAGTGTGAAATCTATCCTGTATTATTTAACTGGAAAAAAAATAACTCTGTTGGAAAGAAAGTAAAAAAGTGCAACAACCTGACTGCATGAACATGCCCAAGAACTGATACCAGATTGCGGCAACAAATTGATGACATTTGTAGATTTAGTCATTTTTGGTAGGAGTCCGTATGCACCTAACATCTGGCTAAAGTTCTCCAAATACATCAGAATGTGAGAACATCGCTTACTAACAGCCATCTTCAGGTGAACCCAGGGGCCGCTTTAATCAAATAAATTCCGTAGCCATTGGTCATTTTGAGAGATTGCAATTCACCCCCAACCACTTGGTGCGGACATTTTCAACTATTTACACAGAGTTCATGTAACTACTCAATCAAAAAAAAGATTCCCATAAGAGCATCTGAGCATCATCTCAGACTTGACACAGCACTCAATCCATCTCGCAATTCGGGAGCTGACAGCACGGTGAAGAGTTACAGAGGCATGGAGCCCGTCACTGCACCGTACACAGACCGTTGGTGTCAGATCGCTGCAGCTTGACTGCTGATGCAGAAGGAGTGCATGCTGCAGGGTTTCCTCCCACTTGTTCAGAGAGTCTTGCCGAATTCTAATCACTTCAATTTGAGAAATGTTCCTAGATTTCAAAACATTGGCTGAAGTGACGATGTAATTCCAGTCTCCAGTGCGGCAACAGAGCGCGGATTCAGCCTTTCTTACACCCCTGCGGGAGCACATTTCAGCTCCATGCAGAGCGTTCAGACTACAGCAGGTGAAATGTTCATAATTAATATGTAGCTTATTATCTGCTGGATGTGTGATGGCCCGATGTGGATTTTCTGCTCAGTTTGAATATCAATTAAATTTAAATGAATTTAAATTAAATACAACTGAATATGTCATTATTATGATTTTTAAAATTGATGGGTAAAATTTTTATTTTCAACTGATTTTTTTTTACTGTAGCACGACCTCTTGGGTGAGTGCCACAGATTTTGAGTCAAATGTAGGTCTGGACTGTGGATAGGTCATTCCAAAAACACCTTGTCATTAAGTTATTCCTTTGTCTATTCAGAATAAGGTCAGAATGTTCGTATAACTGGACTTACAGTAATGAATTTCCCTTCATCTTCATCTTTCTAGCACACACTGAACGTTTTAGGGCGAAAACGAACTGGTAGTTGCCACAAGTCGTCACTTCATCCACCTTGACAAAAGCTTCAGTTTCATCTGAAGAACAGTAAGCCCAGGGCACAATACTGCCACCACAATCTCTCATGTAGGTATGGTGATCTTTTCTTCCAAACATACCTCATTGAACTGTGGCCTAAAAAAACTGCAGATCAATCAAAAATGAGACAATGTTTACTGTCTGAAGAACCAAGATGAATTGATAATGCTAAATATGGTCAGTGAAGCCCTAGGTGTTATCTTTCAGAAAATAAATGAACACATGTCCAACCTATCACTTCGAAACAAACACGGTACCAAGCATATGACGTGTAAGCAGTTAAACAGGGGACTATTCTGCCAAAAGGTTTCCAGAATTAGGAGATGACAGTCATACTGAAGGACTTTGAGCTGACAAATCCAAGATCTACTGGATTACATAAATGTACACTACTGCAAAAACTATCTGTATCTGTGAAAAATCACCTGATTTGCTCTTGAGCTTGTAGCCCCGAGATCCATCGCTGGAGATGCGTTGTTCAACGGTAATGTAGTCTCCATACACATCCTTCTTATAGGAATCTGCTCCTTTGTTTCTCAGCTTTACAGTTACATCTGCAGTACTAAGCAGATGAGGATACGGCCATGACCTTCTGGATGTCAAGAGAACTGCCGCAACCAAATCAGAATGATCTGCAACTTACTTTTCTCCAGTTTTCACAAAATCCTTCAGTGACACCCCTCTGTTTGTCATGGTGGCCTTTCCACCGAGGCCTACAATCAAGGCGGTCAGAATTGCGCTTTTTCCACCTGTGTATCAAAACGCCACCAGCAGAGAAAGGGTATTAAATCAGCACATGTAAAGCACGTCACAGTTATGCACAGAACTACAGGACGAGGCACTCAAATAATCACAAATTACCCAAGAGCGGGACAACGCAAGAAAATAAGTGCACCCAGAACTGTATCTGACCATTGTCTACTGTAGTTTGCAATACAGTAAAGCTTTCACCTCATAGAAACAGTACAATGATTTATTTAAATAGATGTAATTTATAGCCATAGCAGTTTAATTAATTTGTCTCTCTGTACAAAAAAAATACAATTATGTTTAAAGCTCAATTATGCAACAAAAAAAAGACGTTGGTTAAAATAAAAGAGAAAAGCATCTATTATGTAGCATGTCCACTGTTTTCATTAATATTATATAGCTAAATAAAGCATGTTGTAGTTTAAAGATGGACCTTCCTGAGAATATGTCTGAATGCGCTAAAGACACCAAAGTTAGTGACTGTTAAAAAGGGAGGTAAAAATGTACTTACTCCCATTGTTGCCCACAATAAAATTCACATGGGGGCCAAACTGGACCGGTCCTAGAGAGTGGTGGCACATGAAATTTTTTACAGTGATGCTTTCGATGAGCCCAATGTCCCCCTGCAGACAGAAAAGGGGAGAAAATGGTGAACAAATAAGATGGTGAGAAGTACAGACCAAAAAAACATGACTTGAGGTATATAAAAGAAAACAACTGAAACAACTTACAGAAGGGGAGGAAGGGAAGAGGTTCAAGGATGGTCCCTGATGGTTTGTGTCGGTTGCATTTTCGGCACCTGCTGCTGTCACCCGCCGGTTCTTCAAAGTTGTCGCATCAATAATAACGCTAGCTTTCCTCTTACTCATATTGAAAGAGTCACTGAAAACAGAAGCAAGAACAAGAGATTCGGTGTTTGGAGCGTTCAATTTCACAGATTTTGATTCATGCAAACTGTGCATCTTAAAATAATAACGATCAGTTTGAATCTGAATAAATTATGTGTTTAAACGTATCAGTTTTTCATTGAATAACAGCAACGTTCCCAGAGTCAATGTGTAGAAGCTCACCTCAGCAGGAAGTTTATTGAATAATAACGAAAAATGTTACTAATAAAGGAAAGAATTTACAACAACGTGTCAACTGAATTATATTCTGATGTTTAACCCTTCCGTTAGCTCTGTATGCCTACGTGTTAATAAGTAAGAATACCAAGCAGCTACAAACAATCGACTATAATTAGTAACACAAACCAATCTTTCAAACAGTGAATCTGTGAGGAAAGGTAAAAGTCAGCATTCTGTTATGAAGCAGGAAGCCACCGCTTCCTAAAGCTTCCCCACCATGATTAAGACAACGCATGTACCTTTAAGGCTCTGATTAACTCAGTCAGTTATATGATATTCAAAGTGCAGATAAAGCAGTTTTTCCCACCAAACACGAAGCTTGTTTGAGTACCGAAACAGTCCGCGGAACGGTCATGAAACCGCAACACAACGCAGTTGGGAGAAGGGAGAGTTTTAACACAGCTTCAGCCTTTCCTCGGCTCCAGCAACACACTTACCATCACTCGGTAGCCTGACAGAGCCCCAGCCATCCACAATAACATGGGGCCATGGGGGGGAGGGGGAGGGGCCTCTCACACTTCCTGCTCGGACCTAGCAAACGAAAACACCGCAAAACGGAACTCAGAGCGCGTCCTCTGATTGGCTGACGGCCCACCTGCTCGAGCACGCGCGCGCCTGAAAACGAGTATAGTGGTGTTCTTAAAAAAAGAAAAAAAAAAGAAATTATAGATGTAAAAATATAAGCATTTTTAAGGCTAACAATTTTGAGAATCAGGATGTTATCCAGCTGAATAGAAAGTGAGTTCTGAAGCAGCGTGATGACGCACTGTTTGTGTTTTATGAGGCGTCACCAATCAGTCAACCGAAGACTTTAAAAAGCTACGTGAGCTGCAGCAGCAGCACGTACGTCCCCACTGACCGACCCAGTTCAACCAGAGGAGCAAGATGAGACGCACAGCCAGCCTCAACGGTAAGCTAGAGGTGGCCACACTTTTTGCCATGCTGGCCAAAATTGTCAAGCTAAAAAATTAGTTGAGGATCTGAAATATTTTTTTTATTTGTTAAAAATGCAAAATTATTTCAAATGTTTTAATGTTTTGATTTTACCTACATTAAACTATGCATGCAATATTAGAATGAAATTAACAAAGTCGTCTGATTACTGACAAACTAGACTCTCTAAATTGTATCAATCCGAAAATGCCTAGTTTAAAAAAAAGAGTAATAATTTTGTCAATTTTGGAGGGTTGGAAGTTTTCTTATTATTCTCCAGAAAAAATATGGTAATGCTAGAACTGGAAATTGATCTCTCAAGTGCTCAAGTCTGCTTTTGAGTAAAGGTTTCTGAATGTTTGAGGCCCTTTTTTTAATATTAAAGTGAAAGCAAAAAGCATATTTTAATGAAAGAAATTTGTTGTTTCTAAAAGTTTACATTTCAAGAAGATTTTAATTTGACAGCAAAAATTAAGCTCTAAAATGTTTTGGAATAAATGTAACTCTGCATCAACCATCCAGGCAGGTGGTTGACATTTATGTCCTTCTTGAATAGTGGTTTAATGCCACACAAAAGACATTCCAAGGGCCATTACTGGCTCTTGGGCCTCACTATGGAAAACCCCTGTGATAAGGAAATGCTTTTTGACATGTAGGCATTTATTATTAGTTGCAAAGCAGGAAGGTGTGTGTTTGCTTAACCTAAACATTAAATCATTTTCAAATGCAAATGTCTTTGTTCCTATCAACAAATGTCAGCAGTCTAAAAGCATTCTACCTATCTTTGTCTGAATATCTTTTATGAAAAATGTAATTTTATCTAAATCTGTTCTGTGTCTATCTGTCTATCTATTTATCTCAGAATAGATTTAGAAGAATTAAATTTTTATATATATACAGTATATACTGACTGTATTTTTGGGGGCCTTTGACTTCATTCCTAGCTTTTCTGAACCCTGTTTTTTTTTTTTTTTTTTGTGGGGGATTAAAATGTCCATAAAATACATTGCAATGAGTGTTTGCAATTTTTAGCTTAAAGAATGAAAACATTGTTTTCCATAAAACTGTAGTTAAAGTGTTTTCACTTTAAACAAGTCTACCTTAGCCCAATAAATATATATTCATTTTGAGGCTTTGCACCATTTTAAAGCCAGTGTGCTTGTATAGCCTCATTCTTATAAATGGTAAAACTACTTGAGGGTTTTCCTAAATCCTTTTTCTTCTTCTTCTTCTTAGGCAGCCCTGAAATGGGTCATTGATCTATTAGAATGGACTTTTTATTTTTATTATTTGTTAATAGGTTGCTAAATGTGGGATCAAAAATGTAGTTTTCAATGGGACATTTCTGTCAAAGTTTGAAGCTTTGTTTTTTAAGCTCTTTAAGGAACTAAAATAAGACTAAAAATGTTAAACCATATCCTAAAAAAAATTTATAACTGTTCAACAGAGCCAATTTAGATTAAGAAAATACAAAAAATGTATAAATGTCCAAATGTTTAGTCCATGCATTGTTTTTGACCATTCAACTCAGAAGTCAGCTCTGAAAAACAAAACCTTTTCTCTCTTTTTAAATGTATAAAATGTAAGGAGTTTATATGCAAGCAGCCTTTTTTTGTAGCCAACATTTGAATGAGTTTTTTTTTAGGAAAAATTGGTATGATTTTTATTTTAGGTCTGAAAAATAAATTAAAATATCACAATAGAAACAAACAAAATGGTCCCGCTTTTTCATTCCTAGACATGCATCTAATTTTCTGACTAGTTATACTGGGACTGTAGGGAGCACTGTTTCCCATGTGCACCATCAAATGACTCAAATGTAGCATTTTCTTTAATTCTCTAAGTTAGTCCAAAGTCTTTTGGGATCTTAAGCAGACCAGGAGATATGTTTCATGTTAAAATTACCAGGAAAGATGCATATAAAACCTGATGGACAGTTAGCTCTGAGGATCAGGGTTGAGAACCACTTTTCTATAGTCTACATCTTTGCAAGTGTTGCTGCACACATTAACAATATTTTTGTTGTATTCACAGGATTTAGTCCATCTTTAAAGCCTGTAGGAGATCCCATTGACCCAGCTTTCTTGCAACTGAATGCCCAGGCTTTTCAGTATTGCCTATTTAACTTGAAAAAATCGACCAATCCCACTGCTGTCAAATGGTCTAATGCTACAAGAAAAGACTTCCAGAACTTTATGGACTTGGGCTCCTTGTCTGGTACTGATCTGAACTGTCTTGGGAAGGCTGTGACATCTGAAGATGGTCTGGAACTGAACATGGTAGAGATTAAATCAGGATCTGAGAGTCTGCCTAAGCACCTGGCTGAGTCTTGTGATCTCTCTGAAACTGGGAAGCAAAATGCCCCAGAAGTCCCAGCGGATGGATATAACTACTCCACGTTTAATATTAAAGTGGGTGGAGAAGAGAAGGTTCTGGTGACTTTTTTTGAATCAGTCCATCACTTCCACTGCCAATTGTACAGAAATGTGCACATTTTGGACAAAGTCTGGAAAAGTGTTTCAAAGTTATCTGACAAGGCTCAATACTCTGATGGCTCACTTGGACTTAACAGCATTTGCTTAGCCAAATATACTGATAATCAGTGGTACAGAGGTCTAGTAGTTGAAAGATCCCCGACTCTGAAGGTGCATTTTGTCGACTATGGAGACACCCTTGCTGTTCTTGACTCAGATATTTGCCTCTTTCCTCCAGAGGGAAGTATCGCCAGGTCTGCCCCTATTCAGGCTGTTCCACTCGGACTGTTCAATGTTCCTGCAGAGTTACCACAGGAAGTCAACAAGTGGTTTGCAGACCATGCTGTGGGGAACACTTTCACCATTTCAGTAGTGGCAAAAAGGAAGAAGGGAAAGTTATTGGTTGAACTGTTTGATGGATCTGTAAATGTAAACGCCTTGGTCAGGGAGAAAGTGATAAAAATGAGACTGCCTAAGACTGTCGATCAATTCTCTGCCTCCAAAAAGCCTACTTTGCCAAATGAGGACTGTTCTCCACCTGAACTCACCAAATCATCAGTGTTAAAAAACCACACTGGACAGAAAGCACACAATGCCTCAGAGGTGGAGCAAGTAAAGGTATACATGTACAAGTGGCCAAATATGATACAAAACACAACCATGGATGTATATGCGTCTAGCATAGCTAGCCCAGATTACTTTTGGTCTCAAATTGACAACACAGAAGACCTTAACATAATCTCATCCATTGCTAAAGAGGCTGCACAGGCGGAAGAGATAATTCCACCTGAGCTAATTAAACCGGGTATTCCCTGCCTGGCTCTGTTTTCAGAGGACAACCAGTGGTACAGAGCTCAAGTAACTGAGGAAGGAGACAAAATGGTCCACGTCTTGTTTGTTGATTATGGAAATGAGTGTGACGTTGACAAAAAAGATGTAAGACTTCTGCCTGAAAACCTGCTAGAGATGACTCCTCAGGCATTTCTGTGTCGTTTGGATGGCTTCATCGACTCCAGTGGCTCTTGGGATGAAAACGTCTATGATGAATTCTACAATCTCATAGTTGACAAGCCACTTAAAGTGACAGTTGTGGCCATGGATAATTACTCAGAGAATGCAGTTCCCCAACACAGAGTAACCACAGAGTGTGACAAGATTTTGGTTAGTAAAGTAATTGAGAAATACTGGAAGTCATTTTCTGCAGAACAGTCTGGAGAGGTTGAGGCACAAACTAAAACTTCAAACCAAGATTTTCAAACCGGCAACAACAAGCATAATCTTGATCCCTCCAAAGAGGATGGGAGTAAATCGATGTATAAGCAACCAGAAGTGTTTAGGAGTAAAACCGAAATGGTTTATGCATCATGTATTGCAGAGCCAAAATTCTTCTGGTGTCAATTTGCCGCCACAGAGGATTTGTGCCAAGTGTCCCAGCTGGCCCAGGAGGCCAGTAAGGCAGAGCAGGATGTGATGTTCCTTCAGAGTCTTGGACCAGGCAGCCATTGTCTTGCTCTGTTTCCTGATGACAAGGTGTGGTACAGAGCACTGGTAGTTCAGAAAGGTGACAAAACACTACATGTCTTGTTTGTGGACTATGGAAATGAGTCAGACATTGATGTCCAAGACACAAGACCTTTGCCTCAAAATCTCCTGGAGAAGGCACCTCAGGCATTTCTCTGTCGTCTGTCTGGATTCGATGAGTCACAGGGATTCTGGGATGACCAAGTTTATGATTTCTTCTACAATCTTCTGATTGATAAACCCTTAAAACTGACTGTGCTGAGTGTGGAAAGCCATTCAGAGATCCCAGTTCCTCAGTATTCTGTGGAAATTGAATGTGAGGGAATGTCTATAAATGCATCACTGCAGAATCACTGGAAACCATTTACTGAAGAATGTAGTGTGACGGAGAACCTTCAGAGTTAGGTGATGGTCTAAAAAAAGGTAAAAAAAAAAAATAAAGCTGCTCATGAAAAGACTAAATTGAAATGCCTTTGGTTTTTTTGTTTTTGTTGTTTTGTTTTTTAAATGTTGACTGACCTCATGGGTATGATTCTATACTGTCTGGATAGACTTGCTTTCTTTGGTCAAAGACAATACCTCCAATCGAGGTTGCAGACTGAACAGGTTGAGAAGTAAAAGGAATTTCTTTATTTAGCAAAAAGTGAGTTTTTAGTTAAAATTGGTGTCAATTAACTTCTATATTTCAATTCTGTGCATTTTCTTAAGCAATGTAGGGAAGGAATGACTGGTAGAGGGGAAAAAGTACATTATCATCTTGAAGTATTTTACTGGTGTTTAGAAAATTATTGGCCTTTTGTTTTTTGTTTTTTTTATTGCTTTCTATCCAAAACTAATTTCTAAATTATTTTAAGAAAATAATGTGGAATGTAAAGGATATCCTAAAACCTTTCATAAATCTGGGAAGTCAGGAGATGTATTCTGCCCCAGAGTTAATGTTTTTTTTTTGTCTCTAAGTTTTGCACATTTAAAGAATGAAAGTGTTGCTTTTTTGCTATGACCTTTAACTCTTAGTAATTGGATGGAATGTACTGTCACATTCTCAATTGCTTTTAGGTCTAGACCAGGGGTCTGTAACATGTGGCTCTTTTTGATTTAGCTAAATTAAATAAGTTAGTGTTCTTAAATAAAGATATAACAATTGCAGGTTTCTAGCATTTTTGTTTATTGGGGTCCTACTTGCGTGTAATTTCCAGAACTGAACTACACTAAGTCTCTTCATTAGGTTGGAGACTAAATCAACCCTTGCACATTTTTACCATCTTCTTCCTTTCTTTTTACAAACATGTCGTTCTTTGGTCTAGCATAAAACAAAATCTATCAAACTCGTGGGAATCTAGTGTTTTGTTTTTACATCACTGATATAAAAATCTCAGTGCAGGGGTCTGATCTTTCTCTGCCTACGAACTGGCAACCCATTTTCTGTGTGTGTGTGTGTGTGTGTGTGTGTGTGTGTGTGTGTGTGTGTGTGTGTGTGTGTGTGTGTGTATGTATGAATGAAAAAGAATCACTAATCCATTGGACGCATTTGAAACGCGCCCCGTTTCCTCTGGTCTGTCCAGCAGGTGGCAGCATTCCCTCAGGTGAGAACTCGACCATTTTGAATTAAGAGGCCGTTGCTAAGCAACCTTAGAGAAATGGCAGAGTTGCACCAAGCGGTAGCAATGGGAGATTATGAGAAGGTGAAGGAGATTCTAACGCAGCAGAGATGCTGTCCCAATCAGAAAGACATCGACTGGAGCCACAAAACCCCTCTGCACTGGGCAGCGGCTAATGGTGAGCGTTTATGGAGGAACTTTACCTTCTACTTCCACGTTTTCTCTTCCTGCTGTCTCAAGTTACACTTGTCCCCGACCTATAAAGACTTGCGGAAGAACTGCGACTTTTTCTGTTCTCTGCTCTATTTTTTTTGTTTTGTTTATTAAATGGATTTCAGAGTCAAAAGCGTATATATTTTGTTTTGTCTACTTTTGTTCTATTAGTTTTGTTTGTATCAAAATCTCAACCTATTAAAAATGAAGCTGCCTAGCACCTCAAGATGAGGACCGACTGCTCCGGCATAACATTATGACCACTGCAAGTTAAGTGAATTGATAGAAAAGCAGTAGGCTATCTAATGTAAATTATATTCCTGTCAGCTAGGTGGCAATACCATTTTTTTTTTCTTATAGAGTAGATGTTTGTTCATACTAAACAGGAGAGGACATCAGCTGTCCATGTGGAAAGTTTTCTCACTTTTTCCACATTTCATGTTAGCCTTATTTAAAATGGATTAAATTGATCCCCCCCATGTCACCACTCAGCAAGTGGCCATTACCATCTTTACAGTCACTTATGAAAGTTGAAGTTTTCACATGGGCAAAATCATTTGATCACATGTGAAACGTCTGACCCATGTGAAATTCACATGTGAAAAAATGTAAAACAAAACATGTGACTGCTCATGTTTTGCACACATTTACCGTGTGAATTTGAAACATTTTCATGGTAAACTGTGAAACCCATTAATATTCACATATAAAGCCAATGGAATAACATGTAAACCACACTTAAAGCATGTTATTTTCCACATAAAACCTATGTGGGGAAAAAATGTGTGAAACCAATGTGGAATTGCATGTGAAGCCTATGTGAACCTTGTGCAATTACATGTGAAAAATATTTGAAATCCTTGTAAAGCCATACATGTGAAGTCCATGTGTGATACACATATGGTTCATCAGGTACCACATGGGATAACATGATCCCATGTGAAGAACATTTTCAACCCATGTGACTTTTCCATAAGGGGTGAAGCATGGTGGTGGGAGCATAATGCTGTGGGGATGTATTTTTATTGACGGGAACTAGGGCACCAGTCATGATAGAAGCAGAGAAGAATGCATGAATGTACAAACGCATCATGGTGCTGTGTTTAGAGTTTTGAGGGTAAAAGGTTGTCGCATAAAATGAGGAAAAAACTAATTGTTGTGAATGCTTTCTGGATCCACTGTAGGATGGACCATCAAGTACAACAAAATTGTATTTGGTTTCAGATGATATTGATATTAGAAAGGCAGGAACGTTAAAGACTCAAAAGCAATAAAAGCTCATGGTTTTATGATGACAATGGTAATAATGCAGAAATTTCACTAACATATGAAACAAGTCAAACACTCGGACATCCAAGGTTTTCTCAGTAACACTCTGCAAAACACTCCTCACAATCGCACATTGAAGGAAGAAGATTGCACATTTCTGCTCATCTGACGTCTGCAGGAAATTCTGTTCATTTAAAATGGTATGGATAACTTTGAATTATTTAGAACATTGTCTAGAACCTGTCCAAGTAAGGCAGTAGGATCAATAGACTGGCAGAAAAGTTTAAAAAAAGGATCACATCATCAGCCTATAAGGTTATTTTACAGTATGTTCCAGCTGTATGGTCAAAAGGCATGTGTTCTAATTGCTATAACCAACCGTCCGTTAACTTTGGTAACAGGGGTCATCCTTGTAGGTAAATTATTCCAGAACTGGCTCATTCATTAGCTGTGATGGTACTGGCTATTAGATTTGTATAAAATAAGTGCCCTGCTTCTATTTTATTTGATCGTCGTCGCTTCTCCAGCAGCTTGTTGAGTTATAAGATTTACCATAAAACCTTACCAGTTTGTGTTTATTAGACCGGATTTAAATGTTTTAATTAATTTATGTTTCAGATCAGTCTGAATTGCATTTTTCTCAGGAGATACAGAGATCATCAGACTCCTCATAGAGCATGGAGCCAGGCCGTGTCTGAGGACGGAGCACGGGTGGAGCCCTGCCCACTTCGCTGCAGAGTCCGGTCAGCTGGCTGTGCTGCGGCTGCTGCACTCCCTCCATGCACCTATAGACAAGGAGGACTGCTGTGGAGACAAGCCAGTAAGGCTAGCCGAAATATATGGACACCAAGACTGTGTTCGATTCCTTAAAATGTACGACACAAAGCTCACTTTTCACCCATTCTTGCTTTATTATTACCAACCTTTATATATGTTTATATTTTATTACTATGTTTTTTTTAATATATACATATGTTGCAGAGCAGAGGCTGAGTGCCAGGCCTACCGCAAGAAAGCAGCTCAAGAAGGTATTTCATTAGATGACACAGATGAGGAGTGGATACAGCAAAGCAAAGAACATGAAGAAAATATTATTTCTAAAAGGAGCAATCAGTGTTAGACTGTTTTTTAACATCATTTCTGCATACACGTCGAGTCTTTTGCTCTAATATTTCACTTTAAATATACCACCTAAAACTTAGAGCATTCATCGTTACTCTGATCACACTTTGTATTTGTGTAAGCTGAGCTAACTTATTAAATCCTACAGTAATATACAGAACAAGTGAATGCAAAGGTAGGGGAAACACAAAAAAGGACTGAAAGGAATTAATTATAGATTTATATATCTACAAATAATTATACTAAGCAATCACCTGAAAAAGTAAATGCACCCTATCAAGTTATCTATGGTGATACCTAAATATGATACTAGGTTTACATGTTAAAAGGTGGTTTTATTTCTTGCAAGTTGACTCCAACTTAGCGGTGCTGTTGCTGACACTGGTCGCTGGAGCCTGGAGATCAGAGGAAATAATACATGACGATAAAAAAAATAAAGAAATAGCCATGGTAGCGTAAAAACATGTCATTCTAGTGGTGGGGCACCTACTTTCTTCTTAAAGTACTTCCGTAGAGCCTCACGGGTCTGTAAAAATTACAATAAATAGCTTTATTGATGCAAACAAAATCATTAAATGGTCATATGGAAGAAAAATGGCAAATAATGAAAAATGGCATCCATCGGCCTTTCAGCTATGGATACACCCCAGGTTTTTGAGCAACAACATAACTGCATAGGTGTGCACAACGTTAGATAATACTTGATTAACTTGAGCAGCTAGTCTTCTTTGGTAGGAGTCTCTCTCGGGCCAACACGGAGACACTGATGAATGCTTTTATCTCCAGTAGGATTGATTAATGTAATGCCCTGTTTTCTGGTCTTCCCAAAAAGAGTATCTCAGGTTTACAACCTCTACAAAATTCACGTGTCCTGACGAAGACCATGAGGCGGGAACACATTACACCTGTTTTAAACTCATTGCATTGGCTCCCCGTATGTTTTAGGATCGATTTTAAGGTTTTTTTAATGGTTTTTAAGTGTCTTAATGGTCTTGGGCCTTCTTATCTCTCTGAACTGCTTTTACCATATGAACTTTCGCGGTCTCTGCGCTCCTCTGGCAGCCGTCTCCTTGTCACCCCAAAAGTCAGGACACACACGCATGGCGAGGCGTCTTTCCAGTTTTATGGCCCTCACCTCTGGAACACGTTGCCAGAGGACCTCAGGGCCGCAGAGAACGTTCATGTTTTTAGGAGCAGGCTCAAGACTCACCTTTTTAGCCTAGCTTTTAACTGATTATTTTTCAATATTGTCTGTTTAATTGCTCTGCATGTGTTTATATTATTATATTTCATCAGTATTTTACTATTTAACCTTATCAAATTTATTTACTGCTTATTTGTATATTTTAATTTGTTATCTAAATCCCCGTTCCAGTGTTTCCTCTATGGGAGCCCTCTGCCCCGGGAGCGGTGGTCGGCTGTAGCTGCCTGGGTGCTCTCCAGGTGGAGCTTGGGTGGAGGTGGGGGTCTTGGCCTTGCCTCCACTGGGCACCCTGTGTCGGTGCCTCGGCTGCTGCTGTTAATCTACCGCTGCCGGTGCAGATGGCTCCTCTGATAACGTTTCCTTGCATGGTCCATCTGCACTCGGCCCAATGTCCCTTTTTACTGTTGCTTTTAACTGTGTGTGGATGGGAGTTGGGTTTGGGGGGGGTATACCTGTGATCATGCTTTTAAATCTGTGGGGGAGGGTTGGGAATGTAGTTTTATGTGGGGTCATTTTAATCTGTAAAGCACTTTGTGATGCAATTCTTGTATGAAAAGCGCTTTATAAATAAAGTTTGATTTGTCGTAGCTTGACTTGATAATGTTTGTTCACGTTAACTTGCCATCAATCTTCAAAATATCAGATTGCCCTCTTGAGGTGACCCCACAAATTTTATGTCAGATTTAGTTCTCAATTATTTCTAGGACCATTCCAAAACTTTGGTTTTCTTAAAAGCAATCCCAGCTACAAAGACTTGTAGTTCCTAAAAGATAAATGTTAGTATCAGTTATAATAAAGTGGTATAAAAAACCTTCTAGATGTCTTTGTTTTTATAAAATTTGTAAAAAATAGTTTTAACTTTTAGGTCGCCATTGTTGTTAGCGTCACAAAGCACATATGGTTGCACTTTCGTTTCACCGGCCGGCTTCGGGACCCTGTTGTGACTGTTCAGCCTTTTCAAATTGAACCAGAGCGAAACATTAATGAGGAGGACAGCACTGACGATGTTTCACAAAGCGAGCATCAAAATGAAGGGCGGGATGAAGCGAGAGCATGTGGTGCATGTACGCCAAATGCGTCTCCATTGTAACAGAGAGGGAGAGTGTTGTCAAGAGCTCCCATTTTTGTCAGCAGAAGTTCACGGTAAGCTATCGTGGGATCATACTTATTCAATTATCAATCATTTTGGAGATCATTAGCATCCAGAGCTGTTGTGTGCTTTATAGATAATTAGGATAAACAGTGAAACGATATATATACAGTGAAATGCATCTGACGTATCTGAATCTGAGTGGCAGCATCGGTCAGATTTGGAGGAAACTGTATTGTTACACTCATGGTGCGTTCACACCGCCCCAAACGTCAGCGTCAGTTGCGGCAAGATTACATGTAAAGTCTACGGTTGAGTCCGTCACCACACGTATCTTCTTCGCCCTCTTTTTTTGCTCAACGTACATGCGTCAAACTTGATGCGTTGAGAGCGTTGCCTGACGTAGACAAAGTGTGCGGTGTGAACGCACCATTACTGATTGCTTTACTGACTGGAGAGGTGAATTATCAGCTTCATCTGTGACGAGTGGCGTGTCCGATGGTTCACCTAACGTGACAGAAGCGGCAACTGCAGGTGCGGGTTGTCTGCTCAGGAGAGGGTCCAGCATCTCTTGTCTTTGGCGCTTTTTACCGCGCAGTTCACTTTCTCCCCGAGGGCGTTTAGGCTCTTTGTGTGGGAAAATGGTTGGAACAATTCTAACAGTAGTTGTGGTTGACTAAAAGCCTCAAACGCATCAGGAGAAAAATGTCCTACGTAGGTCAAAATACGTACTAAATATTATAGATTTGTAAATCAATGGCAATATTTTATGTGTTTCTAACAACATATTTTGGTACAAGAGAAAAATTGTGGCTTATTGGGGCCTACACATCTTTATAGCCGGGGTTCCTTCTAAGGAGAAGCCTTTTTTTTTTGTTTAATTTGAGACATGTTCGGACTCACATAAAATCTCCCATCAACCTGAGCTGTCTAGCAG
The DNA here is from genome assembly GCA_963556495.2 of Valencia hispanica. Taxonomy (NCBI): domain Eukaryota; kingdom Metazoa; phylum Chordata; class Actinopteri; order Cyprinodontiformes; family Valenciidae; genus Valencia; species Valencia hispanica. Next base: position 31,432,753 of record OY747720.1, read on the forward strand.
ACTTTTCAAGGTTTTGGGTCAAAACTAATTGATATTTGGAACTATTTCTAAAACCATCCTTCTTGAAAAAACCACCAGTCCCATGTAAAGAAACTTAACCCATGATACTACCACTGCAATGTTTCACTGTTGGTATGGTTCTAGTTTTGCTGGGTTTCTGTGCCAAGTTTGGGCTTGTAGTCAAAAGTTTGAGTTGGTTTTATCAGAACATATAAGACATTCTGCCACATATTATAGGATATTTTAGTCTAAACTGGGGGTTTTGCTTGAAAGAAAATGCTTCTGTCTTTCAACCCTACTTCTTAGTCCAAGCATATAGAGCATAGAGGAGGTAATTGTCAAAAAAGAACACAACCAGAACTCACCAGAAATGTCTGCAGTTCCATCATTGTTCCTGTCAAGGTTTACATATAATGGTCTGGATTTCTTGTAATCTTCTCCTGACTGATTATTATGTACAACTACGTCATCCATTGCAAAAGGATGCAAATGTTCTATGATAATAGCTTAACATAATTTAGTTTATTTATAATCTTGAATAAAGAATTAATTTCGGGGTTTGCACACAATTTTAACAGGTTGGATTTTTTTCAGTTGAAAAAAAACATGATGTGTGTCACATTAAAGTTGCCAAAATGTTTTTTTAGTCTCAAAAACCTGGAATTCTACTAGGGGTGTTTGCACTTTTTAGAGCTACCATAACCTAATGGTACATTCCATGTCTAGCTGGAAATTCTAAATTCCGAGTGGGAAAAATCAACTGGAATGACGCCCCCCTCCCCCACCCCCCCAAAGTCAGACTTCTAATGGCACGTTCACACCGGTCAGCGCGTCCAGGCAGCAGGGCAGCTGGATTACATGCAAGTCTATGGTATCTACGCATCTAGTGGGCGCCAATCTGCCCCGCAGCAAGTCGCGCGCATCGGCGCAGCTGGCATCACGCGGCTTCTGCCCGGATGCGCTGATGGACCGTCGGAGCAGCTGCTGCGTGAAGTTGGGAAAACTGAACTTTCGGGCAGCAAACGCGGGGCGTCAACCAATCAGAGCGACTCTTTGTACTGATGTAGTTACTCTTCCATGGGTGGCAAGTTTTTCATTCAAGATGGAGGATCAACTAACTGTCACTGTGTGTAATGTTCGTGAATTTTATGACCCGTCTTTGTCTTTTTACAAAGACAGGAAGAGATCGGATCTTAATTTGAAGAAGATATCGGAGGATATTTGAGTGCCAGGTGAGCAGTTAAATATTTTTCTTTTAACTATCTTATGTGTTTAGACGACGTTGTCTGGCTTGTGTGGCTTCATTGATTAAATAAACCGAAGCCACTCGACATGATCCGCCATGTTGTTAACAACTAGCAACAGACAAATCCACGGCGCACGCTGATGTAATGACGTGATGCGCTGATGCGCCGACTCAGACTACAAAGTGTGCAAGCAGCTGGGTTTTAATTTTAAAGCGTCGACTTTCGTCCGTTTGAGCGATTTGACGCCTGGACGCGGTGACCGGTGTGAACGTGCCACTACTCTGAAATTCTGAGATTTTTATCTTGCGCCAACATCCTGTGGTGGAAACAAGTTTGTTTTTTTACAAGAAACACTAATAAGAGTGAGTCTAAAATCAATGTTACATGTAGCACTTTAAACTATACAAAATAAAAGTTGTGTTTGCACATAGACAGTACTACTTAAAACTATATTTGTAAGAGGTACTATCAATAGTGGCTACCTGGGCGTTGCCATATTGAAATCCCGACTACGTTAACTGGAGCGCTATTTGCTCGGGTGTGACGTCAAACACAGCTCAGAGTTGCAACTTCTGAGGTAAATGGAACCCACCAATATTATGTATTAGCATTGCTGTTAACAACATTTCTAATTTATACAGTGTAATATCATTTAGCAGTATTGTTATCTGGCTCTTTTCTCATTGCCTTACCATTCTGTCTCCGAAGCATGTGGTCAACAAAATGAATAAACCCTGGAATAGAAAGAGAGTTTACTTGTACGGACAAAATTTCAGTTTGTTACATTGAATAAATTATTTTGACTCTACCTGGAGTCCGTTGAGCAAAGTAAAGACGTAATTTACTGCATATGCTGCTGATCCACTTGTGAGATCAAGAATCAAAATAGCAATTCCAAACAGCCACGTCACACCAAAGATCGGGGTCAGGAGGATAACTGACCTCACGACAGTTTTGGCAGCTGCTTTCTCCTTTTCTGGTGAAATGTCAGTTTTCTTATGTATTTCTGAGTGGTGGCTAATGAGCTTCATGATAACCACAAGCATCGAGAACAGATTGATGAAAACAATTGCTCCAACTGGAATGATAAATGTAAAAATTGTGCCCTTGAAAAGCCCGTCATAAACCAGCCAGCAGGTTTTCTTTGAGTAGTACTTCCCCTCAGCTCCACCATCGTTGGTAAGAAAGGTGATAAAGACTATGAGTAGGGGGAAAAAATACCCTACGACCAACGAGAACTTCAGGTAGTTTCTCTTGCTCACCTTGTGGAACAAGAAGACTGCCTGATGAAGAAGAGTGGCGCTCAAACAAAACATCCAAAAGAACATGGCCAGATAAGAGAAATGCTTCAGCACCGCAGAGGTTCGACACCAGAGGTCTGAAATAGTCTCTGGGTTTAAAGAAGAGGCTAAAAAGCTGAGGTTGCCGATCAGCAAACACAGGGAAATGTTAACATGCGACGTATGGCGTAAATATAAAGTGTTCGTCTTGACTACGTCACTCCAGACGATCAGTTCTATCACAAGGTTGATGATGAGTGACAGCACTGATATTGACAGAACTGCGTAGGTTACATAAGTTAAACCAGGGACTTCCAGGGGCTCCTTGGACATCAGAATGGCAAATGAGGAGAGATGATTACAGACGCAGCGGCCCTCGTTAGAAGGTCCTTCCCATTTACATCCCTCATCTGAAAACTTGTGAAGTTTAGTGTCCCAGAACACACAATATAACTCAACATTGCGAGGTCTTGGTTTGGTCACATTAAAGTCTATGGTAATCTTAATGTTTTTTTTGTTTGTTGCAGTTGTGGACACAATGATACTGTTTATCTCTGACTCGTTCGAGACATGGGGCAAATAGCTTTCCAGGTGTCTGAATCCAACTGTTTTCACCTCCCCTCCATCTGGGAGAAAAATGTTGGCATCTAAAACAGAGAGGCTGCAGTTGCTGCTATTACATGCAGCCACTTCCAGATTTGCCCTTACATTCCTATCTGTAATATTTGCTCTTTGAATTAAATTCTCAACAGAAAGCATGAATGTCTCAGCCAGTGTGGAGTTTAGAAGAGGCTGCTCGGTCCATGACTCTTTAAGACTCTCATTTAGCAGATGACTGGATGACCAGAGAAAATCCTGAAAAAAAAATCAGAATCTAAGTTTATTTTCTAGAAGATAGTTGTGACATATAAGTTTTATATACGAACCCATATTGATGTGTAGATGTAGAGGACATACCGATTAATTGGCGTTATAAGAAATTTTAAGTTTTGTAAAGTAATCGTTATTAAATCTAATACAAATGCACATAGGTTATCTGCATTTCCACATTTGTCTCTAATTGTAAAAGATAAATGTATTTGATCAGTTTAGTCTCGCTGGTTACAGTATAGTAAAGAAACAGGGGAAGCAGTATACTAGAATGGGTTGAATGAGGCTTTTGTAAAGTAGGACCGGGGGGGGGGGGGGGCATCATGGTTTTTTAATAAACTCTATAGCAGTGATTTTGATTAAATGAAATGTTTCAAGGAAGTTATTAAAGCATACTTATAATACCTTAATTCATAAAGTTTCTGCCGATTGCAACTTTTAATACACTATCACAGTAAGATTTTCTCCACCAAGATCTGTATGCTCTTATCATTCAAAAATGTTTAAAATTCTTTGATACTCACATTGATTGCTTCTTGAAGGTTCAGGTAGCTTGAGTTTAACTTCGTATTCATAGTGCTTAGTACTGTTACTGATGTGTTTATGTTGGCATAACCAGCTAATTTTTTTGTCTTGGTGACCTTCTCAAAGCGCTCGAATACTTTTGCAACATTTAATTCCAGTTCACCGAGTCCAATATCACTAATCTGTAAGAATAAGAAACATGAAAAGTTATTGTTGTGTAATGTACATCAACTCATTTAACTTAGTAAGCTGGGTCATATTATTACACTTGCAGTAGAAATGTGTGGGGTTTCATTTTTACATTTAAGTACATCTGTACTTCAGAAAGTAGCTTAATTTATTATTTTACATTCTGCTAATATAAGTAAATTATTTCTAAACTAACTTTTCTGTGCAATAACAGTGCAATAATAGAAGGTTAATATGATTAAACACAAGTTCACATACTTCAGCACTTTCCAGCACATTAAAGAGGTCTTTTTCAATACATTCTGAAACCTCCTCTTCCCATTTCCCACGGCGATCTTTATCCCTGAAATAATTTACTGAAGGTTAATGGAACTGATCAGCACGAAAATGAAATTTTATATTAAAGTTTAATTTGTTGTGTTTTTAACTGTAAAATAAATATGTGGTGTTTTTTTTATGTTTGGAAGAACAAGAAAATAGTGAAAGAATTTAAATCTCACTCTGTAGGTAAACAATTTCGGTTTCTTGTTCCAGCCTGATCCTTGCATTTTATTTTTGCAGTAAAACCGGCCTTGGTGTTTCCCCAGTCACCTTCCGCTGAGCAGTATTGATCGTTAGCTGTGTATTGCAAATAAAAATAAAATGTTTTTCATTTTGTAAAAAAAAATATATATAGACGTCAATTGGTGTTACAGTTAGAATACCATGCAAGACCAATAGAAGCAATGTCTGTTTACTGAAAATGGGAAACTGTGTCCACGTAATGTACATTATGCCTCAATACTTGTTTTGGCCTCCTTTTTGCATCAGTTACTAGATCAGTGCTACGTGACATTGAGGCGATAAACCTGTGGCTCTGCTGAGATGTTCAGGAAGCCCAAAATGCTCTAATAGGGACTATCTGCATTGTTGGCTGTGGTCACTGAAGCAGATTTAGGTATTTTTGTGGGCCGGTGCCAAGTCCTGCTGAAAAATGTTAAATCAGCAGAAGGAAGCATTAAGCCTTCTAAAAGTCCCAGGTAGACAGCAGAAAACAGAAACATGGCTTGGCTAACAACAGCAGACGACATGATGACACATGAAATCATCCCTGATTGAGAAAACTTCACTGGACCTTAAGTATCTTGGATTTTGTGCCTTTTCACTCTTCCTGTAAATGCTAAAATCTTAAATTCCAAATGAAGTGTAAAATTTACTTTCATTCATAAGAAGGATTTTTGGACCACTGACAGTCTAGTTGTTTTCCTACTCATTCCAGGTAAGACACTTCTGAGGTTGTCTCGGATTCAGGAGTTGCTTAACACATAAAATACGACAGTTGCACCCATGTCCTGGATATGTCCTGGATATGAAATGGTGTCTAAGTACCAAGTAGAAACCCAACAGATTTACTTTCACAGAAGTAGAGAAATACACACAAGGAAGGGAATTATCATGGTTTTGAACAGCTGATGATGTTGGATTTCGTGGATTAACTATTTTAAAAGAGGACATTTACTGGACCGCTGTGGATATAAAGACCGTTTTTGTTGGAGATGGCTCTATCCTGGGTTTTGAAATGTAGCTTCGAATGGTAAGTTGCTATTTATTTGCTTTCTGAGTGGTTTGACAAAAGCGTTTCCTGTGTCCACAGTTACGATGGTATCATTGATTGGCATAAATCATTTGAATCACAAACAGGGATAGGATTGATTGAAAGTTTGTTCACCTTGGGTGGGTCGTGGATAAGAATCCCCCCCATGAATATCTCAAACTTTCTGCTAACCTATATTTGGAAGCACTGTGAAGTTAGGCGGTCTACCTTTCAAAGCAGAAGAGAGCTACAGGCATCTGGTAGCAGCTAGCAAACAATATCAAAATAGTTGATAGCCGAATCCATTGCAGCAGAGAGAAGTACTAATCACCCGCAGCAGCACCAGAAATGCTTACAAAGATCTTCTAAAAAGGAAGATGCCTTACTCACGTAAACAAGCAGACACACGGCAGGATCATGACAGGGGCTCAACCGCGGCTTCTTTTGGAGTCCAAAAACAAACGTTCTGGCCACAGATCTAAAACAGACCGGCCTTTCTGGAAAAATACCAAACCACCCAATGGCCCCTGAAGGAATCTCAGCTTTCAAATGATGTATAATATGTATATGTATGTAAAACAGGTGTCAAAGAAGGCAGATTTGACCCGGAAGTATGTAACACACCGCCAATGAGATGTAAAAATGCAAAGGGGTTAAATAAAAACGGAGCCTCCCCAAAATAAGCCACGGCCCCCTTAGCTAAATTGCCCTGGCACAGGGTCTGTCAGGGCGGATGTTTTTTACTGATGCTCGTCCTGCTCAAAGAAGTCACATATTAAGATTGCGTGAGCGCCGTATTAAACTCAGCAAAAAAAGAAACGTCCTCTGCCTTTCAACTGTTTTTACTTTCAGTAAACTTAATGTGTGTAAATATTTGTATGAACACTAAAAGAGTCAACACCATAAGACATAAACTAAAAATGTTTCACAGACATGTGACTAACAGAAATAGAATAATGTGTCCTTGAGTGAAGGGAGGCTCAAAATCAAAAGTACCAGTCAGTATCTGGTGTGGCCACCAGCTGCTTGAAGTACTGCACTGCATCTCTTCCTCATGGACTGGACCAGATTTGTCAGTTCTTGCTGTGAGATGTTACCCCACTCTTCTACCAAGGCACTTGCAAGTTCCTGGACATTTCTGGGGGGAATGGCCCTAGCCCTCACCCTGCGATCCAACAGGTCCCAGACATGCTCAAGCCCATTGAGCACGTCTGGGACATTGCTGTCATGCAGAAACTCACGCACAGAACGAGCAGTATGGCTGGTGGCATTGTCCTGCTGGAGGATCATGTCCGGATGAGCATGCATAAAGGGTACTGTTAGCGACGTCGCTGGAGAGGTCGAGGATGGGTTCGTCTATCTGTATGACGCCCTGTCCGCTTCATAAATTAGGCACAGACCTCACATGCGTTTCTCCGTTAATTTGTGACTTTCATGACTATGACACACTGGGACAGTAGCACTGGTGGTATAAATGTACATTACTGAGCGTATGACTTAAGCTGAGCGTATGATACACAAGCTGAGCGGTCAACAAAAATTATGGCTACCCAGCCCTCCTCTGTCTGGCAAAAACACCAGAGTGAGTGACTGACAATCCATTTTTGACAGCTTGAGCCGTCATCACTATCATCCACGTGACCCATGCTTCACGTCACCATGACAACTAAAACAAACAAGTAAACCACTGAGCAGTGCCAAAAATAATATTTGTGGCGCCTACAGGTACCACATGAGGGAGGAGGATGTCTTCCCTGTACCGCAAGGCATTGAGATTGCTTGCAATGACAACAAGCTCAGTCCGATGGTGATGTGATATACTGCCCCAGACCATGAAGGACCCCTCACCTCCAAATCAATCCCGCTCCAGGGTACAGGCCTCGGTGTAATACTCATTCCTTCGACGATAAACACAAATCCGTCCATCACCCCTGGTGAGACAAAACCGTGACTTATCAGTGAAGAGCACTTTTTGCCACTCCTGTCTGGTCCAGCGAAGGTGGGTTTGTGCCCATAGGCGGCGTTGTTGCTGGTGATGTCTGATAAGGACCTGCCTTACAACAGGCCTACAAGCCCTCAGTCCAGCCTCTCTCAGCCTATTGCGGACAGTCTGAGCACTGCTGGAGGGATTGTGTGTTCCTGGTGTGACTCGGGCAGTTGTTGTGGCCATCCTTTACCTGTCACGCAGGTGTGATATTCGGATGTACCGATCCTGTGCAGGTGTTGTTACACGTGGTCTTCCACTGTGAGGATGATCAGCTGTCCTTCCTGTCTCCCTGTAGCGCTGTCTTAGGCGTCTCACAGTGCGGACATGGCAATTTATTGCCCTAGCCACATCAGCAGTCCTCATGCCTCCCTGCAGCATGCCTAATGCACGTTCACGCAGATGAGCAGGGACCCTGGGAATCTTCTTTGGGTGTTTTCACAGTCTGTAGACAAGTCTCTTTAGTGTCCTGCGTTTTTAGAACTGTGACCTTAAATGCCTACTTTCTGTAAGCTTTTGAGGTCTTAACGACCATTCCACAGGTGCATGTTAATTGATCGATTATGGTTAATTGAACATGCATGGAAAACATTGTTTAAAGCCTTTACAATGAAGATCTGTAAAGTTATTTGGATTTTTACAACATTATTGTTGAAATACACAGTCCTGAAAAAGGGAAGTTTCTTTTTTTGCTGAGTTTATTTTTATTTGTTTGGAAGAAAGGATTCTGAAGAAACTTTGTTACAACCTGTAAGGTTGTCGCAACCAGACTCATTTCCCTGTCAGATTTACGCAGTCAGCGAGGTATGTTGTTGTTGTATGGTGTATGACTCTTCTTCTGTGTTATTTCAGATGATCATTTCTGATGTAAGGGTCTATTTCATTTTATACTTGTGTACATTGTTTAGTTCGACAGTGGAGTTTGATTAAAAGTGCTGTGGAGAATTAAACCCATCAGTGCCTGAAGAGTTGAGGCTTTGTGTATTTCTGGAGGGAATGACACTGACTTTGTAGCTGGGGACTGCTCTTAAGTTCGATTTGTTTTTAATTGTTGGTGATTTTAATGTTCATCAGTGCTGTGATACAAGAACTCTGGTCAAAGAATTTTAAATGTCATACACTCTTAACCTGGTCCAGTGGGTTACTGGTCCAACACACGAGAAAGGCCAAAAATTAAACTGGGTTTTAGCACATGGACTGGGTATATGTATTGCTGGTATCACTGATATTGGGATCTCTGATCATTTCCTTGTTCTCTTCACTGTTGAGCTCCATTGCCCAGTGGTGAAGACATCTGCCCCAGTGTGGAGAAGAATTTTTAGTGATACAGCTGTGTCTGACTTTTCCGCTGCTTTTACTAACTCTGGACTAATAGGATCTCTGTCGGATTGCGTTCAAGATCTGGCAGACTGTTTTAACAGAGCATGTTCTAATATTTTGAACTCTGTGGCTCCACCTAAAGTTATGCGCTCTGAGCCAAAACCTGAGCCATGGATGAATGATGCCACCCGCGCCCTCAGACGTGAGTGTTGACGCGCCGAGAGGAAGGGGAAGACGGACAGGCTGCATGGGTCTCTACAAATGAGTGTTAGTCTGCTTTTCAAAACTCTATAATATCAGCTAAATCTCAGTTTATGTCTAACCTTGTTTCCACAAACAGCCACAGACCCCAGGTCCTTTTTAAAGTTTTTATTAGCATTGTTAACCTAAACAATGATGGGGGTGTTGTGCTTTCATAGAGCATATGTGACAAATTCCAGGCTTTTTTTAGATAAAGTCTTGAAGAATAGGTCCTTATTCCTTTTCTTTCTGTCTCAGATCCTAATTCTTTTCCTCCATGCTCTACATCCTGGTGCCAATTTTAACCTGTCTCTTTGGAGGAAATTGTTCATCGCATAAGGCCTTCTTATTGTCTCCTGGACTGTCTTCCATCCTTCATGTTAAAAAAGGCTTTGACAGTGTTGGTTCTTTCATCCAGAAGTTAATCAATACTTCACTTTCCTCAGGCTGTGTGTTTTAAACAGCCCATTGTGTGACCACTATTAAAAAATCAGAATATAGATGAGACCTTTCTTTCAAATTTTAGGCCAATCTCCAAACTCAATTCTCTTTCTAAGGTTCCTGAGAAAGTTGTTCACTCTCAGCTTCAGGATTACTTGTCCCTTAATAGCATTTGAGAAAAATGTAAATCTGGTTTTAAACCCCGCAATAGGACCGTAAGTACTCTTTTACGAGTTTTTAATGACCTTCTTTTAATCGTCGATTCTGGTAGTTCGGCCACTCCGGTTTTATTGGATCTGTTGACTGCCTTTGACACCATTGACCATGACATTTTTTTATCCCGCCTAGAGTTGTGTGTTGGTCTAAAAGGCACTGGCCTTCAGTGGTTTAAATCCTACCTGCAGGCAAGGTCGTTCTCTGCTCTCTGTTCACCTCCAAAACAGCACCCGTGAACAGTGATGTACCTCAGGGCTCCATTTCAGGTCCAGTGCTATTTTCTCTGTATATGCTCTTATTAGGTTCTATTTTTAATAAGCATAATATCACTTTCCACTGCTCTGCTGATGACCTTTAAATTTATTTGCCGCTCAAATCTGACAGAGACGCAAACTCCATTGGTTCCTTACTGGATTGCTTGAAGGACATTAAACAATGTATGTCTATCAACATCCTGAAAGTAAATGATTTAAAAACTGTAGTTTTACTTTTTGGCAATTCTGATCCTTTAAACTATGTTGTTGGCTCTCTTGGCTCTTGCTCTTGTTATAAGAAAATCCTGTTTAAAAACTCTTGGATTGTTTTTTTTGGTTCTTTTAAGCTTCACAGACAGGTGAGTGCAGTAGTCCAATCGGGGTTTTATCATTTAAGGCAGTTAGGCAAGGTTAAGCCATACCTTCCTGCTGATGTCTTTGAGCATGTTATCCAGCTGTTTGTTTCTTGCCAGTTGGACTACTGCAACTCCATCTATATTGGCCTGGACCAGTCCTCCTTGCATCGTCTTCAGGTGGTCCAGAATGCAGTGGCCCGCTTGCTGACTGCCGCCAGTAAGTGCTACCACATAACCCCGGTTCTGGCCTCTCTCCATTGTCTTCTTTTTCTTACAGGATCCATTTTAAAATTTTACTTTTTGATTTTAAATCCCTTCATGGCCTGGCCCGATTTTATATTTCTGAGCTGTTGACTGTTTATGTTCCCGCCAGAAACATGAGGTCCACTCTTTTAACCGTCCCTAAAACTCGTTTAAATACCAGCGGTGACAGAGCTTTCTCGGGAGCTGGTCCTAGGTTATGAAACAGCTTACCAACCCACATATGGACCACACACAGATTAGAGCATTTCAAATCCCTACTTAAGACACACCTATTTCATCTGATTTTAATGCGGTTGATTTGAGCATCTTGATAGTTTATTTATTATCTATTGTGATTAACTGTTTCCTAAACTTCTCTTGTTTTATCTATTGCTGTGTTTGTATCTACATTTTATTTATACTCTTTTACCTCCTTTTATTGATTGTCGTTACTGCTGGTGTTTTCTGTCTTGTTCAGCACTTTGGGGCATATTGTGCTACTTTAAATGTGCTATAGATATAAATATGACTTTGACTCTCAAAATACTTCTCGATCAGATACACTACCAGTCAAAATTTTCTTTCCATTAAATGAAATGAGAAGGTGTGTCCAAACCTTTGACTGGTAGTGTAGATCCGCTTGCATTTTGTATTTTAACAACTTTAAAACTTTAAACAATGCCTTTTAGTGCAGTGAAATACACATAAGTCTTAATGTCAAATAAAAAGCATCCCATCATTTTCTCAAACTGATACGTACCATAAATGACTTCGACCCTCATTCCCTGACTTCGATTTTGGTTGCACTCATTGGTAAAAGTGCATGATACCTGTGCACTAGCTGAAGAACTACCCGAGTCTTTCTTACAGCCGAATAATTTTTGAGCTTTGTAAATAAGTTTGTCTCCCTCTGTTAAAGTGACATAAACAGGACACATATTTAAAGAACAAATTTAGACAAGAGATGATTCAAAAATAATAACCAAACATGAATAATACAAGGAAATCTTTCCTACCTGTGGTCATGGGCTGCTCAATGGCGCCATCATCCCATTTCACAGTGTAATTTTCATTGCTTTTCTTTATCTCACATTTCACTTTCACAAGAAAAATATTGGTTTCTGCTAAACACAAGGGAAATGCTGGATCTGCTGAAATTTCAATCTTTGGTAGGAGGCACACATCCAATGTAGCGTTGGCTTTGTGTTTTATGGTTGTGCTATTTTTTTGTTGAACAAAGAGACATATGTACTCTCCTGGGGAAAGAACAACGAGGAAGGTTCAAACAGAGGCGACGTCTGTAAAATATATTTCGTTGGATAAGACAACAATTATGTGACAAAATACTCAGTTAACAACCTATAGGAGTTTCTTCTGTTTTTTTGTCAAGTACAATTCTAACAAACAGTGGATCTTCGCATCACCACACATGAACAAAAATGGATGAATATACTGATATTGGTATAAACATTCTGATGAAAGTAATACATTATTGACGTGCACATGTATTTTTTTTATGCATCATTGCTTTTGGTGATTATAGTTTAAATATAGTACATATTTTGTTGGATTTTAGCCTAGTACTTCCCAAAGTTGGGCTTAGGGTTGAGAGTTGACAAGTTTGGACTCTGAAGATCCTCTACAGAAATTAAATTCAATAACAAAACTGAATATTGATTAAGATAATTTGTGTTGTCATTCAAGTTTTTTCGACTAAGTAGAGCTACTTGTATATTCATAGAGTAGTCAAAGTACCTAAAATGTTAAGACTTAAATATTTTATCCAACGAATCAATTTAGTCATCCAGGTTAATTCATTTATATTATTTAAGGAGCAGAGAATTTGAAATGTGGATAAAACAAACATACCTTGCCAGAGTTCGTTAACATTTTCAATCCTGATGTTGCTTTCTTTTGGTTCTATTGACACTGTTGAGATGTGGCCCTTAGTTATAAGAAATTCTCCATCTTTTCTTTTCAGATTCCACTTTGGTTCGGCTTTAAAGTCATCCTGTGTTTTACAATCTATTGTAGTGCTCTGACCATATGGCACTGATTCTGTTGATATATTCAAACTAACAAGACCTGTGAATTTAAAAAAGTGTACACATACCAGGGGTTTGTAATCTTAAAAAGGATAAGGTCATGAGACACATTATTAAGCCATTTTTTTTCTGTGAAACTCAAATCAAATAAATTAATCTGTAAGATGAAATATGTAGGGGGGGTCTCCAAAGTTCATGAAAAGGCAAGATGGAAACTAGTTAGGGAGGCTGCCAAGTTGCTGAGCGACACTGAACGACCTGCCTGAATTTCTGCCCAGTACTGGTTGTGACAAGAATCTCACAATCTCAAAGCTGTTAGGAAATGTAACTCTACTATATATAATAAATATACAGTAATTACCTGTTGTCTCCAACTCTAGGGAGCCCGACAGATTCTGTGCCAGCAGGGTTGCGGACCTAGCAAACAACTCTTGCGTAGCAATGGCAGAGACGATCTTCATTGCAAAATCGACAATAATGCTTCCAATACTTAAGCGAAAAACAAACAAAAAAATGTTTTGTATTTACAAAAAATGGTTGCATATAAATTTTTTGGTTTATTATTATAAAAAGCAATTACCTGAATTCTTTTATTTCTAGATAGTCAAATCCTTTTATTTTACTGTATTCAGTTTTCATCTAAAAAGACATTACTGAATTAATTTATGGATTTCTAAAGATACCGGATGAGTATAATTACTTGTGAACTTTCTTTTACCTTTGTTAACAGATTATTGTAACAATTCTTATAAGCCGTGGATATCTTAGCTGTCAGACAGTTTTGATACGTATTTTCTTCCAGTTTGAGTTTTCCTGTGACACCAACTATTAAGACCAAAATGTTGGTTATCTATCCCATCCTTTCCCATCCTAGACAGCACACATGTACAGTAAAGTGTTTGGTTAAAAACAGTAAAAGTCCACATGCCTGTACTGTTTGAAATGCACCTATGGGGCGAGTTGTTCTCAAGCCAACAGCTATCCTTGCAACATGAGTCCGAGAGACAAGCTTCATTACTCCATCTATGGCCTGGATTGCACCGACACGTTTTGCCAGTGCCATTTTTGTAACACTCTTAATGGGGGTGAAACAAATAATCACAAAAAAAACCCCAGAATAAACAAACTTTTAATTTGTTGGTTTTCCAAAGCTGAGCAATCTGAATCTACAGTATTTGGGATCTTCCTTTGTTTATTTTTTACCTGTTGTCATTCGAACGTCCACAATGCTCACTTTTTCCACAGTCAAGTCCAAGTTCTGTTGGATTAACCCCAATACACTGTTGTCTATTTTCAGTGTCGCATAGTACATCTGTGTTGAGTTCTCTGAAACATACAAAGAGACGCTGAAACATTATGAACACAAGGACACTTAAAACAAATAAGAATGCCCCCATTTAGATGCTTATGAAGATATGTACCTTTAGGTGAATTCCAATGAAAATGCCTATGGATGAGTTTTGAGTTACAGCTAAGCCAAACTGCCAGTGTTTTTTTCTTTTTACAATTTGAAAAATTATCATACAAATGCATCTGACCTTAGTGATATTAAATGCTGCATACTTCACATACCTACGACTGCAACAGAATGCAAGTTAGCACTGCTCAAGTGTTGCACCAGTGATGACATGATAACATTACCTACTCTCATGTTAAAATACACTCAACAAAAATATAAACGCAACACCTTTGTTTCTGCTCCCATTTTTCTTGAGATGGACTTAAAAATCTAAAATTCATTCCAGATACACAATATTACCATTTCTCTCAAACATTGTTCACAAATCAGTCTAAATGTGTGATAGTGAGCACTTCTGCTTTGCTGAGATAATCCATCCCACCTCACAGGTGTGCCACATCAAGATGCTGATCTGACATCATGATTAGTGCACAGGTGTACCTTATACTGCCCACAATAAAAGGCCACCCTGGAATGTGCAGTTTTTTGCTTTATTGGGGGTCTGGGGACTCAGAACCGGTCAGTATCTGGTGTGACCACCATTTGCCTCATGCAATGCAACACATCTTCTTCGCATAGAGTTTATCAGATTGTCAATTGTGGCCTGTGGAATGTTGGTCCACTCCTCTTCAATGGCTGTGCGAAGTTGTTGGATATTAGTGGGAACTGGTACACGCTGTCGTATACGCCGGTCAAGCACATCCCAAACATGCTCAATGGGTGACATGTCTGGTGAGTATGCTGGCCATGCAAAAACGGGGACATTTCCAGCTTCCAAGAATTGTGTACAGATCCTTGCAACATGGGGCCGTGCATTATCTTGCTGAAACATGAGGTGATGTTCATGGATGTATGGCACAACAATGGGCCTCAGGATCTCATCACGGTATCTCTGTGCATTCAAAATGCCATCAATGAAATGCACCTGTGTTCTTCATTCATAACAGATGCCTGCCCATACCATAAGCCCACCACCACCATGGGCCACTCGATCCACAACATTAACATCAGCAAAGCGCTCACCCACACGACGCCACACACGCTGTCTGCCATCTGCCCTGAACAATGTAAACCGAGATTCATCTGTGAAGAGAACACCTCTCCAACGTGCCAGACGCCATCGAATGTGAGCATTTGCCCACTCAAGTCTGTTACGGCAACGAGCTGGAGTCAGGTCAAGACCCCGATGAGGACGACGAGCATGCAGTTGAGCTTCCCTGAGACGGTTTCTGACAGTTTGTGCAGAAATTGTTTGGTTATGCAAACCAATTGTTTCAACAGCTGTCTGAGTGGCTGGTCTCAGACGATCTTGGAGGTGAACCTGCTGGATGTGGAGGTCCTGGGCTGGTGTGGTTACACGTGGTCTACGGTTGTGAGGCCGGTTGGATGTACTGCCATATTCTCTGAAACGTCTTTGGAGACGGTTTATGGTGGAGAAATGAACATTCAATGCACGAGCAACAGATCTGGTTGACATTCCTGCTGTCAGCATGCCAATTGCACGCTCCCTCAATGCTTGTGGCATCTGTGGCATTTTGCTGTGAGACAAAACTGCACATTCCAGGGTGGCCTTTTATTGTGGGCAGTATAAGGTACACCTGTGCACTAATCATGATGTCAGATCAGCATCTTGATGTGGCACACCTGTGAGGTGGGATGGATTATCTCAGCAAAGCAGAAGTGCTCACTATCACACATTTAGACTGATTTGTGAACAATGTTTGAGAGAAATGGTAATATTGTGTATCTGGAATGAATTTTAGATCTTTAAGTCCATCTCATGAAAAATGGGAGCAGAAACAAAGGTGTTGCGTTTATATTTTTGTTGAGTGTACAAGTACTCTGTCTGCACTGATGAATATCCACTTAGCTCAGTATGCAGAAAGCTTTGAGGGATTGCAAAAGCATGGCAGTTGGACCTTTTTTATCATTATTTCAGCTAATAACTATTTGACCAGTTGGGGGCACTCATAGACTGTGCATAAAGAATAGAAATTTCATCCCAAGATGGTCATTAAATAAGGAAAAATATATCTACAGGTGAAACTCGAAAAATTTGAATATCATAAAAAGTTTATTTATTTCAGTATTTCAACTTAAATGGTGAAACTAATATATGCAATAGACTCATATACAAAGTAAGATATTTCAAGAC
Source organism: Valencia hispanica (assembly GCA_963556495.2). NCBI lineage: Eukaryota > Metazoa > Chordata > Actinopteri > Cyprinodontiformes > Valenciidae > Valencia > Valencia hispanica. The sequence goes on from OY747720.1 coordinate 31,449,150, forward strand.
TTAATTTGTTATAGTTTTTATGATTATGGCTCACAGCTTATGTGAAACCCCCAAATTCAAAATCTAAAAAAGTAGAATATTAGATGAGATCAATAAAACAAGGATTTTAATTAAACAGAGAAATGTCAGACCTCTGAAAAGTATATTCATGCATATGTACTCAGTACTTGGTTTGGTTCCCTTGTCCATCAATTACTGCCTTAATGCGGCATGGCATGGATGCTATCAGTCTGTGGCACTGCTGAGGTGTTATGGAAGACCAGGATGCTTCAATAGCAGCCTTCAGCTCTTCTGCTTGTTTGGTCTCATGTCTCTCATCTTTCTCTTGGCAATGCTCCATACAGTGTTGCTTTTGACAGCCATCTTAGATTTAGTCTTAGTCTTAGTCTTTTGGACTAAAATGCTTATTAGTTTTAGTCAAATTTTAGTCACTTCTATATGTGATAGTTTTAGTCCAATTTTAGTCGACGAAAAGTCAAAAAGGTTTTAGTCTAGTTTTAGTCGACAAAGTCAAGAAGGTTTTAGTCTAGTTTTAGTCAAAAAAGGGGGAAAAAGTAGTCTTTAACAAATTAATGTAGGTCAATAAGTATTTTGCTGTTGGGCAGTGTCACTCATAAGTTGTGAAAATAGCAGCAGATCTATAGTTCAACACATTGTGACTTTGCAGATCGACTATTTTCACCAATAATTACAATAATGAAGGAATGGTTTTAGACATTAAAGGTTTCCACCCAACTGCAAACACTTTCTGATCTAAGGATTGTGCATTACACAGAGATAAATTGGTAACAGTGGAATCAGTGTATAACAATAATTCCACCTGTCTAACATAGCAAGTTACGTGCTGACAGAACATAAACACACAAAGAGATTACCATAACGTCATTGAATGTAAACATGCTGCTAAAATAACACACATAATGAATTGACGTTAGCGTAACAAAAGCTAACTTTAGCCTGAAGTTAGCAGCCCATTTGCGCCAGGAGTATGTGGAAAACTTAATATTTTTAAAGCTTACTATGAAATTACTCACCTGCCGATTGTCGAATAACATTGTAACGTTATGTGTAGGCTATATGTAACTTACCTCCGAAAAAATATCCTTGTGGCGAGCCTTCAGATGCCGCTTAAGGTTGGTCGTAGTGACAACAATGTGACGTGTTGAGCACGTTGTGCGCTGCACGCCAGGTGGGGGGCGTAACCAAACAAGGATAGAATGCAGCGGCAGATACTTTTTAGGTTTTAATTGGCACACACAATAAGCACAGACCACCCACTAACATTTTCATCCACTCTCGTCTCGTCAACGAAAACTCACACAAGTCTCGTCGTGATTTAGTCATCAAAGAGCCATGTTTATCTCGTCACTGTCTCGTTATCGTCATGAAAAAAAGTGGCGTCAACGACATGATTTTGTCATCGTTATCGTTGACGAAAACAACACTGGCTCCATAGATTCTCTATGTGGTACATGTCTGGTGAGTTGATGCTGGTCAGTCAAGCACAGTAATCCCATGGTGACTGAATCAGGTTTTGGTACTTTTGGCAGTGTGTGCAGGTGCCTCTTTTTCTACCACACTTTTCTTTTCCACATAACTTTATATTAATGTACTTTGATACAGCTCTTTGGGAACATCCAACTTCTTTTGAAATTACCTTTTGAGGCTTTCCCTCCTTATGGAGGGGGTCAATGATGGTTTCCTGCACAACTGTCAGGTCAGCAGTCTTCCCCAGGATTGTGATTCCTAATGAACCAGACTGAGACCATTTAAAGCCTCAGGAACCCTTTGTAGGTGTTTTTGGATTAATTAGCTAATTAGAGTGTGATACTTTGCGCCTAAAATATTGAACCTTTTCAAAATATTCTAATTTTCTGAGATTTTGAAAAGATAATAACAAATAAAGGTTTGAAATATCTCGCTTTGCATTTCATGAGTCAATATCATATATTAGTTTCACCTTTTAAGTTGAATTACGGAAATAAGTTAACTTTTACGCGATACTCTAATTTTTCACCTGTATATCCCAAAAGGTGGTGCATCATAAGCGACAGAAAAAGTGACCTCACAGGACTTAATGTTCTTCATTAGGTGCGTTTCCACTTTCAAAACTTGAGGGTAATTTTACCAGGACTTCACGGTATGTGCGTGCCTCTACTACACCGCTCCAGGCAGACAGGGCAGTTTTTGGGGCCATTCAGGTAACAATCGAATACCAGTATGGAGGTATGTACTAGGAAATGGCCCGGTAGAGTCGCTGGGCGGGCGGGAGCTGTGGTTAAGTTTCATCGATTGGTTGTAACTCAGAGGGAAATGAGCAGACCGGCTTTGTACAATAAGAGTTTCTGGCGAAGCAGTTTATAACGGATAGCAAACAGAAACGCAGCAACCATTCCTTCTTCCATGTCTATTTCTTGTTTCGCGCAACTGTGGGTGCCTTTTGGTACTGATCAGTGCCACAGTACTCACTGCCGAAATGGTTGTGATATCTCATGTGGACGTCTTAGCTAATTCCTTGAAGGGCCACTTTTGTATGGAGACACGGCAGCTGAGAGGGTCAGACCAAAAAATTACCCCATCAGATAAAAGATCAGGTCAAATATACGATATGGCAAATGCACCTATCTTTTCACAAACAGATTTTAAAAGCAGTGTGACAGGAGCTTAGAAACTTTACCTGTTACTGCAGCCTGTAAAGGAAAGACAAACAATTTAATTTAATCTGACATTTTCATTTAAAACTTAGTATCTTATAGGGGAATGTGACAAACCTGATTGATGCTTAGATGCAGGATGTAGAAGAAAATGAAGATCCACATCTTGCTGCTGAATGGACTAAGAAATAGTACCAAAACAGTTTGAATCAATTCACCGGGTAAAGAAAATGTACCAAGCATAGTTACTTGTTTATATCATGTTTCTGTCTTTGCAGCCCCGTTCTTTACCAGATGGAGATAAGCACCAGCCTCCGTTTCCTTTGATACCAGGTCTAGCAGGTATTCAAACAGATTATTGGATGGACTTTATAGAAGCCGTATACTGATCTATTGGCCTTGAGAGAAGTAGTAAAGTAAATGTTTTGCTGATACTAAAGCTCGTAATTACAGGTGGTGTTTGTCAAAAGGATTCAGTATTCTTAAGGAGAAACAGAGTGAGGATCTCCATCATCGCAGTGTAAAGCTTCTCTGCACTGAAAAGAGTCAGAGGAAGTTTGAGAATGTGATGAGGAAGCCTCCTTTTGCTAGGTTTTCGGGGCATTTCCCATTGATGTAGAAATTATAGAAATAATCTTTTAGTGACTGCATTAGTAACTACCATTTCTCTTTTCCTGATGAACAAATATGCTTGAAAGGTAGGTATCAGATCACCGATCGACTGACGTCAGAACAGCACATATTTACATGAATATTCTATACCTGAAGGACTGCTTCATGCATCGCTATCGGACTGGGACCGATCAGCACCCCAGAAGGACAAGTCGAGGGGGGGGGGGGTGCTAGAGGAGATAAGGAGTGCTTATACATGTTGTTTCAACAGTGTATGAGCAGGTCAGCTTATGCAATGATCTGTCTAAGCTTTACCTCCATGTTTGATCAACACATTGATTGATAACAAAATTGATTAATTAATTAATGCAAAAATGTCTCATCTTTGTTTAACAGATGGCGATTATTTTCCATAATACCCACAAGGAGGAGACGAAAATGTCCAGAATTTCCTGGAAAGATGATTTGAAACATCTGACTTGGAAACACCTTGGGATTTTCCAGGATAGGGTGAGGAGAGGGATGTCTGCCTTTCCTCTGTGGATCTGTAACCCCAACCACAGATAAGGGGAAGGCAACTGGTGGTCTTTCCATCCTTCGTCTACTCCTGGATGAATGCTTCATTCAAGAAAAACTAATTTTGCAGAACGTAGCAAAACACAACACTGGTCTTGCAGAAGTGGTTTGGGTTTAAAATAATGTGGGTTTAAAATAACTGACCACAGTACCAACTGACCAAAATACCTGCTTAATAACAGTTACAATGGCTGAATGTCAATTCCTAGTTGCTAAAAGCTAAAAGTGAACTGCAGATTTTTATGGGAAAAGCTGCAAAAAGTTTCATTTAAATACTCAGAGCACTGAATTATTAGAGCAGCATTAAAACAACTTTAACATCTGTGTTAATCATCATTAAAAACATACAACCCTAAGACAATCTACGAGAAAATATTTGATATTGATATTTGTTATTAATGAAGTTGCTCACCTGTTTTTTTCCTGATGGACATCAGTGAACCCCAAAAGGAGTAAACTGGCCAAAAAACAGTCGTTCAGTTAGAAAGCCAGCTTTTACACCAGGGTTTATTGCAGACAGGCAAACTAAAATGACTCCAGTGAGTCACTACAACAAGGCAGATGTTAGAGTGATCTTTATTCAGAAAGGCAACCCAAGTGCAGGAGAGGATGCAACGCTCGGAAGAGAGAGAGCAGAGGAGGTCGTCAGGACTGGATGGTTCGCCGAGAGCGCAGACAGGCGAATGATCATGGAGAAGAAAGTCCAGGAGCTTTGGCATAGAAGAAGCGATGACAGAGCGATGCACAGGTGAGTGAGAGCATCTTTTAACTGGAGATGAACCAATGGTGAAGAGGGAGGTGAATGAGCACAGGTGGAAGTGATCCGTCAGGATGAGTTCCTGACACAATAGGACTTTAATTTGACAGTCAAATTCGATGACTGTTCACTCTGTGTTATCAAGCCAACTGGATCTCACACTGCTATGAAATAAAGTGTTACATTTCATGCATGCATTTACTTTTTTCAAAAAAAGAAAACTGATATTTTAATAATTTCAACAGTGAGTTATACATACGTAGCTGGGATTAAATGCTGAGACTTCAGCAGCTTTTGTTTGTAGCACATGTAAAGACCTGCAATTAAGACTTTCTTGAGTTGAAACAAATACGCTTATTCTTTGTTGAATCTAGAATTCAATACCAGTTACTTAAATTATGCTTAGGAAGGCAGCAGATTACATGAGAATGATTCAATAGGCCTCATAAAAACTTTACGACCCGATTCTATTAACAATGCACATTCCAGTCCCTTCACATACGGCCTAAAAAGAATTAACATCCCTTGTCCAGGACTTGTCCATTCATCTCATCATTTGGCAAAGAGACGGGAGGAAATTTAAACTATTTTTCACAGAACTGTGAATCCGAGTTTTGGGGTTTTCAAATATTTAAGATTTTCTTTAAAACACAAATGGGTCAGTATGGAACATTTTAGTTTGAGTTTGGCTCCCAAAAATATTTCACACTTTGAACCAGACATAAACATATGTATTTAATTTTTCCTTAACAATATAATAGTCCTTTGATTTAGTTCTAAATACAAATCTGCAAATCATCTTCTAGCCCTGGTGCATGGCTATATGTTTTCACAGTGCTTACAAAGTGAATAGTGAGCCAACTTTCCAAATTTTTCTTAAAGTGACCAGTGAGAAATCTAATGAGCTTTTCTTGTCCAACTGGTACTGGTGCTGCCATAGGCCCCTCCCTCTTCTGTCCTTGTTCTAAAGCCCTCACAGCTGAGAGAGTCCTTGCACAGTAGTCCTTTCCCAGCTGGAACGAACATAAAATTGAGTATGATTGGTCCGTTCAGATTGTTAATGTTAATAGCACACAGAAAAGTGAAACACAAGATTTTGCTGTAACTTCTTGGAGGCTCCATGTTGACCACTGGTTTAAAAACGAAAGCATGGAAATATCGAGGAAATGTTCATGTTTCAAGGCAATTTACTGTGAAGTTCATAAATTGGGGTTCTGAGGCCTTTAAAAATGCGTATGTGAGGATGTTCCAGCAAAAACTCTGAAGACACACTTGATCCCAGGCAACGGTTTTGTCTGCTGCAGAGACGTCCAGATCGTTTTAAATAATGATAGTATTACATATTTGTACAAGTTTGTCATTAAGAATCTTTAGTGTTGGTCTAATTGTTAAAGCTCTCACCTTTGTCTGAACATATCAACCCCTCACAGAGAGGCCATATTGTTGGTGTTTTATCAGCATTTCTAGGTAGTCTTTACTGAGTCTTTACTAGTCTTTACTGTGAAATACTGTTATACAACCATTGCACAAGAGCAAAGAGTGGTTTTGCATATTAATGCTGTTCCTTTGACCATCAATACACAGTAAATATCTTTGACAAAGACACCATTCATTTTACACACAAAATAATATTTAAGCTGAAAAACTTAAATAGAACTTTGTCAGTCGTTAGGCGACGCAGGATAAGTAATAATAAAATAATTTCATAAGAATCCGTTTGTGTCTCTTTGCCTTAGCAATGTAAGTAAACGTATTTAACCATATAGTGGAGTTGTGTAAGAAGGTCATAGTATCATACATCAAAATGATGAGAGCATTGAATATCTATGAAGTAGTGCTCCTCAATACTCAAGTACATAAAAAAATGGCTATAAAATATTTAACTTGCTCTTCAGCTCCTTAAAAATCTTTGATATTTAGGTAACAGCATAGTGCATTTTCAGTCTGAGCTCCAGATACGGATTAGACCATTTCAACACTTATTTACTTTTTTTTAGCCATTTTAGTTGTAAATTTGCTCCCTTTTTTTCTTGTATCTGGTTCTCTACATATGCTAGAGAAGTTTTGCACTATTAGAAAGATATCTTAACATGGTCTCCCAACTGTGTGGTTGACTTTATTAAACCAACGCTGCATCTCTGAGATGACCTCCCATTTGACTTTGTATGCACAAGAGTTTATGGTAGACCAAATGAGTCAGTTTTGTCCTGATCTTGTGGCTATAAAAACAAGCCCAAAACATCTATCTGCCACCATGCTCATTAGTTTGCATTTCTGCTGAAATGCTGTGTCGGCTTAGTGTCAAACATGGTCCATTATGGTCAAATGTCTGAACTAATGTCTACAAAGTCTAGACATTAGTTAAGAGTACCTCACGATTCGAATATTAAACAGTTTTCAGACTTTTTGTTACATATTTTTTCCCCATTTTGTTTTTTTCTCCATTCCTTCCATTGCTACCTTCTACATATAAATCCATTCATTTTCCATAAATAGAAGTATCCAAGCAAATATACAGTATGTCCTGTCTTCTATTTATGCGAAACCCCAAATCCAACCAACACAAGTCCAAAATAAGCTTCATAATTATATCAAGGTCATATTCTTTCATGAAAGCTACAAGAAATATTTGTTGGCAATAGAAGGATAATACACAACCACAATGATGCTCCTTTCACAACTCAAGTGCAAAATATTTGCTACATCAAAGTAATAAGAAAAATAAAATTCTCTAACAGTACAAAGGTGAAGTCAATGACTCGATGCAATCTGCTGGGCTTCTTTAGATACAAAACGTTCAAACTGATTGGAATATTGAACTGAAGGATAAATTGGAATGTATGTATGATTAAATTGAAATGACTTTTCTTGAAAAGTGTCTTGAGATGACATATGTTGTGAATTGAAGCTATATAAAGAAACTGAATGGAAATTTAAAAAAAAACTTTGAAAGATTGAAGCTCACAGTTTCAGGAGAAAAAAAAAGTTACACAACTTCCATGTGCAGTAAGTGTTGTCAAGGCCTATTTCCATTCAAATTTTCATACAAACAAAGCTGTTTCTGAAAGGTTGCGTTTAAACCTACTGAATGTATTTTGTGCTGCACGGAAGAAACTCTAGATGCCTCCATCATGTTTGCACCGGTCCAACCCTTAAAAATGTCCAGGCTGCATGTTGTACTTTTAATTTCCTGTCATTTAATTATAATGAAAAATAATCAGCTTTGAACTCCTATGAACCACTTTTAAATTTGGCATGTTACAACCTTAAAGTCTTTCATCAGCTGCAACTTTGCGAGCCTAAGCCAGGCTGCCATGGTTTTAGTGAGAAGATGCTTTCTCCTACCCACATTTCAAATAAGCCTTACTGGTTCAGCCTTGGGCTGCACAGTGGCGCAGTTGGTAGTACTGTAGCACAGCAAGAAGGTCCTGGGTTCGAATCCCAGCATGGGGTCTTTCTGCATGGAGTTTGCATGTTTTCCCTGTGCATGCGTGGGTTCTCTCCGGATACTCCAGCTTCCTCCCACGGTCCAAAAACATGACTGTTAGGCGAATCGGTTTCTTTAAATTGCCCTTTGGTATGAGTGTGTCCGTGCATGGTTGTTTGTCCTGTATGTCTCTGTGTTGCCCTGTGACGGATTGGCGACCTTTCCAGGGTGTACCCCGCCTCTCGCCCCGTGACTGCTGGAGATAGGCACCAGCCCCCCCACAACCCTGCATAGAATAGACGGGTACAGAAAATGGATGGATGGATGGATGGTTTAGCCTTTTACTAATAGAATTATCATTTACTTTATCATGCCAAGTGACTTCTGAAGAGTTTATTTTCCTACAATCTATTCCCATGCTGATGGAAAGCATCTCTTCCATCTTCCGTTGTTTTAACACAAGGTTTTAAATAGGCAAAGTGCCAGAACCCTGAATCCAGAATCTGCCAGAATCTGATGAAGGTCAAATAATCAATTGCATTTGATCAGCTGCAACTGGCTGCCAACTGACTTCCTAAAGCCTACTGAAGCACCAATGGTGTACTTAATTTCCATCTTTAATAGTTATGGAAACTTCAAAATACTGAAACCTTGGGAACAAAGTCAGCAAAAAGCATAAATAAACATTAGAGTTTGCATACCTGTGAGAGAGCTGATGATCAGCCCGAAAAGAATGACTGTTAAATAGTTGAATGCACTGTACCACATGTAGGACAAAGAATAGAACCTCTGCAGCCCTGTGGGTTGGCTGAGGAACAAAGAGATGCTTTAGATGTGAGATTAGCTCGGTAAAGACAACATTCACTAATAATGATGGGAATCCAACCTTGTTATATTGCTGAGTGCTGTCTGAAAGGCAGTAGTTGTGTAAACGTGGCAGCTGGGTTGCAGCAGTTTTGTTCCAGAACTACGAGTGACGATGCTCCCTATGCCGACCCAGAAACCCACGGCCAGACACGCACCCAGACCAGCCACTGCCCCCTTCAAGCAAAGGTAAATCAGCAAAAAATAAGCATTTTATACAGAAAATATATGTGAACAACTGGATATACCGTAGTTCTCCCATTTGTGTCCCACACACAGTGCCTGGCATAATTACTGTTATGTATTGTGCAAGGCATTGAGAAGTGTGAAGCAAGGTTATTCAAGGGGAAAAACATTAATCAGAGCAACAAGGAGACATATGGTAACTCTGGAGGAGATGCTCTTCAGGTGGAGAATCTGTTTACAAAGATGCACTCCCCAGATTAGGTCTTCATAGAAGAAGAGAGCCATGAGACGTCCTGTTTGAAGTTTATGACGAGGCGTGTAGGGGAACTCAGCAAACTTGTGAAAGAAGGTAATCTGGTCACCCTAAACACATCATCCCCAGTAAAACAAGGTGGTGGCAGCATCATGCTATGGGGATGCTCCTATTAAAAGGTCAGAGTTGATGGAAAGAAGGTAGATAATCCTTTAGGAGGCTACAGAAGAGGGTCACCTTCGAGGATGACGATGACTCTCAACATAGTCAGAGCCGGGGCCAGATATAGGTATTGGGAAGGGGGGGCAATGCCCCCTAAATGCCGTGACTGCCCCCCCTAAATGTGATGGCATGCAAAAACCCCAAATTTCAGAAATATTTCAAGAAAAATGGTCAGAGCGCTCTCTGATCTCTGTCCCTCATTCAAAATAGCTACAGATTATTAGATGCATGGGGGGGGTGGCCAGTCGCTGCACTTGCTTGGCGCTCCACGTCTCGCTTACTCACAGTCACACAGAGCATGCAGATACACTGCTGACAGCTGAGTTCAGCCACTGTTTTTAGTTTTCTTCCGCTGTCTGTCATCGGAATTATTTGATTACTCTTTCTCTCAAAGTGTTCTCGTTCTCTCTCTCACTCTCTATTGCTCTCTTTTATAATTTGAAGTGAACCGAGTCAACTATGCGCAGATTTCTGGTTGGTAAAGCTAAACCTAGCACTGGCATTGCGATGGCATTAGCAGCAGCAGAGACCGAATCATTACCCGGCTTGTCGGGTGGAACTGCTCCTCAACTTGCCACAAACTCTAACCCCTGTGCCAAGTGCAGTACCAGTACACATGGTTCTTCTAGTTGTACAAGCACCGCAGCCCCCGCTGTCCCCGTCTCTCCCAGCCCAGACTTGGCAGCGGCAGGTGACGTAAACATAGGCTTGAACACTACAGCACCGTCACAACCCAAAGCTCTGGTTTTCCCAAAGCATCATTTTGGGAAGATGGCACGCTCAGTCTGCCCAGGCTGGTATTGTGGTACCATTGCTCGAATATTCAGTAAAGCTTGAAAATTTTTGGGGAACAATGATAGGGATTTGGTTTTCACAAAACAAGGATTTAATAATTGGAAAACGGCATTGGAAAAGGACAAGGGACTCCCAAAGCACGCATCAAGTCAATGCCACATAAAAAATGCAAAAGCCTGGTCTGAAATGTCCCAAAGAGAGGCCACAGGGGAAACCATTGGTAATTTAATAAGCCTCACATAAATGTAAAAAATAGATATTACAGAATATAAAAACAATTGGAGAAGTAGTTGAGTTCCTAGCAGTAAATGAACTTCCACTTCGTGGTAGTGTGGAAAGCTCAAATGATGATTATTTCTCTGCAGGACTGTTCTAAAAAATGATTGACTACACACTGGCAAAGGACCCCAAAAATAATGAAATAAACAAACACACCTCTCACAACATACAAAACAAAATCATTGAAACACTGGCCAAAATGGTATTAAATAATTCAAATTCAAAAATACTTTATTGATCCCAGAGGGAAATTAAGTGTTGGTATAGCTCATATAATTAATTCTTTAGGACTTCTTGTAGATAATGATGCCTGTGGGCAGGAAGCCTGGCCTGGCCTGTACTTGTATAGCGCTTTATTTTGTCCTTGAGGACCCCAAAGCGCTTCACAATACATTCAGTCATTCACCCATTCATGCACATATTCACACACTGGTGATGGCAAGCTACATTGTAGCCACAGCTGCCCTGGGGCCCACTGACTGAAGCGAGGTGCCGAACAATGACCTCTGACCACCACCAGTAGGCAGAAGGGTGAAGTGTCTTGCCCAAGAATCCAACGACTGAGAAATAAGATCAAGGATAATTATGACAAAGCAGATTATGCTGGGTTTTGCATTTAACGTGATGGATAGGGACAGATGCAATGTGGAGAATCTGTCAGTCATTGGTTAAATTTGTCTGTAAAGGCATTCCAAAGGAACACCTGATTGGCCTGCTTGACCTCAGTCAGTTAAATGCTGAATTTATTACCACCCAAATTCTTGAGCATCTTTCTGACTTAGGCTGTAGTGCAGCTGAAATTATCAGTCAGTGCTATGACGGAGCTTCTGTCATGAGTGGGGTCAGGGGTGGGGTTCAGGCCTTTTTGCAAAAGAAGGTAGAGAAGGATATTCCTTATATCCACTGCTATAACCACCAGCTGCACTTGGCAGTGGTCCATGCAATGCAAGCAGAGCATTGTGCAAAAACCTTTTCTGATCTATCAGGTTTACTGCATTCATTTTTTCCACCGTCATTATGTGTCACAGAACTATGATGTTCCCTCCCTTAAACGATCGGGTGGACGAGCCACCATGTTGTGACCAAGTGACTTGTGGAGACTCAGGATGCTATTATGAGTATCCTGTCAGAGGTTACAGAGGACAGAGCCGCTGCTGTTGATATCTGTACAGAGGCATCAGGGCTACTGATGATGTTAAGGAGGCATAATTACTTTGAAAACAAAATCCTCCTAAAAGTTCTGGGTTCCTTGAAGTCTGCAAATGCTATACTGCAGGCTCATTCTGTTGCCCTGTGCTGCGCTTCAGAAGTAGTCAGTGCATCTTTGCAGGCTTTGAAGCAGATGAGAGATGAGGAAAATGAGACATTAATCAGCACACCTCCACCAGCTGCTAAAAGAAAGAGAAGAATGAGCTCACTGCTCACAGGTAGTGTTATGTCCACGGTAGGCCATGCAGAAGACCCAATGACTCCTAGCCAGGCTCTGAAGAGAGCTCTTCTCAACATTTTGGACATAGCAATTGTAGAGATGGAGTCAAGATTCTCCAGAAGCAATCTCGATCTCATGAAAGCAGTTAATTGCCTTCAACCTCAATCTCCCTCATTTCTGGATGTTGCCATGTTAAGTCCTCTGCAGAAAATGGCAGGAAGAGACAATGACAAACTTTCCAATGAGATTCTTGTCGCAAAAATAATGTTGGGAAAAGAATTCAAAAAGACTGATGATGATGGCAATGTAGAGTTTGTAGACCTCTCTACCGTTTGCAAATATCTACACGGGTATAAGAATGCCTTTCCTCAGCTCCATAGGATGTATGTGACCTCCCTTGTGATTGGAATATCATCTGCATCATGCAAGCGCTCTTTCTCCACTTTGTCTCGTGTTCTTATCCCTTTCCGCCGGACTATACTACATAAGAGAAAAAGAAATTAATTATTCTGGCTCACGAGATGGCCATAGCAACAAGCCTAGATATGAATGCATTTGTTAGGACTCTTGCACAGAAAAGCAGACGACTGATGCTATCATGACTGATATAACCCATGCTGTGTACAGAACTAAAGAAATAAACACGACAAACAAATACACAAAAAAGAAATAAAAAAGATATACATAAAATAAAAGACAAAAACTGAAAGGACAGACAGACAGACAGAGATGGTGCTGAATGGGCAAATCAAAAAAATGATCTTTTATTTACAATATTAAAAGTTGTGCAAACTAACATCAAGCAGCCACGCTGAGGAGAGACAGATTTGTAAATGGAGCTGCATCTGAACGGACCAAGTTTTTTTTTTCTGCATGGCAACCTGATCAGCTGATATGGATTTTACTGCGAAATTAACTGAAATAAGCTCCACTCTAGCTGCATATCACACGTTCTCTGCTAGTATAAAGAAAGGAGAAACTCAGCATCAGCGTGGCCTCACTTTACAAAGGCTGCAATGTTCAGGTTCAAATGAAAATGTGGTAAAGAGGAAGTCAATAGAGCATTTGAATTTCGTGTAAAGCAGTCGAAAGTCGTGCTGCTAATATGACTGAATAATTTATTGGGACATTAAACTTTTACTTCAGCATATCAATGTCACGCAGTTCTGGCATTCAGACAAAAGCCCCCTTTTAGCTTCATGATCCTCGTTTTATTCAAGTTCTGTTCGATGATGGGATCACAAATATGAGCTTATTGTGTGAATGCTGTTAAGTATTCACAGTATTGTGTTCCTGTTTCTCTTTATTATTGTGTGAATGCTGTTAAGCATATCGATATCTTCTACCATTTTCAAGTAATTGATCATTTTTATTGATTATTGGTCCCATAGAAATGAATGGAAAACCTCAATTAAGCTAGAGTGGCCCACTCTACCAGAATTACACTTTTCCACTTTCCTGATTTTCAACAAACAACTTGCGCTCGCTCACTCATATTTCACTCTTTCTGAGCATATTATATATCAAAACGTAGGTTATCAATTTTTGATTCAGGAAATGTTACCAAAATTTATGTGACAGTTACAGTTTTTTGGCAAATCGACCCGAAACAAAGTGGCCGCAGACAGGAGGGATCATTGGAATGCATTGGGAAAGAGCAAAAATTCAGAGGACAGCTGGATTCTGACCTATATTCGTAAAGTCATATCTCATAAACGATGCAACGTAGAAACATGAGCCTTGTACCGATATAATTTCAGACCTTCCTGACGCTCATGATTCAACAACTTTTTTGATACCTGTTACGGTTTCTCCATAAGTTTTGTTTGAGTGTAACAAATCTGCTCTTCGCTAAAACGGCTCAGATTCAAAAATGCCAAAATCATGCTCATTTTTACAAAATCACTGCTCCTAGACAAATTGAGGTACACACATGAAACGAACCATGATTCTTCATCAAAGCCTACTGATACTTACAGACTTAAGCTAACATTAGCATTTTAGCTAATTTTGACTTAATAGCTAAAGTTCCCATACTGAATGGATTGAGATACAGTTAAGCAACATGTTAGTGTTTGCCAACATGTTATCTGTGGCATTTTAGCTAAAATTAGCATTTTAGCTAACATTAGCATTTTAGCTAATTTTAGCTATCATTTGGTTTTTAGGTTGATTTTAATATACTGAATGTATTGAGTTACTGTTAACCAACATTTTGGTGTTTGCCAACATGCTTTCTGTGGTATTTTACCTAACATTAGCATTTTACCTAACATTAGCATTTTAGCTAACATTAGCGTTTTAGCTAATTTTGACTTATTAACTAAAGTTAACATACTGAATGTATTAAGATACAGTTAATGAACATGTTAATGTTTGCCATCATGCTATCTGTGGTATTTTAGCTAACCATAGCATTTTAGCTAATATTAGCATTTTAGCAAATTTTAGCTATCATTTGGTTTTTGGGTTGATTTTAACAAACTGAATGGGTTGTTATTGTTAACCAATATGTTCAATAAGCCAATGTGACCACCAAGCAGCTATTTCACCTATCTTAAGCCATCTTTAGCTATTCTCAACAGTCTTAAGCTATCTTTAGCCATCTTAAGCACACTAGAGTTCAACTTTCAACATAATTCCTTCAGCTGGGCTTCAACAAGGAGATGTCAGGCATTTTCAACTATTTTAGCTGTTTCCAACTATTTCAGGCGAATAGATTAAGTATTTCTTTCTTAAGCCTTGTTTAACCAATCTTAAGCCTGTTTTCAACCATCTTAAGCCTCTTTACTGCCATCTTTAACCTTGTCTCATCTTTAGTCTTTTGCCGATTCTTCACATATCAATGAATCCATTCTTCATAACAGTTGACCTTTGCTCTTCTTCTACCAGTGCTGTTCAGCCAGATGATGGACTGTTTTTCAGCTGCCAATTCAGCTGATTCGGCTGTTTTTCTACAATTTACCATGATTTCAGGATATTACTACATCAATTTTAATTTTAAATCCTTCTGTTATTGACTTCAGCTTCACAGTGACTTCTGCTGATGCTTAAGGAAAAGTTTTTCAGCCATTGTCTGCTCTCTTCAACTAGCGCATTACAGTTTAACTTTAAATATTTTTCCTTCAGCTGAGCCTTCCACAAGCTGACTTAAGCCATCTTCAAAGATATTCAGCCATTTTTATCTACATTCAGCCATTTAAGCATATTATCAGCCATTTTCAGGTATATTCAGCAGTTTCAACAACCTTATACACATTACAGTCCAACCTTCAACATATTTTCTTCAGCTGATTTTTCAACAACATCAGCTGAACAAAATATGTTTAAACCATTTATTTCAAACATTTTCAACAATTTTAATAGCATTTCAGGACAATAAATTTAGCATTACACCATTCACACAGCTGTTATGCAAATAACAGCTTTTTCTAGTTCTAATTCACTTTTACGTTTTTATGATGTCTAAATATTGTTTTTCCTATAAAAATCAATTTTCCTGATTCAAGCTAAACTATGTTTGAACTTCTCTTTTAAAATTGAATGAGCTGCTGCGTACAACAAGTATTAGGGCAATTGTAGATCAAACAAACAACTGGAATAAATTTGTGCCAAAAAACCTTTAGATTAATTTCATATATTTATTTTTATTTATAGATTTATTTATATTGTAAAAACAAAATAATAATAATTCTCCAATGTCTAAAAGTCGTAAATTTGCGAGAGAAAACTCAGACATTTTCATGACTAAAGGCTATAGGCTACATTTTCGATAGTATTTTTCTTGCAAATTTCTGACTTTACAATATAAGACAATATCTAAGTTTAAATATCAACGTATGCCTTTTTCTCTTGCAGATTTACTACTTTTTATAATCAGAACATTTTCAAGTTTTTCTTTTGAAAATATGTGAAATTAATATCAAATATTCTGAGATTTTCGGCTGAAATTTACTCTTACCATTTTTTTTCCTTCATCCACAACGGCCCTAATACCCTGTCGTAGTCGCGTTACCCTCTGAATGTGATATTAAAGTCTAACATGCAATAATGTGGTGGCTGCCAATCCACTGTTATGCAAAAAGAAACCTGCATGTTTTCTTCAATCTGTTAGATTAGTAGAAAGGAGTTTGTGTCTGTATTGGTTAATAAACTTTAATATACAAAGACCTGTAAGCTGAGTTCTTTGTTATTCTGTTTTATTATTTAATATGTTCCAGACCCAAATTATTCAGATATTTAGTAGATTTGTGTGGTCAAACTTTACTGTAGGACTCACTTTACTCTTACCACTGAATAATTCAAGAGTAAAAATGATCCAAAATGTGAGAAATAAACCTGTGTTTTATTTTGTTTCATCAATTAGCAAAGAACAAATTCTTGAATTATTTCGGTTTTAGCAGCTTATCGCAGACACTCGTTTCTGTTTCTTAAATAAAATATAGACTTTTGGTCCATTCTTTTTCGGGAGATGGCTCAAGCCTACTCAGATTGCATGGATGGAGTTTGTACACAAATGTTCAATTTGATTTAGCTCTGGACTTTGACTAGGCCATTCTAATACATCACTATTCTTTGACTATTCCTCTATAGCTCTTGACTGTATATTTATGGCAGAGGTCTTTAGCCTGTGGTTCTTAAGCCCCTCCACAATTGCTCCTTTCCACTTCAACTAAAAGAAAAAAAAAGATACATTTTTAATTTTGAAATATCAAAAATATATATTTAAAAGGCTGGTTTAAGTAGGCTCTCTATCGGCTCATATCTAATATCTGTTTTTTCTACTCTTACACTTTACTGTCGGTCATGTAATAAAGTGAAACAAATATGGCAGATCACTGGTAGACAAAATAATTCTTTATTTTTGTTACTTGGAATAACTGACCCCATCATCACTGATAAATTATAAAACCTCTACAGTATGTTAATTTTCTGTGCTACAAAATGTCTTTATTGCACTATAAATAAAATGTATTTTTCAAAACATGGGAACCATATTTGTCATATGTTGGATTGAATATTTCCACAATCCTTTCCAAAGTTTTTGTATTACAGTATTTATGTATACTGTCTCGTACTGTATAATACCAGTACTCATTCTAAAGTGCTATTTCCTTTTTATCTACCATACATACATGCAGCAAACTGTGACTGTGACTCCTGGACGTTTGCACAGGGCAAATGTCTTTTTTTGTCCTTGCTCTATTTAGTTGTTAAAGATTCAATAAAAAATATCTACAAAAGAATCAATTTTTAAAACAGAATGACTAAAAATACTGTAATGGCAAAAAATAGTATCTCAGGGTTTCCATAATAAAGAAGACTTGAGTCCCAGAAGGCGTTTAAGTATTTAATTCAAACATGTCTGGCCAGAACACGGAGGGGACTGAGTTACTCGTGCATCACCCTAACCAACCTTTCTAACTAACCGCTGAAATAGTATTCAGCAATCATTGTTTATCTCTGTAGATGTCTTCTCCAACGTTCACGCCCCGCCTCCGGAGAACTGCTTCACACGAGTCATAACAACGCATAAAGCAGCACATCCGAAGGCCAGGACTGTTATCTTACTGCCCCGGCGTCTGTCTCTCTGGAGACCTGACACATATATCTTTCTCATAACATTAAGCTGGAACAATAAGCTTGTCATTTCCTTAGATGCATTCACTAAACAGAGAATATACACTTAATTCCTAATTGCATAACAATTTTCCACCACAATACAAAAGGCTTTTTTTTCATTTTGACTTTTTTTAGGCTGCAACCTATGGGCTCATTTGCAGCCTAATAAGAGGGCTACTTATTATTGTTCCTGTTTTTCTTTCACCGTAATATAGAAATGACTCAACTGTAATGTGACAAAATATGAAGAAGTGCATCTTTCTTTTGGAAAGCCCCGTAAAGATGTTTGAGCATTGCAGAGCAACTTACCTTGGTTCCATTCCAAACTTTTGGTCAAAAACTGTTTTTATCACTTGAAAAACATTGCCAAATTGAGATTAATTTTATCCAACTCTGATCTCGAATTTGTGATTCATGCTTTTATTTCAGCTCGTTTAGATTATTGTAATTCCCTTTTTACCTGTTTTAACAAAATCGGCTCTGAAGCAAATGAATCAGAACGCTTCATCAAGGCTTTTAACAGGATCTTCCAGGCATTCTTCCATTATGCCAATTTTATCTTCCTTGCATTGGCTCCCAGTCAAATACAGAGTTGACTTTAAAATTTTAGTTATAACTTTTAAAGCCTTGCATGGACAGGTCCCTGAATACATTTGTGATCTGCTGTGCCCCTACCAGTCTGTTTAAGATGAACATGCCATCAGAGAACTATTTTGAAAAAATTAAAAGAGGTCAGGGCTAGGAGATATGAATAAGAAACTAAATCCTTGATTTTTTTCTTGCCCAATTCAGTGTAATATATATATATATATATATATATATATATATATATATATATATATATATATATATATATATATATATATATATTTTTTTTTTTTTTTTTTTTTTTTTTTCATTTCTATTCTTAAAAAGAAAATACTGTTAGGAGTCTGGGGTGTTTGTCTGCTTGGTTTCCAGTATTTTCTCCGCCTTTCTGGAGAATTCCACCAGAGGGGGCGGAGCATTTCTCTGCAGCTCATTGGAGCTCATAACCAGCTGCAAGTGATCCAGGAGCTGGCAGTCAGATCTTCGGTGTTGATCTGTTTTGGTTTAACTCTAGCCCTTCGTGTCTCCTCCAGAGTTTCTAGTTCATCTCCTTCTCCTGTGCCTTACCTGCTGACACTTCCTTGTGCTCATTCCAAAGGTTTCCTCTCAAGTAATCTCCTTGGGATCAGTGATCTTGTGATCTAAAAAAATAAAAAACGGTTTATTACTCGAAGCTTTCTAACACAGTCCTCTTGGGTGACATCTAGTGGCCTTTGGTATGAACACCAACTTGGACCGACCTGCTTGCTAGTTGATAAATAGACTGTACTTGTCATGCCTTGTCTGGTGTCACTTTTCTGTTGATTTCTTAATGTTTGTAACCATACTGGAGAAAATATATATATATTTATTTGTTTTCTTTTTGGCTGACATGCATATGAAAACAACGTAAAAGGGAGAGGGACTCAAACCCGGTACAGCCGTGTCAGACAACAGCCTCTGCATAAGGGTAACCAGCCTCTACAGCTACGCCACATGTCACTGGATCACTCACTTGTTCTCTGGCTCACTTAGTTGTTCGCAAGTGGTTGCTACTCCCCTACAAAACACACAACAGATTCAGCAAGTGCTTCAGGTCTGTTTAAACCACTGAATCGTGCAGCAAAGTGGTGACAACGGGGCTCTGGACGTGATTGATCATGTGACTCTGCTCACACTAATCAAGCATGGAGACAGTGCTTCTAAAGCGCTGTTTTGGTTTTGTTGATACATGCGCCAGCGCTTCAGCTTCAATGGACCATCACTGGTGATCAGTTCTCTAGCTTCACTACAAGCCTTGGTGTCGGTTCCATGTCTGAAGGCCTCCAAGTTCCTCCGTGGTCCATGCTCTGCCTGCCCGCCCTCTGTGCTCAGTCCTCGCTCCCGGAACCCACCTCCCCTGTGTCTCCTGGAACTCAGCAGGAAGCTCCAGCAGACATCCCGGACTCTTAGCTCTCTCTCCCTGTCGTTCAATTCATCTTCTATCTAGTAAGCTTCACCTGAGTACATTCCAACGGTCTGATTCACACCAAGACTCTCCCTCACCTCTAGACTTCCCCTCCTGCAGTTCTTAGAATCTCCGTTCCCCTGAGCAGTGTTCCCAGTTCCTGTGATGTTTTCTTTTATTTCAATCATCCCTTCTTGTGGTTGACATGAAGTCAAATTCCATATAAATACACACTGTAAAAATGCTTGTGAAACAATATGGAAGGCCTTGGGCAGGCTGATATCACTTTAAACTATGGAAACCCAAGAGATGCATTGGGGAAATTATTTTTCTCAATATTCCAAAAATACAATCTTCATAAATAGAAAAATTTGATTAATCGACATATTGCCCAGAGCTATTTCCAAGTGGTCTTAGACTTTTGATCGGATAATGGATCCATAGACACACTGTTAGCTGTATAAAAGTTTCATCCCTCTACTACCACTTTTCTTTTAAAGGGGCTATATGCAATTTTCTGAAATTTAAACTCACGACCGGCACCTGTTGCCAAAAAACGGAACTGCTCTTTCTTTCTGCTCACTCTCGCGGCGCGCTCGTACGCCGGTTGCTCTCAATCTTCGATCTTTTTCGGGCACTTGTCAGGGGTTTAACTTTTTTAGTCTTATGTGGAGTTACTGTTGGTGTCAAAGTTGTCCTTGGTCTCTTCTGTGTATTTGCACAATCCATTGAACTGCTTGTGAGTGCTGACTAGTGGTGGTGGCAGAGTGATCTGAAACGTTTAACATGAACGCGCTTGACGTCACATCCGCAGACAGCGCGGGAAAATCGGACCCGACAGAAAATAGAAAAAATTGGATACAGGCTTATAGGTGCACCCACTGTGAGCTGACAATGTGTCAGTATGCTCATCAGGAGATGTTTGAGTCATAAATGGTCAAATAAAAAGGCTATTGTTACGTTTATTTTGGGGTAAAAGTTGCATATAGCCTCTTTAAGAGTTGTGGAGAGGTAATATGTCTGGAGCTTCTGTCAGCGAAATAGCGCCCCCTAGAGTCACAAAATCTAATAGTTGAGGGGAATGTCAGAGCAACTAAATATTAAAATCAAATTCGGTCAAGCTGTCCATTTCGGTTTTGTATTTTTAATCCGAGACTAAAATTTTAAATATAAGTAACAAGACCTTTTGTGTTTTTTGTCTCTGATTTATAAAACAAATAACAAAAAAACAATCACATTGTCATTCTGTTGAATATTGTTTGTCAATAAAAAATGGAAAGGACGAATAATACACGAGTTGTGAAAGATTCCATTTTTGTTTGCAATCTTAAGAGTGCTCATGGATGAAAAAGTTTAGTGATAATCAAATTTACTGGAAATGAGGTGCTAAAAACAAACCAAGGTTTTGATGTTGAACAATTAAAGTAAACCTACTTGTTGGGTAAGAGAAAGCACTGCTCTATCCTACCTACATCCATCTACTCAGCACGTTATCCACATGATTAGTCCATCAGTGCCCCCTGGTGGACAAACTATTAAACACCTTATGCTTTTTGCCTTACACACTGCATATGGAAAGATCTACAGCGCCTCTCAAAAGTATTCACGCCTCACAAATGTTTTCACATGATGTCACATTAATCACAAACTTCAATGTATTTTATTGGGGAATTTTTTATGAGAGATTAACATAAAGTAGTGGGTCAAAATGACACATGGTTTTTAATCCTTTCACAGAAAAGAAATCTGATAAGTGTGGTGTATAGTGAGGTCGTGTTTCTATCATCTTTGCACATCTATACACTGAAACTTTTGCCCACTCTTCTTTACAAAATAGGTCAACCTCATTCAGATTAGAAGACAAGCATCTGTGAACATCATATGTCAACTGCTGGCTCCGATTCTCATTTGGATTAAGCTGTGGACTTTAACTAGGCCATTTTAAATCATGAATACGCTTTAATCTAAATTATTCCATACATGTTTCGGTTAAATCTATTCTGGTCTTCGGTCCTTTATAGCCTCTAACCATTTTTTTTCTATCATATTGTCCGTATTTAGCTCCATCCATATTTCCATCCACTCTGACCAGTTACTCCTACTTCTCGCAAACCGCAAACAAGACTTTCTTTTTACTTTCTTATGTCTTCCTTTTATTAATGGCTTTCTTCTTGACACTCCTCCATAAAGATCAAATTTGTGGAGCCCATTACTAATAGTTGTGTCAACACACTCCCCCATTTCAGCAGTGGATCTCTGCAGCTCCTCCAGAGTTACCATTGGCTTCTTCTCTTGTTAATGCACTCCTTGCCCTACAACTCCACCCATTTTCGGACGATGGATTCAAGATGGGCTCCGTGTTGCTGTTCACAGCTTGGGAAATCTTTTTCAGACCCTAACCCTGCTTTAGACTTCTCCACAACTTTCTGACTTTTCTGCTATGTTCTTTGGTCCTCACAATGCTGTTTGTTCCCTAAAGTTCTCTAATAAAGCTCTGAGGACAGTTTAATTTATGCCGGGATGAATTTACTTTTTATTTTCACAAATTAGGTGACTTCTGAATGCCATTGTAACTATAAAGAATTTTGAAAACCATTATTTTTTTGTTTCTCAATCACGCACTACTCTGTATTTCATTAGGCAACACCTCAGATGCTCTGTGTCTAATGCCAAATCTGGCACAGAGAACAAAGAAATTCCATCCTTTCTCATTTACTTATACATAATTTCTTGATGTTTACTCATATATATAAACATGTATAGACACGCATAAACACACACACACACACATATATACACATACATGTGTGTACATGTGTGTATTTATACATACATATGTGTAATTACTGTAAGTATTGATTCAAATATGTTCTACTTTAAATGATTTAGTATCTCGTCATTGCATCATTTTAATTTACCTGAATTTGCCCATACCCATTACCATAAATGACTCAGATGGCTTTCCTTACAGTAGTTACACTGAAACTGTTTTACTGTTTAGCAAGTAAAGGCTTGGATGGCAGCCTTCTACTTTTACATGATTACAAATATGTTGTAGTATTGTTAAGAGTTAAATGTTTAGGCACCGGAATTCCGCTTTAAGCTGCTTAACTGTTTTGGCTGATTTTTCCCCCTCTTTTGGAACTACTTTATACTGTTGGCTTCAAGATCTTCATAGCATCAGCACATAGTTAAATAAAACTAAGTTTTGCTTTTTTTGGTTACTTTTCAGGAACCCAGAGATATCAATGGCACTGCAGCTGACCTCTTCCTGCTAGGAGACCCCGCCTATCCGCTCACATGGTGGTTAATGAAAGGCTACACACATTCACCACATCTAACAGCTGAACAGGAGTCATTTAATGTCTAACTTAGTTCAGCTAGAACCACAGTGGAAATAGCTTTTGGGAGGCTGAAGTCACGCTGGCGGGGGTTGACAAAGAGAAGTGACTTTCATTACACATTCACTCCACATGTCATCGCCACCTGTTGTGCCCTACACAATTTCTGTGAGACTGAAAAGGAGAAATTCAACCCTGCCTGGGCTGAAGAAGCAGATGTTATTCAACACCAGTTACCACAGCCTGGTGTCTGCAACTACAATGGGACAGACGACTCAGATGGCCAAAAAGTCCGGCTGGTTTTGACTGAGTACAAGGCAGCAAACTTTCCTCAGCGCAGACCATTGTTTTAAATAGAAAAATGATTATGAAACGGTGTGAAGCTTTATTTCTTTAAGAAAATAAAAAATAATTAGGCACTTGTTTGTTTATTAACATTCTTGTTACATGTACAATATGTACAGCATTTTTAAATGTGCTTTGAAACAAAAGTTGGTGCAAATATATGCTACATAATAGTAGCAGTATAGAATGTTGTTAAACCAACAATGAAGATGAAAAGCTATTTTGTGCAGTCCTTACAAGCAGTGATACATATGCTGATCATCTGTACTCGTAAATGAGTAGTTATAATTTGGGTAAATCTCTGGACCTTCTGCCCGTCTGTGTGGTGGCGGCAGGGAAGTCTGGAAATAGCTAATGCTTTCCATAAGAGTTGCCATAACAGCATCATTGCTCTCCACGATACTTTTAACCAGACGCTCCTCACGATCACAATGGCTTTGTTGAAGGGCTGTCATCCAGCTTTTTTGCAGGTCCTCCAGTCTATCGACAACTTCCGTCAGCTCTGCTGCAGCACGTCTTCGCCCCCTTGATTGTGTCCTCACCACTGTACAGAACACAAATTTGCATTAACCATAAAGAAGACATAAGCATACTTTTGCAAGAGACAAATGCAAACTGAGAAACTCACTAGGTGTACAGCTCGTCTCCAGGAAAGTAGGGGTGCTGGTTCTTTCTGGCTCCAGTGCAGTGGGGGTTGTCTCGCAATCCAAAGCTTCTGTGCTGGGTGATGACGAAGGCTGTGGCGACGGTGCCTCCATTGCCTCCGCCAATACGTCCCCTCCCCGCGACGTACTCTCTATAAACGGGCATAATAATATAGCCTTACTATAGGTACAAATCACGAGTTGTTCATATTTAACGTTGGCTTAATTGTCCACGTTACATGATCATCTATATGCATAAAACACAGATTAATCAGCATTACCTGGCTAAATTTTATGACAACTCACCTGTGAGTGGAGGAGGAAACCCAATGTCTACGCCATGCTGACTGGCTTGAGACAAAGGTCGGTGTGCCAGGAGTTCTTGACACAGGAGCATGGCCATTAACCCGGTTACTTTCCTTTGCTTTAAAATATTCTTGTTTAAGTTGCTTCCATCGTATGCGGATTTGCTCTGGCGTCCTCATGTAGCCGACGCTGGTCAGCTGTTGCTGCACTTTTTTGAAGGGCTCACCATTCCGCGTTTTCCTTCCATCCATATACTTTAATATGTTTAGCTCCTTCAGCTGAACCAACATGAACTCGCTCTTTTCGTCTGAACAAAAATGGACCGATCTACCGCTTGTGTTTTACTTAGCCGCCATCCTCGTCGTCTTCTTCTTCTTCTACTAGCTTTTTTTGTTGATTACGGGGCTTCCGAGCTCCTCATTTCCTGGAGGGGCAGGGCACAGCTCCTGACAGCTCGGCTTCTCCAGGCGAGAGTATACATGCAGAAAAATTTGAATTTCTAACCGCATTATCCAGCAAGAGAAGTCGAGCTTCTGAAACTCCAGTTCGGTTCGACTCCAGCCAGATTAAGGTGTATACATGCATTTTAAAAGTCTGATTTGAGTCGGACTAAGGCAGTAATTCGAATTTCTCTTGCTGCATCTAAACATAATTCTGTTAAAATACACTCAGGTTTGAGCTTGTAATGTGCCAATATGTGAAAAACCTCCACAAGAAGCTGGGAATTAATGTAAAGCATTTTAGTCTCAGTCAGTGTAAAACTCCCTGGCTGAATTTGCAGATATACAGCTGAAAATATTAATAATATATTTATTTTTTTTACTTGACAGCTTCTCTTTCTGTGCGCATGCTGAGGTATCTTCAGACCTGAGCCTGGTCCACTCCATTCGGTTTTGCAAAAATTACAAACTTGGCCTGCCAGATAGCCTATTTATTATTCATTCAAATTCTTTTCATAACATTGGCTTCAGAAGAGAAAGTTAACAAGTAGCAAGAAAAATATAACACATGGTACAACAGATGTGGATACAACAATATGCCACTGTTCTGACGATCTGTGCTACCTCATCAGAATGTGCTACCATAGCGTGCATAGATAGCTATGTCTATCTGTCGGTGCTACCCCTCGAAAAGTGCTACCGGTATGTTTACACGCCGAAAACAACTGTTAGCTTATGATGTTAAACATGATCATCGGGAAAAAAAATTCAGTTTAGCAGTAATGCCTAACATAGCAACACTATGAATACGAAATCTTTTCTTTCAATCCACAGAACATGCTACCCATTTAAAATAAAGCTAAAACTATAGCACATAAAACATGCACTAAAAACAGTGATCAGAATATCCTACAGGAAATTTACGTGGGCAGCACATATAGATGCACTTAAAACAGCGATCAGATATAAGCACAAATAGCCCACGGAATACACCGCATTTACTCTACAACTCTAATTAATGGGACGTGTATACATGCAGTATAACGACATCACAGAAGTGAAACTAACACAGGGCTGTCATGTAAACTTGAAACAAGTAGCTTAAGGAAAGCCTTAAAATATCTTGAATAAAAATTACCCAGTAATAAAATAATTTGAATGAAACTCACCGTACACTTCAAAGAAATAAAACAGACGAAATAGATCTTCCAGGTAGGAATTCTCGATGACAGATTTGCTGAGTAAGCGAATACTGACTTAACATCGAACTGCGCATGTGCAGTGCTACAGGGTAGCAAGGCTTGAGGGGTAGCACAGATAGTCGGAACCCCACAACAGATGTGGAAGGGATAAGGGAAGTGAATTTAACAAGATTCCCAATGATCCAGAAAGCAGCAAATGTTGGATTAATGCAATGAAACGCACTAGCGATCAGCTAAAATGAAGCTGTGAGACCCCCATGAGCAAAGGCTTCTGCTTATGTGGTGATAGGGTTGCCAACTCCCAGAAAAAATAAGGAACCACGCCCCCATCCTCCGCCTCATGATGCTTAACCCACATACTTAACTTTAAATTAATGTAAGTGTAAAACAAATGCACATAAATCAATTATTTTTCTACAATAGTTAAAGACCCACTCCGATGAAAATCATGTTTTTCTAGGTGTTAACATGTTCTTGTGGCATTTTTCTGATACTAGAGGACATATCTTGAGAAAACTAAGCTCAAACTTGTATTTCTGAGTATTTCTGCATTGAAATGGCTGTGACTCAGTAGCAGACGTTAAAATGCCGGCTAAAATAGACTGGAGTTGTTACTAGTAACTCCACTGGGCGGGGCCACAAGCTCCTACTCTGCTCCGCCCGCTCAGGTTCTGAGGAGTAGAGAAGACAATGGCGGATCATCACCTGTGTGCTGTAGCGGGTTGCAATACATTGCTGAATAAAACAGCCCCTTTCTTTAAATCTACTGCCTTGTGATGTTACTGCTTAGTACTACTAGATCTCCGCTACATATAGCTTCAATACTGGCGTCATTTGTGGGTATGTTTCTATGAAAAAAATCGGAGAAACAAAAAGTTTGAAACCCGACACCAGCTGTCAGCGCGCCCAGCTGCTGAGCGCGAGCGGGAGAGGAGAGAAGTGATAGAGATGGATAGAGAGACAGATAGCGATTTTTATAACCAAAAAACAAAATGCCCAGATGACTTTACAGTGAGGATGGGGTGCTGTGATGGGGGGGGGGGCGGGATCTCCGTGCCAACGGCTCCGCCCACAATGCAGAGGCGAATTGCTAATGAAGCGAAGTCCCAGAAAACGGCACAGGTTTTGTGATTTTGGCTAAAAACGGCATAATCATAATTGAAAGACCACTGAGAATGTTTAAAAATAGCTCAAAATATGATCGGAGTGGGACTTTAAATAGATTCAACATCTTTCTTCGACAGAATAGCAGACTGCACAGATGGTACCTTCCCAAAGGAAAAAGTACTATAGCTTACTAGAGTATATATTAGACTTAATGTTTACTATATACGATAATGGATTTCTATACATTTAACATCAGATTACTATTTTGGTTGTAAGATTCAGATAATTATTTATTAAAAGCTAGATGTTTTAAATGAGAATAAGAAAGAAAAGTATTCATTTGTGCCCCCCTTTCCCTGTTTATCCCCTACCTGGCCCCCTGGCAAAACTTTGCTAGAGCCGCCCCTGCACAGAGCTATGTAGAAAAGGATCCTGGTGTTATTTGTATCTCAGAAACAGTTCATAACTTCCCTTCAACTCATTCATGTCACCTAAAACGTAAACCTGTTTCTCCATCACCTGTTCAGCTCTGATGAACAGGAACGTTTAAGCAGGTTATCAAGCTTAAACAGGCTGCTACTGTTTAGCGCGACGTCCATTGGTTTCCTCTTTCTGCGCTACGTGGGCGATAAACAAACACGAGACTTGCGACAGAAAAGCCGATCAGCTGATCATTGATCAGTTTCACGATTTAAGGAGCAACAGGAGAGGGAGGATGAGAAAATGAGAAAGAAGAAGCAGCTGCGCAGCGTAAAGACAGAATAACTCCAGCTTTGTGTCTTTTTTTCGTTCTAGCTGAAATATGGAACAAATGGCATTGCTTTTTACCTCAATATGGAAAGCGTAAAACTTTGTCTGAATACGGGACGATTCCGTCTTTTACGGGACGGTTGGCAACCCTATGTGGCGACCACTTTATATCAGGTATACATATACCAACGTTTCCTCAACGTTTTCTATTTTAAATGCTTTTATTAAGCTCCTTGCTGAACTGCATACAGTTAACTTCCCGTGGATTTTTCTGTCTTGTTGCTCTCATAACAACTAGTAAACATCTCATTAAACTTTGCAGAATCATAATCTTTGTGATGTCTGCATGCTGCTGTCTACATGTCTTGTGATCACAACGAGGAACAGACTATGGTGTACGTTTTTGGTTTTTGTTA
The DNA here is from genome assembly GCA_963556495.2 of Valencia hispanica. Lineage (NCBI taxonomy): Eukaryota > Metazoa > Chordata > Actinopteri > Cyprinodontiformes > Valenciidae > Valencia > Valencia hispanica. The sequence goes on from OY747720.1 coordinate 31,477,391, forward strand.
TTTATTTATTTTTCAGCAACGATTGATTAACTAACAGACAATCTAACTGCCCATTGATCAGGGAAGCTAAAATGAGGAGATGAAAATACTGAAAATACTACAATAAGCAATAAACTTATGTTTAATGGCAGTTGGCAAGAAACATTTGATGCATGCTAAATATGCCCTACTTATTTTTTACAAAGTACTAAAAAACAAACAACTATATTATCTGTATTAATTTCGTCTTCTTGAGATATCTCAGGAAAAAATAATTTTTCCAGAACTTTAAATTTTGTTTAAAAGGTCTTTGATGTCCAGTTGCAGTTTGATATCTTGTAAATTTTGTACCAGTTTTCTTAACAGTTTACTTCAGGCAAAATAATATAACATACTCCACAGTCTCTTCTTGAAGACAAAAGTCACATTTCCCTGTAGCATGGCTCCCCTGTTTAAACAATGTATTGTTTAACCCTGTAATCCTAATCTAAATATAATTATTTCCTCCTTTCTGTTTCGTTTGTCATCAAGTGATGACATCATCATTATGCAAATTAGCGTATGACGTCATCTGGCGACATCTAGCGACTTTCTGGGGCAACTTCAGCTACTTTCTGTCGGAGACAGTTGGCAACACTGGTGGTGAACAGGATTAAAACCAGCAGCAGAGCTACAATGCTCACTGAGAGACTAGTTGATAGCATCTCATTGCTCATGTTCGAAAAAGAGCTTGCAGACAAACTAGACTCTGACGAAATAATAAACCTGTTTAAGGCCAAACCACACCGCCTTGCCTTGTGAAGCTGGAATCCAAAGGTGGTAAGTTCAGATGCTTAAATAATTTGTACATGCGATTGTGTGTGTGAGTAAAAAATAAATAGAATAAGATAAACAGGTTTACTTATAAATATTACAGGATATGCATTTGAAAGTTGTTAATTTAAATTGCGTTAAAAACATGTGTTTAAAGGTTGAAAAGTTATTATAATGTATTTCAGAAGTTGAGAATGTGTTTGATTATACAAGTTAATGCCAGCCAGGGATTTTGAATATGTTAGTCTGAATTTATTAGTTTTGCCTGCAGGCCCTGCGATGGACTGGCAACCTGTCCAGGGTGGACCCCGCCTCTCTCCCCTTGACCGCTGGAGATAGACACCAGCCCCCCGCAACCCTGCATTAGGATGGATGGGTCCTGCCAGAGGACCTCAGGGCTGCAGAGAACGTTCATGTTTTTAAGAGCAGGCTCAAGACTCACCTTTTTAGCTTAGCTTTTAACTGATTATTATTTATTACTGTTTGTTTAATTGCTCTGCATGTTTTATATGATTATATTTTTATCAGTTTTACTATTTAATCTCAGCACATTAATTTACTGTTAATTTTTATACTTTAATTTATCTTAATCCCTGTTCCAGTGTTTCCTCTGAGGGAGCCCTTTGCCCCAGGAGCGGTGGTCGGCTGTGGCTGCCTGGGTGCTCTCCAGGTGGAGCTTGGGTGGAGGTGGGGGTCTTGGCCTTGCCTCCACTGGGTGCCCTGTGTCGGTGCCTCGGCTGCTGCTGTTAGTCTACCGCTGCCGGGGCAGATGGCTCCTCTGATGGCGTTTCCTTGCATGGTTCATCTACACTCGGCCCAATGTCCTTTTTTACTTTTTCTCTTAACTGTGTGTGTGCATGGGAGTTGGGTTGGGGGGAGGAGGGTATAACTGTGACCATGCTTTTAAATCTGTGGGGGAGGGAAGGGAAGGTGGTTTTGTGTGGGGTCATTTTTATCTGTAAAGCACTTTGTGATGCAACTTCTTGTATGAAAAGCGCTTTATAAATAAAGTTTGATTTGATTTGATGGAAAATGGATGGATGCCTACAGGCCTGTAGGTAGGGGGAGCCCTTGGCAAAAATGTTCTATTTATTGAGAATAAATATGGCACACCCATTGTTTGCTGGTGCACACCCTGTGTGTTTTTTCTGGCTACGCCACTGACTGACTATAAAAACTTTGAAAAGCTTAAACGTTCTTGGGAGACCTGGATGGATGAAGCAAAGTACTGTGAGCGAAAAGCAGGTTTTAGAAATTTAGGATGTAGCATGGATTTTTCTTGCACAGTGACAGGAAGAACTGATAAGACGTCCTTAAAACCTGATCGCTCCACACATAAACAAAATAAGAAGCAGACACATTTTCAGACAAAACCATCCGCGCCTGTTGATCTCACATCAACAAATGAACATGTCAGACTTTTACGTCCTGGGACGGCTAGATCTACACATAATCTGCCTTGACCTCCTCCTTATGTTTCAGCTGTCTCAGACGAGAACATGGTTGGAGATCTACAAGCTCTCTCGATGACGAATCCTGATCCAGACTTGGACTTTGCTCCACCGACGCATCAATCAACGACGACTGCGCAAGAAGTGAAGGGAGAAGCAGCCAATCCCGAGCAAGCAGAGGTGGGTCCCAAAGATGATTGGCAGCCAGGGCAACCAGAGGCTCGTGCCGGAGCGTAAGCAAAGGCGGAGCCCAAACCAGGGCGACAGCCTGATCCACCAAGCAGCAGAACCTCAAGCAGCAGAGCCCACCAATCCGGAGTACCGCACATCAAATCAATTCGTCAACAAGCCGACATCTTGCTCTCCTCCGCCATCCTCTAGAACAAGAGGAAAAGACAGGACCGCAACGGAGCGAAATCCTTCGGAGAACTTCACTCCGTCGGAGGTAAAAGCCTTACACAAGCGGCTAACTATATCTTGTTGGCTCCCATGTTTGAAGTTGCAGGGAATAACGGGCCAGTAATGGTTTTTCGTCTTTGGTCTGAAAGTGACATGGAGGAAGCCATTGAACGACTCCGGGAAATAGTCGGAAACGGAAAACAGTTTGCAACAGAGTTGGAGGAATTCTGTATGATGTTTTGCCCCACCGGAGCCGAAATCAGGCGAGTAATCAAAAAGAAGTTGAAAGCTGCAGATGCTAGCAAGCTAACTGGAAGTTACCTAACCCTGATATCCGCATGAAAGAGGTGCCATCAGATGAAGGGCCATCAACTAAGGATCGCGGAGCTAACGCTAAGTATTACGTGGCTATCATGAAACTGTGTAAAGCGATTGATAAAGAGTTTCCCACCTAGCCCAATTTAACTGTTTTACATGCTGTCAAGCAAAGGCCGAATGAGGCCACGGATGAATTTCTTCACAGATTGGAGGAAGCATTTGAAAGGCACAGCGGACTAACAAAGCCAGAGAAGATACGTTGTTCTGCCTGGGAGTCGATGCTTTGCGATCGAATTCTGGCCTTAGCTGCTTCCAGAGCTGCGGACCGAGGTAACTGATAAATATATTGGATTAGACCAAGGAATGAACTATTCTGAACTACGCAAGTATGTTTTGCATTCTGAGAAACTCATAAAGAGGAGAGAAAATGACTTAAAGATAAAAAGATAAAGTGATTTGCATCTTGTGGCCATAACAATGTATTCAGCCGTGACACAGGATCACAGGAAGAGAGGCCAACGTCATTTCAGAGTCGGACAAAGACACAGAATGCAACACCATAGCTGTCCACAGTCAGCTGATGACCGCAGAGTTTCACCAGAGGACAATGACCTTTGCTATCGCTGCGGGAGACGTGGACATTTTAGAGACCAATGTGGGCAGGCACGCCCTGCTTCATCAGCCACAAGGAGAGGCCATCACCAAGCCAGCTGGGCTAGCTGACTAAAAAATTTGACTTCCAGTAATGAGCAGAAAGGAGAATTCTCCATCCAATCACATTGAAAGAGATAAACTGTTTTTTGTGATTAAAAAAAACCTACTGTTGCAATGAAAAAACTGCAATTTCCAATGAAACTTCTGCTCTTTGCAAGGAAGAATCTGCTTTCTGCATTAATAAAACTAACCCTCACACTTTGATTACAACCTTTAGAGAAACAACAGCAGACACCAACTGGTGCGTAAGCTCACCTCATTTCAGAAGCATACAAGGCCTTACCTATTCTGTCTCTAGATGTTTCAGGATCATCTGCGGAATTCATGGTGGACTTGGGAGCCACTCACTCCGTCCTCAAAAACACGGTACTACAACCACATCCAAAAATGAGCGGCAACCATGTTTTTTCTATCTCTGCTTCCGGTCAGGTTGTAAAAGAACATTTTAGCTGCCCTCTTCATTGTCTTCATTGCTGGGAGAGGGGCCAGCTTTTAAACATGGTTTTCTGATTTCTCAACAATGTCCTGTAAATTTATGAGGTAGACCCCTGATGTGCAAACTAAATATTACTCTTTTTTTCATCACCACAAGGCATTCAAGTGGTACCAGCTCAGGAGGACTCGGTCTTGACGGCAATGAAATACAGCCCTCACAACCTCAAACATGAATATGAGAGGAAGCCGATAGCAGGTACCACAGCAAAATCCCTCCTTGATTCGGCTAAGAAACAGACACAGACACATTGAACATAACCTCCGTGGTTTGGGACACACATTCAGCTGCACTGAATGTCTGCCTCACAGCTGAACAGTGAACACTTTACCAATTTCCTGAACATGAGCCATACATTTCCCTCTCTAAACCGGCAGGTGAAAAGTGGGAAATGGTGGAAAAACTTGTTCACCGAGCTCAGTCCGTTTCTGATTGGGAACAAACACCTCTGTTTTTCACTCAAAATCTGCACACCTTTTAAAACGCCCATTTCAGTGCACAGTGCAGGTCACCAGAGTTGTTCATTTAACAGATGACTTTGAGGAAATGCTATCACACGCATTTCTACATAAAGATACCACAGCAAAACAGGCATAAATACCCCTCCCCCTACAGCAGGTCTCATCTGACTTGTGGCCAAAAAACTCATATGACGTGGGTTTAGTTAAGGGTTGTAATCCTGTCAAAATCACACCAAAATCATCCTTCCGTCCAGTTCAACGTCAGTACCTTCTGAAAGACGAAGCAGTGAGGGGCATAAAACCAGTGTTTGACGCTCTGTTAAAATCTGGGATAATTGTCGAATGCACCGATTCCCTCGTCCGCAGTCCAATTTTTCCAGTGAAAAAAATCAGAGAAACAGGTGAAGAATGGCGTTTTGTGCAAGACTTAAAACGAATTAACGCGTCCATAATACCACGAGCCACCAGTTCACCGAATCTGTGTATGATTTTGTCTCAGATCCCACCATCAGCCACTCATTTTTCAATTTTTGACCTGAGTAATGCGTTCTTCAGCGTGCCAGTAGACCCTGAGAGTCAGTTTTGGTTTGCTTTTCAATCAGAAGGGAGGGGTTACACACTTTCCCGCCTCCCACAGGGGTATATCGAATCTCTCACCATCTTTAACATGGCACTAAAAGAGAGTTTAGATGGACTAGAACTTTCTCCCGGTTCTGCGTTAATCCAATATGTGGATGATCTTTTGTTGTGTGAACTGTCGGAAAAACAGTGCTAAACTTGATCCAGTTGCAGCTGGTCTTCTGGTTTGTCTGAGGGCAGTGCCTGCTGCTGAAAAAGCTGTTTTAACCTCTAGACACATAGTGATGTATTCTCCTCTCATGGTGTGTGTCCCACATAACGTTGCAGTTATTTTATTGGAACAGAGAACCTCACACCTGTTGGCGGCAAGATGGTTAAGGTATTCGTCAATTCTGTTAAACTTGCCAAATATAACAGTGAGAAGGTGTACGGGCCTAAATGCTGCCAGTTTGCTGCCTATGGACAATGACGGGGAACCCCATTATTGCCAGGCAGAGTTAGAGGTACTGTGTACACCACGACCTGACTTGACTGACATGCCCCTACAGAACCCTGACTTGATACTTTATGTGGACAGATCATCTTTCAGATACCCGACGGGAAAAATTGGGTGGGATTTGCTGTTTGCTCTGATACTCTGTCTGCAGGAACCCTCCCGTCTAATTTCTCTGCGCAGACAGCCAAGTTGATTGCTTTGACCAGAGCCTGTGAGCTGGCTAAAGAAAAGGCTGTCAACATATGGTCCGACAGCAGCTATGCAGTAGGTGTAGTGCATCATTTTGGGGCGCTCTAGAAGCACTGCAAATTTTTCAAGTCTGATGGTAAGCCCATTTTGAACGCTCCCCAGGTCTCTGCTCTTCTGGAGGCACTTCTGTTGCCCTCCAAGATTGCTGTGATGAAGTGCGCAGCTCACTCCTCCTTGGGATACGCTGTTTCTTTGGGAAACGCCAGAGCTGATTCAGCCGCCAAAAGAGCCACTCGACATCCTCTGACAACTACCTGTGTTGCAATGACACAACCAGGGGACCAACCAGACGTGACAGATGTGGGTGCTGTTCAAAGTTTTGCCACCTCATCTGAGATTTCAGGCTGGAAAAAGGCAGGTTGTAAGAAAAAAGAGGGGGTGTGGTTTTCTGTTGAGAAAAAAACCATGCCTTCCTAGACATTTCTTTCCAGTTTTTGCTAAGTTCAGCCATGGGTTGGATCATTGTTCCAAAAGTGGTACGTTTGATCTGGTTGCTACACATTGGTTTACAAGAGGATTTACCTCTTTCGCAGAGAAATATTGTCATTCATGCATGGTGCCACAAATAATCCAGGGCAACCGGTATCCACTCAAACTGCTGGCCATCCGGCGCCTCAGTGGCCCTTCGAGCACTTGATGATGGACTTCATCGAGCTAACTCCTGCTGAAGGTAAAACATTTTGTCTGGTGATTATCGACATGTTCTCGAAATGGCCAGAAGGTTTCCCGACCAAGCATGCAAATAGTGGAGCTGTGGTTAAGGCTTTGTTGGGAGAAGTCATCCCCAGATGGGGAATTCCTGAAAAAATCAACTGCGACAACGGCACACATTTTGTAAACAAAGCCCTTTCAGAGGTGGGTGAATTTTTGGGAGTGAAATTAGGCACGCATTGTGCCTATTACCCACAGTCGGGGGGTGGAAGTTGAAAGAGAAAATGGAACACTAAAATCCAAACTGGTTAAATGCTGTGAGGAAACAGGTCTGACATGGAACCCACCGATAAAACCGCATCTCTCTACAGGCTTGTGTGAGGATGCAATGATCTCCTACTGAAAAAATCTCTCCAAGACTCTTGCACAGGTGCACCAAAAGGTGAAAGAAACCCTACCCAAAGCAGCAGAGGGGCCAATTCATCCTATTCGGCCAGGCGATTGGGTTCTTATTAAAGAATTCAGACAACGACATTGGAAGTCAAAGCGCTGGCAGGGTCCATTTCAGGTTCTGCTTGTGACTTACACCGCCATAAATGTCGCTGAGAGAGCAACCTGGGGGCACCCTACTCACTACAAGAGCCTGACAGGACCTATTCTGGACAAGCCCACCACCACTAAAGCAAAGAACTGAGAGACGTAGACTCAAAGAAGAATAACTTCAAATCAGTGGATTAGACACTTTCTATTCATCTAATGATCCCACATGAAGAAAAGGAGAAAAAAAATGACACATTGTATGAAGCTCTGGGGCTCCAGAGCAAAAATGACTGAGACATTAATACTGTTTATGTTTCGTGTTTTATTAGGGGGCACCTTTTGGACTCTACATCAGGGACGAACAGTCACCTCAGCCGGGGTTCATGAGAGATCCGTCGCTTCGAATGTCCTCCGAGAAGGATGAGTTCAAGGGAATTTGTGGTATCAGTTTGCAAATTATTCTGCTAGATCAGTGTCAAATAAATCATGTGTTTTTTGCATGGGAACAGCTCTTCCAAAGAATTATGTCCCCATACCGTTTGAGGAAATGTTGGATCAATGTGTGAGTTACTGTGAGACTCCTGGGAGTAATCCTGCCCAGAGGGTTTCAGTGCAGGCCCCCAGATTTAATTTCACCCTTGAAGGCAGAAAATGTACTGTCGCATTGCATGTAGCTGTAGCAGCAGGTTTGAATAAAGGCTGGGGTAAGCTGTATGGATTGGATAAAGCTGTTGAAGCACCTGGGTTAATTAACCTTTTTCTCAGTGCTGGAAATCTGACAAGCTTAAAGATTATACAACTGTTGATTACTGGACCTGTTCTTCTAAGCTTCACCTGCATTGATGGATTTTGAAACAGGAACAGGCAGGGCCAGACGTTTACTGGGTTTGTGGCGATGACAAGCTGAGATCCACTCTTCCGTCCAATTGGCGAGGCATGTGTGCTCATGAGATGTTAGCTTATGATGTCTCGATTGCATTTGATCCATTCCAGGAAAGTGGAATTTCCTCACATCACATGTCTAGGAGAGAAGCACCTGTTACAGAAAGCTTTGATGAGCATGTTTACTTTGACGTGATTGGTGTGCCACGTGGCGTCCCAGATGAATTTAAAGCTAGGAATCAGATTCTAGCAGGGGTTGAGTCAATTTTATTGTGGCCTACTATTAATAAAAATGTGGATTGGATTAATCACCTGTTTTATAATCAGCAGAGGTTCATCAACTACTCACACGACGCGTTGCTGGGCGTGGCCGAGCAGCTCCATACAACCTCCCTGGTTGCATGGGAAAACCGGATGGCTATCGACATGTTATCCGCAGAAAGGGGAGGGATGTGTGCTATGCTGGGGGGGAGATGTTGCACCTTTATCCCCAGAAACACGGATTCTGATGGTAGTGTATCAAGAGCTTTAGAAGGCATGAGAGTCATGAAAGAGGGCCTTGCTAAGAATGCGGGTGTAAATACTGATCTGGGAGGTCTGTGTAATTGGTTGGATTCTGTATTGGGCGAGTGGGAATCACTTGTTGTTTTTGTGTTTGGGACTTGTATTACAGCATTTGCAGTTTTCTCTGTGTGTGGTTGTTGTGTCATTCCATGTATTAGAGGACTGGCGATCAGAGTGTTTGACAGAGCTTTTACACATCAGATGTTAGCAAAATCTCTGGGTGAATCGACAGGTGTGGACGAACCTGGTGCAGACGCCGAAAGGCAAGATGAAGGGGATGGAGACAGTGGATGTGGCGTGGAAACGCTTGATGACCTCGAGTTATATGAGTGATTGGACTGCAGGAGTATGGCGATTAACTTTAAATCACTTTGTGAATTAGGTTTTCTGATGTTTTTTTACTGTAACTACTCTCTTGTGAGTCTGGCAGTTCCATGAAAATTTAGGAGGGTCTCATCCCAGGTAAAGCAGAGAGAAAAAGGGGTTGATTTTAATTTATATATATATATATTTCAACAAATGACTTGTTTTAAATGTAAATGCACCAATATTATTTCGTTTTATTTTTCTTTCTCTAGATAGTTCATTTATGTGCTTTCAGTTATGTTTCCTTTTTATTTTTTGTATTCAATTCCAGTTCATTGATATGATTCAACAATATTTCATTTTTCATTTATTTCATTGTTTTGTTTATTCATATTAATCTATGAACGGGGGGGGGGGGGGGGGGAATTATACATTTGTTTGATTCTTGTATGATTTACCATAGCATAATTTATGAGCAGTGAGGTATGCCTAATCAGTACTGATGTTGAAGTAATTTTTTACATTTCTATTTCTTGTGGTTTTGTTATGAAGGAGTCTATTATTGTTGATATTACTGATCTGTTTTGTGTAACCTCTTTAAAGGGTCACTTTGGCGCTGGGCAACGAGTCTCGTTTCGAGGGAAGAGTACACGTTTTCAATTTGTGCTAAGATTTATTTTACTCGTTCATTGTGTACTTGACTGATTCTGCCTAAAAAATGTTCTTTTTCTTCTCTGTTTGCATTTATTTCTTAGGCATCCTGACTGATGATGAGCGATGCAGAAGGGCTACCTTGGGGGCAAAGGAGTCGCCACATTCTTTTTCACCCAAAAAGTCGTGAGATGACACTACCATAGCTTGGAGGTTGTTCATCTTACACCCCTGGGTTTTTTTAATGTGGTTTTGCATTGGGTCCAATAACTGTCATCAGGAGGATGCATAGAACTCATCATTTTGTTCAGAAGTTAATTTACTGTGACATATAATGCATGAAATCATTTGGTACTGTTGTTTTCTTTTTCTTATACTGCCTGTGGTAGTTTCAAGTGAGCCATTCTTAATTATTTATTTTTGTTGTGTTTTTGATTTATCACAGATATGATAAAAAGGGAGGACTGTTATGGAAAATTAATTATTAAGAATGATCTGTTCTGTGTATTTCATGTACTGATAGTTACTGTGTGCCAGCTCCTTGTGATATGGTGACCAATCTGATTATTTGACACTGTATGAATTTGGGTCAGGACAAATGCTACTGATTTAGGCATAGCAACTCTCTTTTACATCTAAGGATGTCCTGACATACATTGATTGTGTTACCACTATCAAGGGCCTGAAGCCTGCGAGTCTAACATTCTCATACCGAAGAAATGTTTTCTGATTTCATGTTGATAGGTGTCAGGATTACTGAACCTATATAGTTCTGTGTTTTGTTTTGGAAGGCAGGTCAGTATTGCAATTTCTTAGTTGACGCTGTACCTCCTTGCTTAATCCACCAAGTTTGCATTAAAACCTCCAAATATCTGAAGAAATCTCTCTCATCTCTTTTATTTTAGAACTTCAACCACACCCATTTTGTCTTTTATTTCAAGGTACTGAATATGTAATTGCAGCATGATCACCGTTCGCTATGTGCAGAGGTGGAAGTAATTGATTACAAATAATCAGATTGCTATAATTTATTTTTTTTGGGTACTTGTACTTTTGAGTAGATGTAAGTCTGTACTACTTTTACCTGTACTTAAGTATTCATTAATTCATATCCAAGCCTTTTTTTTAATTTTTGTGGCCATTAAGGTGATTTGATAGCAAACAAGCCGATGGAAACGGGGTCAAGAGGACAGAAAACAAAACAAAAGGATGTGAATGATTGATCTTTAATTGATTTTGAATGAATAATTTAAGCGGTTAAAAATGTATTTATGGATGTTAAATCAATAGTCGTGGCTCCTCATGTCGTTTAGTTTTTTGTCTGCTAGAGACATTTTCTGAATAAGGAAATAAAAACTTAAAATGAGAAAAATTAGGGAAAAATACTTGAAACCTTGTTGCTGAAGTGGAATGGATGACAAACTACTTTGGCTACATGCAAACAAATCCTTTAAGTTCCATATTTGTCACATAAGTTACAATATGTACATATGGCAAAAAAAAAAAAGTTTTTGTCACACCAAATAAAAAAATGTTAGTCTCACACACACAAGTGATTCCACAAAAGGGACAAAGTGTCTGAGAAATATTTACAGGTCTTTTCTCTGTTCCAAGACTGACACCATGTGTCCCATCAGATTAACAAGTGTGGCAGAGTTTTTGTCAAGCCGCTGAATGCTTGCCAAAATTGCAGTCGATGTTATGTTTTCACGCTCCATCTGTTGGTGGTATCGGTCGTCTGACTGCTCCAAATACTGGAGTATGTCTGAAACTGTGTCCCGCTTCCTTTTTCCTAATGTAACAAATCAAAAGACATATCAAACATGTGAAATAAAATTAAGTGTTTTGTGTTAAGTGTTAAAACAGAACGTGAAGAAGACAGTGATTTGAAAAAAAGGGGGGAGACCGCACACTCTTCTGTAGGACAATATTTCAATGGTCAACGTTTTCAGTCTGGGTGATGGCCTTTGTCAAGTTTCACATTAAAAAGTTAAACTTTTTTTAAAGTGTGAAACTTGACAAAGGCCATCACCAATGTCCCCTCTAATTTTTCAATTGTCTGAGCAAACACACAAACGCCCTGAGCGGTAACCTTTGACCACTGTGAGCAACATCAGGTGTGGTCATGGCAGCATCGCATCCATCCAGTTTACATAGTTTATCAAAATAATCAAATTAAAGCATTTACATTTCTGTGACAATACTTTTTAATGAAGTACATTATCCCACTTACAATGAAAATGACAAAGATCTTATTCATGACCTGTGTAATGTGTTAACACTATTGTAAGTATAAATATTTCATTGTAACTGTAGAGAAACATGAACTGCCAAGTAAGCCAAGCTAACTATGAACTCAAATTTGGAAAACACACTTAATATGTTTATTATAAAGGTCTGAGCTGGGTAAAAGTAACTCTTTGTCTGCAAAATACAGTATATAATCACACGATTATTCTGTATTTCTGCTACTCATAAACTGGTATTTAATAATCAATTTTCATAAACGAACATTATGAATGCATGACACTAGATAAGCACAAATCTGATTAAGGACTTAAATTTAACTTTATTTTTGTCGCCTGTCCTTCTCACGTATCCAGTGGTTGTACACGCTGTTGATGGCCTCATCTGCTCGCAGCTTTGACTTTATGCGCATCAGCTGATCCAAATGGTCCACTTCAAGACAATGTCTCGATGCTGTTTTGATACGAATTCATTAAACTAAAGCCTCTTTCACAGTCTGCGCTGGATGCTTGAAATGTAGCACAAATATCGATTGATTAGCTGCGTAAATACGTATGTGAATCGCATTATTGGCTGGAGCAGCCAGCCACTGGTCACTCAGTGACATAAATGTTATTGTCTTGAAGTGAAATCTTTTAACCCAAATGCAGAATCAAACGGCGAGATCAAACACGTTTCTGAGTGGAATAAAACGAAAACTTCTGATGTTTTCAGAACATTTTATAATCCCCCTTTTCGTTAAAGAAAATTCCACCAAAACACTACAGACTTTCTAAATAAATCAAGCACATTTCACAGCGCACGAACTTGGCGCTGTCAGCCGCTCTGTGGATAGACGAAAGTGTTCCGCTCCTATATAAACAAGAGGATCTGAGTTTGTGTCTGGATTAATTGTTTTTTTTTCACCTTAGTCTTATTTGCATACCCGTGTCTATCTTTAATCTGTGTTGTGTCAGTGTGCGGGTCTCTGCTGCATTGATATGACAATAACCATGGATAACGGGTTCGGGCGAGTGTGTGTTTTTCTAATTGGACCGGTGCAGGGCCACCACTGGAACTGTAAATCGGTGAATATGCTCATTGATTCATCTGTAAAATAGCACATAATTAATTATTTGTTTGTTGTTTTTTTCAATTCCGGTCTGATTTTTTTGTGCGCAGAGCAGATTTTCTGTGCGCGAAGACTGTGTCAGCAGTGCGCAATTGCGCAGGCGCGCATCTTAGAGGGAGCATTGGCCATCACCCAGACAAAACGTTGACCATTAAAATATTGGCATACAGTATGCAGGCTCCCCCTTCTTTTCACAAGTATTATATCCAGGACCTACACCTCCAGAAACCAGGAGTGTGTTTGTTTATCCTGCTATAAGACAGTGATTAAACAATGCTAGGGAGGTGCCCACAGCAATAATTACGTGTCAACCGTGAAAATGTCTTCTCCGGCAGTCTGGATTTAAATATGGTGGTGCTCTATTGTGTAGGATGTAAATCCCTCCCCCTTCCCCCATGACGTAGTGAGTGCTTGGATAGCTCCGCTTTGGCCCCCCACAAGAGTGGTGCAGAGTAGCACCCGTTTCTGGCTCTCGGAGCTGGTGCTCGCGGGAATGGAAAACGAAAACACCGGTTCTGATGGTGCGTTCTATTTGTCCACCGAACTCGGTTTGCAAGGTTTCCAGAATTACGAACCGGAAGTTGCAAATAGAATGCCCCCGAGGTCGTATATACAGCTCGTCAACTCATCGAGGCTCAGAGGACCCTGAGTTCAGTTCCAAAATGGCTACCACGAGCATCACACATAAGTAAACATTGTGGTTTTCTACAATTTTAAGCCCTTTTGTCTTTGTTGTAACCAAATGTAGAAGTTGTACACATAGCAGTGTATACGGTTACCATGTCGCTATAGTCTTATTAAGTGCTAAATACCGCGTAATAAGTCATTTTGTAGCTAGTGCAGTTTAAATTGGCTAGAGACGCTCCATGTTGCTATGACAACAATGCCGAGTCTTGAGCTACGGAATTTTTGCTTAAACAGCGTTTAAAACATTAATAGACTACAATCATATAAGATGAAACATTAACTTACATTCTCCGCTTGCTATCATCTTCTTCCATATTTTGATGATGAACCACAAACTTTGATATTAGCTCTCTGTACTCGTTCAGAACTAGCTAGCGCAACAGCAAGTTTCCTGGAGACATCCATATTTTCTCCGACCTGTCGTGTTGTGTGCAAAACAGAACGCAAAAACCCCGTCTGTAACTTGTTTTCCAACGCGGATGTGACGTCACTCTCGAGTTGCAAGTCGCGCTTACAAGACAAATAGCACGGGGCATTAGTCAGCACGGGAGCTCCAGCTCCGCCTCAGTGGAGAAGGGCTAACAGACAGTTCTCCCTGGCTCTGCCTCGCTCATGTCTCATTCTAACATGCTGAGCTATCTCTGTTAGACTGTTGGAGGACAGGCACTTTTCTTTACTCTGCTACTTTTCTCTTCTACAGCTCTCCAATTGCATTATTTGCTGTTATTTCAACCTTTAATGGATGTGTGTGCTCAAGTCTGCTTTTGAGTAAAAGTTGCTGAATGTTGGAAGTCCTTATTAATATTAAAGTGAAAGCAAAAAAGCATGGTTAATACAAGGAAAATGTTTTTTGTTGCTTCTAAAAGTTTCAATTTCAAGATGATTTTAAACTGTCAGGAAAAATGAAGCCCTAAAAACTTTGAGTAAGTATTCATCTGCTTCAACCATCCAGACAGGTGGGTCACATTTATATCATTCTTGAATTGTGAATTGTGAGGCCACACAAAAATCATTCCAAGGGCTGTAAATGGCTCTTGGGCCTCACTTTGGACAACCTTTGTGGTAAGGAAAAGCTTTTTGACATGTGGGCATCTTATTACTAGTTGCAAAGCAGGAAGGTGTATGTGTCCTTTTCAAATGCAAATGTCTTTGTTCTTATCAACAAATGTCAGCGGTCTAACAGCATCCTACCAATCTAATAATGTCTGCATATCTTGTATGAAAATTTTAATTCTTTTAAACCTATTCTGAATTATTTTTTTTATTAAAAAAAAATATTTACTGCATTTTGGGGACATTTGACTTAATTGCTGTATCTTTGCTGGACCACCATTTTTTGTTTTTTAATTGGCGGGGGATTAAAATGTCCATAAAACGCCTTGCAATGAGCGTTTGCTAATTTTACTGAGTCTTAAGGATAAAAACATTTAGGTTTCCCTAAAACTGCAGTAAAAACGTTGTTTCCACAAGTCCGCCTTAGCCCAAGAAATATATTTTTATTTTAGGGCCAGTGTGCTTATGTAGTCTTATTCTTAAAGGGAAAAAATACTTTTTCTAAATTCTATTTTTATTCCCTGTCCTTCTGCCTGAAATGGGTCATTGATTTATTGGAATGGATCTTTTATTTTCATTAATTGTGTTTGTGTTGATAAATGTGGGATCAAAAACTTTTCAATGGGACATTTCTCTTATTTGTCAACGTTTTGAAGCTTGGCTATTTTAAGCTCTTTAAGGAACTAAAACAAGAATTCTACATTTTAAACAATATCCTCAGGCAAATTTATGACAGTTTTCAACATGGACAATTTAGATAAAAATACAAAAAGAGGTGGTATAAATAATAGTCCATGCATGTTTT
The DNA here is from genome assembly GCA_963556495.2 of Valencia hispanica. Lineage (NCBI taxonomy): Eukaryota > Metazoa > Chordata > Actinopteri > Cyprinodontiformes > Valenciidae > Valencia > Valencia hispanica. The sequence continues at coordinate 31,492,840 of OY747720.1, forward strand.
TGGTATTTGGCCGTTCCCCTCGGAAATCAGCTCTTAAAAACAATACCCCTTTTCTTTTTTTTCTTAAAATAAAATCTAATGAGTTTATATACAAGCACTCTTTTTTTTGTAAGCAAAAGTTGATCAAGAGGTTTTGGGTTTTTTTTTAAAAGAGAGACTTTGTCTGAAAAATCTAAAAACATGAATTAAATATCACAGTAAAAACAGAAACAAAAAATGGTCCCACTTTTTCATTCCTAGACAGGCATCTAATTTTGTGACTAGTTATACTGGGACTGTAGGGAGCACCTGTGCACCATCAAAATTAAACAAATTTGAGTGAAATGTAGTAGTTGCTTTAATCTTCTAAGTCAGTCCAAAGTCATGTGGAATCTTAAGCAAACCAGGGGATCTGTTTCATGTTAAAACTTGAAAAGCACTCAGAGGGCGCAGACATTTCCTGAAAATCTTATCAAAATCCGTCCATAACATTTTAAGTAATCTTGCTAACAGACATACAGACATACAGCCAGATGGGCACAAAAACATATAACAGGTCAATTACCACCCACATAGGAAAGATGCATATAAAACCTGATGGACAGTGAGCTCTGAGGATCAGGGTTGAGAACCACTTCTCTATAGTCTACCTCTTTGCAAGTATTGCTGCATGCATTAACAATATTTTTCTTGTATTCACAGGATTCAGTCTAGCTTTAAAGCCGATAGGAGATTCCATTGACCCAGCTTTCTTGCTGTGACATCTGAAGATGGTCTGGAACTGAACATGGTAGAGATTCAATCAGGATCTGAGAGTCTGCCTAAGCACCTGGCTGAGTCTTGTGATCTCTCTGAAACTGGGAAGCAAATTACCCCAGAAGTCCCAGCTGATGGATATAACTACTCCACATTTAATATTAAAGTGGGTGGAGAAGAAAAGGTTCTGGTGACTTTTTCTGAATCAGTCCATTACTTCCACTGCCAATTGTAAAGAAATGTGCACATTTTGGACAAAGTCTGGAAAGTGTTTCAAAACTTTCTGACGAGGCTCAATACTCTGATGGCTCACTTGGACTAAGTATTTGCTTAGCCAAATATACTCATAATCAATTCAATTCAGTTTATTCATATAGCGCCAATTCACAACAGATGTCATCTCAAGGCACCTAACAAGAAGTCATTTCAATACATTTATACAAACATTCCAATCAGTTAAAAGGTTTCCTATTTAAGTTATCTCAGCAGATTGCATCAGTCATTGACGTGAGGTTGGGCCCCGTTGATGCAGTAAAATCATGACATAAAAGCCTGGGTGAAGAAAATGGTTTTCAGTTGTTTTTTTGAAAATCTCCCACAGAGTCAGCAAAGCAAAGCCACAGATTGAAGGGCTCTGTCCCTCTTAGTTTTTAGATGACCACGTGGCACAGCCAGAATGTCCTGCGCCTGTGGTCCAGAGGTCTAATAGTAGAAAGATCCCCGACTCTCAAGGTGGATTTTGTCGACTATGGAGACACCCTTGCTGTTCTTGACTCAGATATTTGCCTCTTTCCTCCGGAGGAAAGCTTCATCGAGTCCAGTGGGTTTTGGGATGAAAACACAATACACAGTAACCACAGAGTGTGACAAGATTGTGGATGATAAAGTAATTGAGAGATACTGGAAGTCATTTTCTGCAGAAGAGTCTGGAGTTGTGGCACAAACCAAAACTTCAAACCAAGATTTTTAAATCGGCAACAGCAAGCATAATCAGTGTCCCAGCTGGCCCAGGGGGCCGGTAAGGCAGAGCAGGATGTGATGTTCCTTCAGAGTCTTGGACCAGGCAGCCATTGTCTTGCTTTGTTTCCTAATGACAAGGTGTGGTACACAGCACTGGTAGTTTGGAAAGGCATCAAAACACCACATGTAAGTAAGTAAAGTTTATTTATGAAGCGCTTCTCACAGACAAAAGTCTCAAAGCCCCAAACAGCATAAATCGTAGTAAAAGTAGTACAAAAATAAAAGTAGTATTAAGTGTAGGAAGCAATTTAAAAACACACATAAGAATCCCAGTAAAATCATGACATAAAAGCCTGGGTGAAGAAAATGGTTTTCAGTTGTTTTTTTGATAACCTCCACAGAGTCAGCAAAGCAAAGCCACAGATTGAAATGCTCTGTCCCTCTTAGTATTTAGATGATTACGTGGAACAGCCAGAAGGTTCTGCGCCTGGCCCCGAAGGCCTCGAGCAGGACAGTGTTCTGTTAAAAGCTGACGCAAGTATACAGGATGCTGACCATTCAGAGCCCTGGATGTCAGAAACAAAACTTAAAAACGGATTATAAAATCCACTGGGAGCCAGTGAAGGGAGTATAAAACCAGGGGGATGTGTGCGTGTTTGGAGGTATTGGTGAGGAGTCTGGCTGCTGCATTTTGAATTACTTGCAGGCAACAGACTGATGATTTGTCCAGGGCGGTGAAAAGGGCATTACAGTGGTCCAAGCGCGATAACACAAAAGAGTGCACGATTTTATCCAGATCAGTTCTGGAGACCATGTGTCGAATTTTAGAGATGTTATAGAAATGTTTTGTTTGTTGACTATGGAAATGAGTCAGATGTTGATGTCCAAGACACAAGACCTTTGCCTCCGAATCTTCTGGAGAAGGGACCTCGGGTCTTTCTCAGTCATCTGTTTGGAATTGATTAGTCGAAGGGCTCCTGGGATGACCAACCTTATAATTTCTTCTACAATCTTCTGATTGATAAACCCTTAAAACTGACGGTGTGCAGTGTAGAGAGCCATTCAGAGAACCCAATTTCTCAGTAATTAGTGGAAATTGAATGTGAGGGAGTGTCTATAAATGCATCACTGCAGCGTCAGTAGAATCCCCTGACAGAAGAATACGGTGTGACCAAAGGTGTCAAGTAACGAGGTACAAATACTTCGTTACTTTACTTAAGTAGAGATTTTGGGTATTTATACTTTACTGAAGTAATTATCTATGGGCCTACTTTTTACTTCTACTCCTTACATTTTCACGCAATTATCTGTACTTTCTACTCCTTACATTTTAAAAATAGCCTCGTTACTCCTGTTTCATTAAGTCTTTTGATTCGATTTCATTAAGACGCAAAAAAAATAAAAAAAATAAATCTAAAATGCGCCAACTTGATCGAATTCGACAGCGGTTCGGTCATAATTTTAAACATCTACCATTCGGACACCCCGCTTGTATGCGATCCATTGCGTACTGTGCACATGGGTCCCGTTAACTGAATATTTTCCATATTAGTCCGTTTTTTTTTACAACGGTAACGGAAAATCTGAAGGATTCTTGTCATTTTGACAGATTATAATTCACACCCCTGACCATTTGGTGCAGACGCGCAGACATTTTTAGGTTGGAGTTAAAGCACGGAGTACAAGTAACTGAATCAATAAATTAATAATAAAAAGGTTTGCATGAAGCCATCTGAGCATCATCTCAGACCGGGAAGCTTTGGAACGTGATTGTTACCGGTGCGGCTGGTTAAAGACGTGCTTCAAAGAGCCCAGTGTTGTGCCAAACACCCGTGCAGAAAGAGCGCAGGCTCCGACATTTTCTGCTGCTGAAGCGATATGAAGCTAGGTTCAGAGAGTCTTTCCGACTTCTGATCACTTGAATCAGGGAAATGTTCCCAAATTTCAAAACTTTGGCTGAAGTGGAGCTTTTAGTTCCAGTCTCCAGTGCGTCAGCGCCGCTTCAGCCTCTAGAACCGTGGTTCTCAACTTGAGGTTTGTGTGCCCTAAGGGGGTCATTAGAGATCGCAGGGGTCTACACAATCCCGTCTGTGCTGATGTTGAGAGACTTTTGGTGATACTATTCATATATATATATATATATATATATATATATATATATATATATATATATATATATATATATATATATATATATATATATATATATATATACACACAATCCACTTCACAGTCCAGCCAGGACAACGCAGACATATGTTGCTGAGTTCAGCATGTCGGTGGTAGAGACTGTTGTATTCTACTTTTTTGGGGCTATTTTTTATTATGCAGTACATATGTTTTAAATATATCTTTAGTAAGCGTTTAGAGGTAATAGGCCTGTTTATATTATTGAGGGTAGTAAAACATGACTCTTTACCAGTATTTTATGGGGGTAAGGTTTTAAGTAAATAAACTCTTGGGTAAAGATATGAACTGAAAGCAGGGAGGATCGGTTATAACTCTAGTTCATGGTACGGCTATAAAACCAGGTCAGGAGACCTGGAGAAAATGTATGACTTGTCAAGATGTAGAAGGAGGAGAGAGGAGTCATGTGATATTTTCTTTGTTCTTCTCTAATAAAAATGGTACACCCTTGTAGAGAAGCGAGTCAGATCTTTTCTGGCTCCCATCTGCAGGTGCGTCCATTGTGAAACAGATATCTGTTGTTGTTGTGTGTGTTATTTTACTCTCTGTCTCTCAGTTCTGGGTCTTATTTTGAAACAGTTCCCGCCGGGGTTTTGGAGTTCGGCGCCCCCACCTCTCTGAGTAGAAAGTGAGTTGCAGAGCATATTATGGTACGAAGCCGACAAAATGGTGGAGGATGCGGGCATTAATTTGGTTTTGAGTTTTCTCAGGGCTGAGAGAGATTGAGTGTGAGTAATGAGTGTGGCATAACTGATTGATACATGTGTTTGTGGCATTATAGTAATTTTGTGTTTTTTCTTTGAGTTCAACAGAGAATTGGAGAGCGACTGGATTGATCCTTGGTAATCAACACCCGGGTGGTTTTGTATCAATCTGGAAAAGCGCTAACACCAAATTAATAGGTATTGATCGATTTAAACGTTCTCCATTTAATGTTGACGTGTTGTTCTTTCGGTTGAGGGCCGACCAAAGTGCGGACCAGGGCTTGAGAGATGGCCGCTCGCCTCCGGTAGGACGCTATCGGAGATTCTCCACGGCTGGCAAACGAATAATAGACAGCGCAGAGTGTGTGTGCTCTCTGTTGTCCGGGCGGATTCCCTTGGAGAGGCCGGCGTATCTTCCAAACGCACGATTGAGCCACGTGAATTGGATTGTGTTTAAAGGTCCGGCTTTAGGTGGCTTCGGTAGAGGTTAGTGTTTGATGAAATTGTAAAATTGCTGTACTTTCTTTCTTTCTAGTGTGAGTGTGTGTGTGATTGGAGAAAGTGGAGGTTACGGAAAAGAGCTACCAAGTAGCTCTGTGCACACCGGCCTCATATAAACTTCTCATTTAGGGGAACTAACCGACTGAATCTAAAACCATAATTCCTCTGCGAATCTTAAACGCCTAGACAATGCCCGCGCTTTTTGTATAGACAATAAGCGTAGAAGCTTGACATTATAGAGGAATAAGGGAATATCATTTTCAGTCGGCTAAAGTACCACCATAGCTAGTTTACGGCTAACACACAGTGTGGATGAGTCTCGCCTGGAAATAAAGGCGTTCAACCTTGTGCAACTACGTAAACACGTCTAAAGCATTGTCTAACACATATATATAGGACTGTTATTATGGATAACTGGTAGTAAACTCTTTAGAATATATATAAAATAACTTTTTTATTGTAACGGAGCGGTCACGTTTGGCTTCCGGTTGAGCTAGGTTGCTCATGGTTACAGCTAATCTCTGGTAGCTTAGCTTCCGAACTGTATTTATTTGGCTCGGTTAAACAGTCATTCGAGTATTGGTGGCGAAGTGTGGTTTTGTTGGAGGCATTTTGTTTTTGTCGTTGGTTGGTTTACTTATGAGTACGGTTTGTTAAGTTTAGCATCGTAGTGAAGAATTAGCCATCTGTGCGCCGGCGTATTCATTCCGCGGTGTGACCCGGAAGTTCTGTTGGGCCTGACTTGATCCGTCAGTCCGGCGGAGTTTTTTTTTTTTTTTGAGCAAACTGTTGACGATTTTGTGTTGCAAAGCGAGTTTTAAATGTATTACTTTCGGTATATGTTTTAATGATAAATAAAAATTGCTTTATATTGGGAGAATTCTATTTCTTCGTGTGATTCGCCGAAGTGTACGTCCCGGGTTTTGGCGCAAGCCGGACTCTATTAGGAATTCTTTGATTTTTAGACGAAACGGCAATAATCTCCGTATATAAATAAATTAATGATAAGATAAACAGTGCTTTATAAACCTTTTTAGCTTTCCTTCGTTTCGGCTTTGCCTAAAACATTATTGTTAGGTAATTGTTGTGGTCTACCTAAAACAAGTCACACACAAAAGTCGGAGATAATTTAGACAATAAGCTCTGCAGAGGTAGATGTGGTTCAATCAGTTCTGCAGAGGGAGACCAGCAAAATACAGTAAGGAATGAGCCAACCGTCTGTCTGTTCTCAGCTCCTCGTCACTCGTCTCCCTCTGATCTCATCACTGGTCTCAAAGGGTCTCACCTCTGCAGACTCTCTTTATTTAGTCACACTTCATTAACATATTAAAAGAACAGGATGTCATGCACAAGAGCATGTGGCTGAAACCAAAATGACAAAGGAACCAAAAGTACATTAGAACTATGTGATAAAAAACACCCTAAGAAAATAATAATACACCATTATTATTTTTCCCTAACATTTCCCCCCTGAAATGTGGTTTTTAAATGTGATCACGAACAACAAAAAGTTGTAAAATAGGTAACAACTCTAATAATATAAAAATATAAGAATCATAAAAACCAGACAACAAAAGGTTGCAAAATAAGTAGCATCCCAAATTCAAAAAAGGTAATAAGACATATAACAAAGAAATTGCAAAAGTAAGTAGCAATTTCAAAAAGGTATTTATGTGAGCTTCACCTAGACATCATCCAATTAATCGCTTCCTGAACAGTAGTTTAGATTAATGGAATCATAAAAGGTTTTTACACATGTTAATTACACTTCATCTTCTTCTTTATTTCTATCTTCATCTTCAAGCCTCTGATTAAGAAGAGAGTATTGGACCAATGTGTTAGTTATCATCTTATTCATCATTTGTTTTATACATGGAAGAACACAACTAACAAAAATGCAGAAAAGTATCAAAATTACAATGAATGGCATAGCTATTTTTAAAAGAACCTGATACCACCTGCCAGTTGTCAGCCAGGCCATGAGATCCCATTGTCCATTACTGCTTTCCTGTGATTCTAAAAAGTCAGTTAATCCCTGCACCCGGTCACCAATTACAGTACAAAGTCCACCTTCAGAAGCAAAAAGAGTGTCCAGAGCTACCCGATGTTGCATCAGCATGGTCTTCATCGCCGGTTTTTCAGGATCGTTGGCCAGCAGGTTGGACATTTCAGCAAGGATGTCTGTGATGTTTTCCAAAGTCCACCAAACCTCGTTCATCCGTTTTGTCAGACTTGCAACTCCAACAGGTGGGAACATGGTGTGGAAGATTCCTTTTGCTTCACTGTAGAGAGGTTTTCGTCCACCATTGTCAGAGAACGGGTTGAACACTTGTGGAGGGTTGAATTCCCGTTTATTCAGCTCTGTAGGTTTAGAAGGTGCTCCGTTTTCTGTTATGATGTATGAGGAGGGTTGCAGTCGAGCCAAACTACATGTGCCACACCAATCCTTAGGTAGGTAGAGGTAGAAAGTGTGACCACACTTCCAGATGTATCCGTCAGGCGTTCCCAGGCCAAATTGGGATTATTTAAGGTGGTTGGGACAGCAGTCATCGATGAGACTTCTTCAGAATGGTGTGGGATCCATGAACAGACATAACAGCTGGTATTGAAACCTAAACGTTTTGCAGTCAAATTAGCTATTTGGTACCAGGTGTTCTGGAACGCATGGTGGGTTAGAATTTTAGCTCTTTTTTCCTTTGATGTCTGGGCGTCATTAGGTGTGAGGAAAAAGCAGTGGAATAGAGGCAGGCAAACTGCCAGACAGGAGGGGAGCCAAACTAGTTTCATGTTAGCTAGAGGCAAATAAGAGGACTAGCCCTCCAAAACAGAGGTTTGACCACTAAGGGGACAGGGATGCTGTTCTGCTGGGTTTGAGACCAGAGGCCCTATTGGTCACTCTGTCCTTTGTAGCCCAGACTTCCCCACTGTCCCGTGTCTAGTCCCCTAATTGCCTTTGCAATTTGCAGTGTGAGATGTGTATCCACGAGGGTCTCTCAGCGATTTTCACAGCCGTGGGCGTGGTCAGCAGGACTTCAAAAGGTCCTTCCCAGCGGGGACTCGTCCAGTTCTTTTTAATCACTTTGATGAATACCCAGTCTCCAGGTTTGATTGGCTTTTCAGGATCCTGCAAAACAGAAGGAGAGATAGGCAGATTGTGTGTGCTTTGCACTTCTTTGGCTAGGATAATTATCTTCATGTAATCAGCTAATGTGATTTCTTATACATGTTAGGCATGTTTTGAAGAAATGTTTTAAGTATGCTTCCAGGTTGTATGTTGTAAAGTGTTGCTGTATTATTGATACCATCCCCCCTGTTGAGGCATGGCAAGGCCCATGGCTCACAAACGCAGCAGCTTTAAAAAGTGATTTGGGTAGGATGGGTTTATTACGAACTTCATAAAGTCCATTTTCGTTTAGAATGGCACCTGTTGTTAATAATTCCTCAATTACTGGTTGAATTCCTAACTCTGCTTCCACAGAGAGGGGATATTGTCTTACTCTGGGTCTAAAATGTGATTTAGCAGTTATTTGAACGGGAGCAATGGATGAGAGTAGGCCCATATCAGTGGGGCTTTTAGACCATAATGTGTCAGGGACTTCTTTGAGTTGCTTTTCTTCCTCTTCAGTCAATAAGATGGTTTCTGCTTCTGGTCATTCTAATGTTGCAATTTTGGTTGTGCAGTGGAGTGGCATGATAAGGGGCAGTCTATATAAACCTGTGGATTCACTGTATTGCCAACTATCTTCTTTATTTTCTTGCAAAGTTTTAAAATCTGTGGTATTATTTGCTTTTCGCACCATATATCCCAAATCTTTCCAACGTGATTTACTGCTTTTTGTCAGGGATATATGCGGATCTGTAGGCAAATCAAAGAATGGTTTAAGGCTGGTAGGCAGTGTTACTGAGGCAGCTGAATCAGATTTTCCATCAGTAATGATGTATGAGGTGAACACTACAGCAGGTGAGAGTTGCATAAAATAGTCTTGGAACTTGGGATCAGGTTCAGGCCTCATAGCCATAGTCACATGTAACTGTGATGTAGGCATAATTTGTTTGTCGGGTTCAGGAACTACCTTCAAAACTGTGTCCATCATTGTTGTTGTATCTTTAAGGTTTTCTTTAGGTTCAACTCGTAAAGAGTAGTACAGACCGAGCCCCTGTGGTCTATGAATTGTATTTAGGTAAATGTCATCATTTCCTGTTCTCACAGCTCTCATGCCGTCTCCCACTGGGATAATTGAGATTTTTAGGGCTGACATTAAGTCTCTGCCTAACAAATTGAGTGGACATTGTGGTGAAATGACTATTGAGTTTTTAGAACTTAACCTAGTTTTTGGATCTGTTATTAACACTGGTTTAGATAAAAATGAGCGAGTAGTGGCACCATCTGCTGATTTTACCAAAATGCTTTCTTTAGATTCTGGCAGATTAACGCCAGAAGAGATCACTGTTCTGCAAGCTCCAGTATCACAAAGGAGCTCTACTGTTTGTTCATTAACTTTAAGTGTTATGTAAGGCTTCTCTTTCAGAACATTAAGTAATTCCCAGGCGCCACAGCAGTCCACCACCTCATTAGAGGCGGTAAAAGTATCTAGTCGTTGCTGTGTGAACCGCGAGTGATCTGGGGCAGTTGAACCCTGTGTATGGGTCTGATCTCGCCCTATGCCCCCTCCTCGGCCTCTGCCTCTGCTACATTGATTTGAAATGTGGCCTACTTTCCCGCAGATCCAACACGTGGGGGCAGTGTGACCACCTTGATATCTCCAAGACCCCTGTGGTGTCTTATGATGTGTATTCCTTTGTGGTCTAAACCCCCTTCCTTTGTTGTGGTTATCACTTTGATAATAAACTTCCCCCTCATCGTCTTCAACCTGAGTGTGAAATACCTGTGTGTCGGAGTCTGGAGGTTTTGGTTTCTTCCCCTTTCTTTCAATGACACCTTCTGCAAAACGTGCATTGGCCATAAGGGTAGTAAGGTTGCATGTTTCCCATGTCAGAAGGTGATTTTTAATCCAATTAGTGATAGTGGGGTGAAAACTATGTAGCAGACCATTACAGAAATGCCGCATATATGGAGTTTCATCACCATTCTCTTTAGTTAGGCCACTATGGGTATCATGTTCCTTTTGGTATCTGTATTTAAAATCATCTACAGTTTCCCCAGGCTTCTGTTTTATGGAGGCCATATGCCCATAATCTGGTTTCTTTTTAAACTGTGTACGAACTTTATCCGCTACTGCATCGAATTGTTGCTTTAGTGCCCCCTGGAAATCATTCTGAAATTGTAACACAACTCCGGTATCATCTCTTCCTGTGTAATTTCCAGCTACATGGTGCCAGTCTTTCCCCAGCGATGCAGCCATAGCCTGTCCTAATTCATGACCGTTTAACCGGTAGGATTTGACCACATCAACCATATCCTCTGTCCATTTTTTTGGATCCTCCTTATGGCTAGTGATTTGTTCTACAACCTCTTTAACGTCTTTAAGTGACCATGGTCTAAAAACATATCTCGGAGTACCATCGGCAGATGGTACTTGAATCATAGAGTTGATATTTATTGAGTCCTCTGGTTCACTCTCATAAGATTTATCCTCAGATTTTTTTGGACCTGACTTTGTAATTCTAAGTCTTTGTTTTATTGTGGTACCATTTGTTTTTTCTTCAATTGCAAATTGATCTCTTGGAACAGGAGGATATAGACCTTCCCCTAAAGCCCCCCGCTGGTCTGCTGGGGGTGCTGGTGGAGGTGCATAAGGTTCTCCTCCAACAGCCCCAGGGGGGTCTGTCTGAGCTGTAGGTGGTGGTGAATAAGGGGGAGGGCACAGTGTGAGCTCGTCACCTAGCTTTTTCATAAGAAGAGCCTCATCTTTAGCACCTTTGCTCTCTTTTCTGTTTTTTATATTTTGTTTCCTTTTCTCTGTTTCATCAGCCCACACACGTGCTATTTTTAACTGTGTCTGTTTAAGTTTTTTCTTTTTACCTTTAGCAATAAGTGTTTTTGCTTCAAGAACACATACAAGTTCTTTCCATTGGCTTCCTTTAAGCTTCCCATCTACTTTATACTTTTTGCGCCATTTTGTTAGAAACTGAAGATTTTCGGGGTTCTTTTTATACATATATTTTGAATCGCCTTCTAATTTGTCGGTGGAAACATCGTTTCCCATCTTTGCGTTGTTTTTATATAAGACTTAATGGGTTCTATTAATTGGTCTGGTAAAGTCTGTTGTTAGAATACCAAATAGTTCTATGGGAATAACAACAGTAATTAATATTAAGGTTAAGGTGAATGAAAAAGCAAGAACTATGAAATTAGTCTGTTGATGAGTTAAAGCTAGTGATTTATTCTTTAATTAATTAAAGTAATCTTTTTTTGTTTTTGGTCATTTATTTGAGATTTTTTTTCTTGTACTCAATTTCTGCTAAAACTGGATCGTATAGTTTTTACTCTAAGTGTCTCTCTTGTGCAACTACATTGAGCCGTCTTATGGCTTTCCTAATCTAAGGATGTGTTGTGTAACCTATAAATCCACACAGAACGTCTCTTGTAGTGCCCGTTCAAACCGTACGTTAACACCGTTAGGTTTCAGGTTGGACTGGCATACATAAAGATTATGTCCTGTGTCTAATCTTTCTTATACCCACTTAGGGTGCGGTATTTCGTTTTGATTCTGCTGTTTGTGTTTTTACTTCCATACACTGGCGTGCTTTATTTCCCAGCGAGGTGGATTGGTTCGCAAACCTAACCCGTTACAACCGTATATTTTTCAAGGTGGTCAGGTTCGCAGACCTGTACCGTTACGCCCTTTTTCAAGGTGGACCGGTTCGCAAACCAGGTCCGTTACACCCTTTTTTTTTTTTTTTTTGTTCAAATTTTATTTTTGAAGGTGGTCAGGTTCGCAGACCTGTCCCGTTACACCCCTTTTTCAAGGTGGACCGGTTCGCAAACCAGGTCCGTTACACCCTTCTTTTGTCACTAAACAGTTACGGATCAACACCTGATATTTTATCAGAGAGGCTAAAGCGTTCTTTAGGCCCAAACAGCAGAATATACCCTGACTATCTTAGAATTTGTTTTGTTAAATGTAAAGGTGCACAAAAAAGACGTACTCACAATGTTTGCCCTATGCGAGTGACTCAAACCGAATCGATCGCACGGGAGCACGCGCAGGGGGTCCTCGTGGAAGTTATGCAGCCGGCCAGTGCAGCAATTCAGCGATCTGGATGTGAAAAACAGCCCTTCGACGAAAACCACCTGCGGAAGTACTCTGTACGTCGGGTCTCGGCTCCAAGATGTTAGGTAATTGTTGTGGTCTACCTAAAACAAGTCACACACAAAAGTCGGAGATAATTTAGACAATAAGCTCTGCAGAGGTAGATGTGGTTCAATCAGTTCTGCAGAGGGAGACCAGCAAAATACAGTAAGGAATGAGCCAACCGTCTGTCTGTTCTCAGCTCCTCGTCACTCGTCTCCCTCTGATCTCATCACTGGTCTCAAAGGGTCTCACCTCTGCAGACTCTCTTTATTTAGTCACACTTCATTAACATATTAAAAGAACAGGATGTCATGCACAAGAGCATGTGGCTGAAACCAAAATGACATATAAAAAGTACATTAGAACTATGTGATAAAAAACACCCTAAGAAAATAATAATACACCATTATTATTTTTCCCTAACAATTATTAAGGTTAATGTTGCATGACTAAATAACACATAAACCCCTTCACTATAAAAAGAAATAAATGAAAATTAAATAAATAAAAACTGTGCCTGCCTTTACTGTTAACTGCATTAATATTGGGATAAATTTGGGCCTACGAATTGATAGTTTATCAATTAAAAGAAATAATTTACAGAGTTAATACAAATAACCTACTTTGTTAAATTTTAATCCATTTTGGATTTTGTTACGAATTTTCAATGGCAGCCGAATATAAATTACTCCCTGCTCCACAGGGACAGGAGTGGCGCACTTTAGATGCCCAATTGTTAGTATACATTTCTAAACTATATTCTGTTTTAGTTGATAAGCCCGGTAAAAAAGATAAAAACCAGTTCCAGGGCCTTATGACGGCCATCTGGGCTCGTCATGGTGCCCGAGGGGATGATAAGCGGAGTCTCTCACAGATGTGTTTTGAAGAAGGAAAACGTTTTGCAGATAAAGCTAAAACAGCAAAGAGCATCACTGGTGCTAAAATGAGACACTTAAAAGCTGAGAAAATGTGGAAAACATGGGGTTTAACAGGACAGGGTATTGATCATTTGTGTGTTACTGCAGAAAATAGTTTTTTGGCAGACCATACTCCTTCCCCGTACCAACCTATGTACCCCATGTTGACGACCTCTGGTCAAACACATATTTCATGGGGCTTGGAGACAGACAATGGCCAGATTGTACTTCAAAACACGCAGGGTTACGCACAGAGTTCACCATCTCCTTGTGAGCCATCCCCGGTGGGCATTACTCCCCCCCTTCCTTCAAGCAGTGCAGTGTTGCACTGGAGTGGCCTCCCACAGAGGTCTGTAGCCCATAAACCATTGACTAAAAAACCACAGGGTGATCTAAAGGTAAAAGATGATGGACAAGATTATAAATTGCGTTTTGAAGTCACCGGTAAAGGGATTGTAGAATACACTGGGGAGGAAAAGCGACAGCTACTAAAATTAGTTAGCAACAAAGTAGAACAGGACACCGATAAATTGTTCTTGGCGTATAATGCTAAATTGATGGACGAGATGGAGCAGCACGAACACAGGTTAACTAAAGTTCAGGGACAGATGGATGAGGTGCTGCAGGATCAGGAAAGATTAGCATCTGTGGTAAGGGGGCAAGCTGCAGACCTTCCAGGGAGTGCCAGCCCCAGTCAACGTGATGAATGTGCAGCAGTTGTACAGATCGACAATATGCAGGCGTTGGTGGATAAGGAGAGTGAGGGGCCATTTAAGTATACCAGATCTAAGTTACCACTGGGGGCATGTGGGGGCCCTGATTTAATGCTTCCTTTAGTGGGAGCATCGGATGGTTCAGTAATTTACAAACCATGGAAGATGGCTGACGTATCTGCCATCATTCTGCAACTCCCTGCTTTGACTGGTGGAGGAAACTGCTGGATAAATAAATTAAATCAGCTGACTTCAGGGCAAACCCTAGCGGTGGGAGATTGGAAAGCCATTATGGGTAGGATGTTGACATTGACAGATTATAATGAGATGATGCTCCAGTGCCAGGTAGCACATGTACTTGATGAAGCCCCATTCACGCATCATGCACATGATCTTGCCGAGTGGGTCAGAAGAAAATATCCTACTCCGCCCGCGTCTAAAATTTTGAAATTTCCCTGGTCAACTGATGTTACTCCCGCAGAACATATGGCAAAATGTAAAGATAAATGGGTTGCTGTTACTGGGGAACACCCCCGAGATCCGGGGAATAATCGGATTTGGTTTAGAGAAGCAGTTTTAGCAGGCATGCCAGAGTCTGTTGCTACATTAATGAAACGGAATCCTGATTCACACATTTATGATCAGCCTACATGGGAAAGACACGTAACATATTATTTACAAGACGTGCAAGATTCTGCGTTAAAGGACGCTGAGGAGAATAAGAAAATGGAGACTGCTTTGTTAAAGCTACAGTTATAAGACGCTCAGAATAAATTGACTGACTTGTAACAGTCTAAAAAAGTGAAGCAGATGGTGGCTGAAGCAGCACCTACTGTTGGATCAGCGACAGTGCTGCCTTCTTTTCCTGTGATGTATGCTGGAGCTGCGCCGAATCCGCCATTTACTGCTCCTTATAGGACATGGCAGCCCCGTGGCAGGTCGCGTGGCAGGGCCAGGTTTGGGGATTTTAGAGGCATGGGGAGAGGGCAGCCAGGTGCTAACGGTTGTCGCAGGTGTGGCTCCAATGAACACTGGGTGAGGGAGTGCCCACACCCACAAGGGGGCGCTATACCTCCCGGTCAGCCACCTCTACATATGGCTCCGAATCAGCATATGGCTCCTCCCTCCTATCCAGGAGGACAGAGTGGGCCTCAGTATTGACAATGCCCACAGAGTACCTTAGTGAGCAGGATTAAGGGGGATCCGATGCTCACAATAGACGTACATGGACATTCATCGCCATTCCTTGTCGACACTGGTGCTACTTTCAGCACGTTGGACAGAGTTTTACCAGACGTCAATTTTTCTGGGAACACAGTGTCTGTAATTGGAATCTCTGGGGCTCCAATGATTCTCCCTGTCACTCAACCATTGCCTGTTTCAGTGGGAGATCAAAGACTATCACATCCTTTTGTCATTGCTCAAACCACGCCTGTCAACTTGTTAGGCAGAGATCTGCTTATCAAACTTGGTGCTTCGATCCTATGTGCCCCTGATGGACTTATGGTGACTTTTCCGAATGGACATACGCATTGCTGTGACACCATGAGTGGTCAATTTTTGCTGAAGGATGACACTTCACAAGTGGCTGATATTTTCTGGGCCAGATTGACTACGATGTCTGCACATGAATCTTCTGCGGCTGAATTTCTGAGATGCTGGAAGCCTTGGCTGCTTGAACTCCAGCCTTTTGTTCCACCGCCTGATCCGTTCCATGTGACCTTCCTATATGAGAGAGGCGATCCTACTTTATATCAGGAACAATTTGAAACAGAACTTGAAGGCCAAAGTTGGTCTGTGGCTTCGGGTCCATGCTTTGTGGGGAAAGAGGGTGTTGCACTGTATGCTGATCTGACTTCAGAGCAGCATAAATGGTATATGATGGAAGCTGAAGCGCTTCCACACATATCGCTTTTGTTGCATCCGAAACATCAAGCTAAAGATTTGGGGGGAATGGTTAAAAGGGGAGTTGAATTAAAGGATTGGGTTCCTACCCAGATACCTTCAGTCTCTTTTTCTCCTTCTACTCAGATGTACAAAATAGACACGCAGCTCTCAGATACTACCATTCTGGAACATTTGCAGCTTTCTAGAAATCATGGCAGAGAAAAAACAGATCATCCTGATGCAGTGGAGGCCTTAAAGGTCGTGCCTGACTCTTTGTGTTCAGATGGTCCCACTGATGTCGGTCTAGTGCAAACCACACCCATCACATTTGAGATGAAACATTCTGATCCAATCTGGCGTTCGCAGTATCCACATAAACCTCCGGCTGAGGAAGGTATTGCAGACACTATTGCAGGCTTACTTGAAGTTGGAGTTTTAGAACCATCAAACTCTTCATATAACACCCCTATTCTTCCTGTGGAAAAACAAGGTACTGGTAAATACAGAATGGCACATGATTTGCGTGCTGTCAATGAGGCCCTTAGAACCCCTCCCATTTCTACACCGAATCCGTATACAGCTCTGGCATCCCTGACTCCTGATTTAAAATGGTTTACCTGCATAGATTTGGCTAATGCATTTTTCTGTTTACCGCTCCATCCGTCTGTCAGGGATATTTTTTCATTTACATTCAGGGGCAGGAAGCTACGTTATAGTAGGCTTCCGCAGGGCTTTGCTTTATCTCCAGGTATTTTTAATCAGGTGTTGAAGCAGTCATTAAGCACTGTACAGCTCCCTCCAGGCTGTGTACTGACCCAATATGTGGACGATTTACTTTTAGCATCCCCTACTGTTGAAACGTGCATAGAAGCTACTCTAGTTGTGTTGCAACATTTGGGAAAAGAGGGATTCAAAGTCTCCCGCGATAAGCTTCAGTTGGTCAGGCAGGAAGTCCAGTTCCTGGGGCGAAGGGTGACCGCTCAAGGCGCTGGACTGACTGACACCCACAAGAATGCTATTTTGGCTCATTCTAAGCCTCTCACTGTTAAATCAATGCTGTCATTTCTGGGACTGACAAATTTTTCCAGACATTATGTGCCTAATTACACAAACCTTACCACACCACTCAGGGCTCTTGTAAATGCTCATGGTATGAAAAATCTACATGCTAAATTAGAATGGGACATACCAGCTGAGGAGGCATTTATTAAGTTAAAACAGGCTCTAGCACAAGCAGCTGATTTAGCCACTCCTGACTATACATGTCCATTTTTTCTTAACACATCAGAAACAGATGGGGTGGTTAATGGGATTTTGTTTCAGAAAAAAGGTGGTCAGAGACACATTCTTATGTATCTTAGCATAAAGCTGCAAGCTATTGAAATGAGACAGCCGCCTTGCACTAGACATGCAGCAGGAATTGCACATCTAGTGGAAAAAACATCACACATTGTCAGGGGTTATCCACTTAATATTTTGACATCTCATGGAGTCATGGCATTGGTTAATTCTGAGACGTTTACTCTTTCTACTTTGCGTCAGCAGCGGATTAGCAGAGTTTTGGAGGCACCAAACATTATTTTTACGCATGAAGGAATAAACATGGCTGACCTAATCACCACCTCTGGGGAGCAGCATGACTGTGTCAGGCTGAATTCTGTTGCTCAAAAAATACGTCCTGATTTACGGTCTGATCCCTTACCTGCAGGTTTTGTGCTCTATACAGATGGTTGTTGTTTTAGAGATGCACAGGGGCAGTTGAGATCAGGTTTTGCAGTGGTTGAGCAAAATGGGGATTCACTACAGACTGTCGTTTCAGGGAAGCTGGACGGCAAGCAGAGCGCACAGCGTGCTGAGATAAGGGCTCTTATTGAAGCATGCAAATGGGGAAGAGATAAAGACGTCACGATTTACACTGATTCGAACTACGGGTTTTCTGTTATACATTATGAATTACCACAGTGGAAAAGAGCAGGTTTTGTTACTGCTACTGGTAAGCCTATACAGCATCATGCAGATATTATGGAGCTTTTGGATGTTGTACAGTTACCAGCAAACCTCGCTGTTCTTAAGTGTAAGGGTCACAGCAAGGCTGACACTGTTGACGCGTGGGGAAATAGTGCAGCAGATTTGGCGGCGAAAGGAGCAGCAGGTTACCTGTCACATGTCCACACGCAGCTGATTGTCACGTCAGCACAGGAAATGTCAGACAGTTTTGCTGAGGAAGTAAAGTTGGCACAGCAGGCTGCTGCGTCGCAGGAGATAGCTGTGTGGAAGGATAGAGGTGCGATTCTTTCTGATGGCTTTTGGCGTGGGCCTGATGGCCGTTTGGTTTTACCTGCCGCGTTAAAACCCACCCTTTTTCAGGAGGCTCATGGTGCGGCACATGTGTCATACACTCAGATTAAACGTATTCTTTGTTTTTGGTGGCATCCCTTCCTGCCACATTTAATTAAGCGTTTTTTGAGTGAATGTGTGGTGTGTGGTCAATTTAATCCTAAGCCTACTATCAAGCCAGAAATGGGCGCCTTCCAGGACTTGTGCAGGCCTGGCGAGGAGGTCGTTATCGATTATACAGATATGGTGACCCCTGTTAGAGGTTTCCGTTACCTGTTAGTGATGATTGATCCACTGACCTCGTGGATTTCAGCTTTTCCTGCTAGACGGGAGGATGCTCAGACAGTGGTGAAATCTTTGATTAACCACTGGATTCCGTGCCATGGCTTTCCGACTAGGATCAGGTCTGACAATGGCACACATTTTAAAAATAAACATCTCCGACAGGTTGAGGAACAGATGGGAATAACCCACAAGTTCGGTACTGTTTACCATCCGCAATCCCAGGGCGTCATCGAGCGGTCTAATTCAACTTTAAAGTTAAAGCTGGCGAAGATTTCAGCTCAGACGGGACTTAATTGGCTAAATGCGCTCCCCATTGCTTTGATGGCCATGAGATCATCTGTCTGTAGAACAAAAGGTCTCACTCCTTATGAGATGTTAACCGGCAGAATTTTTCCTGGTCCGTGGGCTGGCAGAGAACCACAGGTTTCACCGCACCCTGACCCGGACCCTCGTAGTGATCATCAGCAGCTGAAGGGCCTCGTCTCCTCCTTCCTTCCGGCTCCCCGTGACGTGCAGGGACCTGCGGTGTCTCCTTCCGAGGCTGGGCGCGTTTGGCTGAGGGTGTATAAAAGAAAGTGGCAGGAGCCCAGGTGGTCTGGCCCGTTCCAGGTTGCTGCTCGTTCAACCCATGCTGTCCAGCTGCGGGGAAAGGGTTCTACTTGGTTTTACTGGTCACAGTGTGCTCCTGCCCCCGACCCCCCTCCTGTCCCTCACGCTGCAGCAGCTCTCTGCTGACCTGGGGGAATCTCTTTGCAGTGGGTGGTGTCGGTTCTGACTAGGCGGTGTCGACTGCCGAAGCCAGGAGGCGGGGCCTGGCCCACCCAGAAGATTGGTTGGGGTTGCTGTAATCATCCAGTGTAATCTATATGTGCAAAAATTGGGCGAGATAAGCAATTTGGACTTGCTTTTCTCGAAGAGGGATTATACCGAAGAGAAAAGATCGCAAGAAATCAAACACATTTCACAGCAGGTTTTAACCACCTCACAATCGGTGGGGGAAGCTATTGGAGGCGTGGCCTGTCTGTGCATTTGTGTTTATTGGGGGAAATGTTCAGTTAATGAAGTAACTGTCATTTCAGTGAGGGCGATCTGCATAAAAGACAGTAACATTGGGAAAAATAAAGAGTCCACTGTACTGAATCATTTCATCACTCTGGTAGCCGCCTGCTGCCAGAGAAATAAACAAGAGCGAAGACTAGAGAACAAAATAATAAAGACTGAACACTTATTAATCATTTTTCTTGTATTTTACAGGTTGTTTAACCAATTTTTATTTACAGGTGCAGATTGTTAGACAGTGCCTAAGAGGGTGTCAAAGAATTTTTAAGTAGTTAATTTGTAGGATTTTTTCTTAATATTCAGTTTTTACGGTTTTATAAAACTTTCTAGTAATAAGCTAAAACATTTTAAGGGGTGTTTAAAGTATAATCAGGTTGACTGACTACTAATTTTTGTTTTACTTATTCTTTTTTTCATTATGATGTGGTTTTTGTAGGATGTTTTTGGGGTTGGTGACAATTGCTAGAGTTTGCTTTGTACTAAAAGAATATTGAGAATTAGGTTAAAACATAAAAAACAATAATAATAAATTAAAAAAAAAATAAATATATATATATATTGCTTAAAGGTAAAGATAAAGAAAAAAACAGACACCCTTCTTTTTTGGATAAAATAAACATAGGATCACACCACAGACAGAAATATGCATCTTTGGGGCAATAAGAAGGTGCTGTGCGCCACAGGTTTTTGCATGGTGTTATTGGTCAATATTATCTTTTACTGTTGTGGTGAATGGCCCTATAATAGTTCTACAAATCAAACGCAGGTTGGAGTTCACTCAATTAGACAGAGAAGAAACTTAATGGCTAAACCATCTCCCTCTTCACGGTGCGGCACTTCCTAGGCACATCATGGATTTTCTCAATTTTGTATACCAAAAGGACGATCTGCAGTGATTACTATTCCTTTAAATACATTGGTTTATAAGGGACAACAAGCAAGTAAATATAAAACCTACCCCTTGTGGTACGTAACAAATGATCAAAAAGATACTAGTTGGTCCACTTTAATTGCTGATCCTTTAGGATATGACTGGAGAAGGTATACCACTACCGCTTTTGCAAAACACATGCGTCCCTTGGTTAAATTGGATAAGACTGCAGATAAACTACTTCTTACGGTTAATTTAACTAAGAGTGATCTCCTCCCCTTAAAATATCTCCAGAAGGGGGAAGGTTGTACTCTCTTTATAATTTGGGTTTATAAAGGGGGAAAAGATGTTCAATTTCCTATTACAATATGTCAAGACTCTCTTAATGTTTCCACCTCAGTAAGTCAAAATCAGGCCTCAGCAGCAAGAGGTAGTATAATTAAAGAAGAACCATCTGTGGACGATTACTTTGAAATGATGACAGGAGTGGGAGGCTCCACTAATAATTGGTTGCTTATGGTAGAACATGCAGGACAAGAAGCGAGACAGGACTGTGTTGTGTGCATGGGAGCCCGACCTGTTCTCAAGGTGGTCCCTGCACCTTTTGAGCTCAACACAACTTGTCTGGTTTCCCTGCTATCTAGTGAAAAACCAGTAAAAGATTGTAGTAACTGGGAAAAATTATTTCCTATAGCTGATAACAGAGCTACCCCACCCTTCTTTGATAGTAATGTCGCTCCAAATAATTTTACTTGTTTCAAAAATGGTAAGCCTGGAAATAAACTAATGGGTTCAGTCAACATTACATATTGTAATTCAATCCTAACTTTCCTTAAATCTTTTCAGGCTCGTGCTGACATCTGGTGGTGGTGTGGAGGAAAAATTCTCCGCTCCATTTTACCTAGTAATTGGAAAGGATTGTGTGCACCTGTTACATTAATTATGCCAGTAGCAATATTTACTTATGATCCCACAGGAGACCAGACTCTTCTCACTTTGAATAATCATGTTAGAAAGAGGGACTTAAGCCACGAAGATGATTCAACTTATATTGATGCCATTGGAGTTCCTAGAGGTGTTCCAGACGAATATAAATTGGTTAATCAGATCTCAGCAGGATGGGAATCAAGTATTTGTTGGTGGTGTACCCTGAACAAGAACGTGGATAGAATAAACTATATACACTATAATGTACAGAAATTAGCTAATAATACTAGAGATGGGTTTGAGGCTGTTCACGAGCAACTTAAAGCCACCTCCTTAATGGCCTTTCAAAATAGAATAGCGGTCGACATGATCCTGGCTCAGAACGGCGGCGTCTGTTCCCTCTTTGGTGATCAATGTTGTGTTTTTATTCCTAATGATACTAATGCAGACGGTAAATTAACTAGGGCAGTAGAAAGACTCAAAATACTTTCAAATAGGCTAAAAGAACAATCAGGTGTAGATACCTCAATGTGGGACGATTTGTTAAATAATATGTTTGGTAAATGGAAGACTCTGGCAATGTCTATAATGGTTTCTTTAGCAGTATTTGTGTCAACTATGGTGTTATGTGGATGTTGCTGTATTCCTTGTATACGTTCATTGCTCACAAAGTGTATTGAAAAAGCTGTTGGTGATAATATGCAAGGTCAATATCTGTTACTCCCTCACATGGAGCCTGAAGGAGAAGTACAGAGGAGTGATCAATCTATTTGAAAATAGATTGAAAGAGGGATTTGTTGTATTCTACTTTTTTGGGGCTATTTTTTATTATGCAGTACATATGTTTTAAATATATCTTTAGTAAGCGTTTACAGATAATAGGCCTGTTTATATTATTCAGGGTAGTAAAACATGACTCTTTACCAGTATTTTATGGGGGTAAGGTTTTAAGTAAATAAACTCTTGGGTAAAGATATGAACTGAAAGCAGGGAGGATCGGTTATAACTCTAGTTCATGGTACGGCTATAAAACCAGGTCAGGAGACCTGGAGAAAATGTATGACTTGTCAAGATGTTGAAGGAGGAGAGAGGAGTCATGTGATATTTTCTTTGTTCTTCTCTAATAAAAATGGTACACCCTTGTAGAGAAGCGAGTCAGATCTTTTCTGGCTCCCATCTGCAGGTGCGTCCATTGTGAAGCAGATATCTGTTGTTGTTGTGTGTGTTATTTTACTCTCTGTCTCTCAGTTCTGGGTCTTATTTTGAAACAGTTCCCGCCGGGGTTTTGGAGTTCGGCGCCCCCACCTCTCTGAGTAGAAAGTGAGTTGCAGAGCATATTATGGTACGAAGCCGACAAGACTCAGGGAAATGCAGCATTACAATATATATAGGCAACTAGTCATCAGATCTTCCACTCCTTTAAAACACTTATTAATGCTCAGTAGTCCACATATGGTTCTTTAATGTAATTGCATTGCACTAAAATGAATACATTTTAATGGACATATATGCAGCTGAAACAGGTAGCCTAGTGTATCCCAAAGGTTTCAAAATTAAAATTTTTATGTAACATTATAATAATTATGGCCTTTCTTTTTTGGGGGGAGGTTTGGCTTAAGCTTTATTCTTTAATGTCATTTTTTTAAATTGCATTACTTTTACTTTTATACTTTAAGTAGTTTTGAATCCAGTACTTTTTTACTTTTACTTGAGTAAAAAACTTGACTTGATACTTCAACTTCTACAGAAGTGTTTTTAAACCCTAGTATCTATACTTCTACTTGAGTATTGAATGTGAATACTTTTGACACCTCTGGGTGTGACAGAGAACCTTTAGAGTTATACTACCAACTGATCGCAAGGTCAGCTCAGTCAAACATGCCCCCACCTTGTGCGTCTTATTAGAGGAATGTGTGTACATTCAAAGACTGAAGCAAATCCAGAAATACGACAAGAGGTTTTATTTTTATTTAGTTATAACCCTAATTTCTTCAAGTGTCGATTTGTCAACATGGAAGATCCAAACAAACTGTCACGACTTGCAATCACAATCTCATCCAAGAACAGATCAATGGAAAAGCCTTTTAGGATTGCTTATTGCAATTTATTCTAGCCTATTAGAGATTCTACAAAAATTAAATAAATCTGCTCATGAAATTAAAATTGAATTGAAAAGCCTATGGTTGTTTTTTACGTTGACAGACCTCATGCGTTTGATTCTGCAGAGGGTCTCAAAAGATTTGCTTTCTTTGGTCAAAAAAGACAAGACCTTTATAGAGGTTCAGATCTGACAGGTTGAGAAGGGAACAGGAATTACTTTATTTAGTAAAAGTTTTGACTTTTGAGTTAAAATGGGTGTTAATCAGCTTCTATATTTCAATTATGCGCAATTTCTTGTGCAATGTAGAGAAATAATGACTGGTAGAGGGGGAAAAGGTTCATTATCACCTTGCATTATTTTACTGGTGGTTTAGAAAACAATTTACCTCTGATATATATATATATATATATATATATATACATACAGATATATATGCGCCTGTGGTACATATATATCTGGCTGTTCCACTTTACATAAATCTGAAAAGTCATGAATATGTATTCTGCCCCACTGAGTTGATATTTTCTTTGTCTCAATAAGATTTGCAAATCTACAGAATGAAAATGTTACACCTTTTTGCAATAAGCTTAAACTTAAAGTATTAAACTCGTAGTCTAATTGGACGGAAAGTATTGAAACATCAATTTGTCTCGTCACATATTCCCAATTGCTATTATACAGGGGTCTGTAACCTGTGGTCCTTTGTTTTAGCCAAATTTAGATATAACAACTGCAAGTTTTTAGCATCTTTTTGGTCCTTGTATTGAATACTTGCCTTAAATTACCAGTACTTAATTACTAAAAGTCTTCATCAGGTTGGAGACTAGATCAACCCCCTGCACATTTTTACCATCTTCGTCCTTTCTCTTTACAAACATGTCGTTCTTTGGTCTATCGTTAAACAAAATAAAATCTATAAAACTCGTGGGGATGTAGTGTTGTTTTTTTCTCACAGCATTGTGTGATGTAAAAATCTCAGCGCGTTAAGCAATGCAGGAGTCTGATCTTTCTATACAAAAGAAAATATCTAAGCCTACGAACTGACAACCAATTTCCCATGTTTTAATGTAGGCATTGGTGTGTGTATACATAGCCTAGAAAAAGAATCACTAATCTGTTGGACGCATTTGAAACGCGCCCCGTTTTCCATGGCCTGTTGAGCAGGTGGGAGCATTCCCTCAGGTGAGAACTCAGCCATTTTGAATTCAGAGGCCGTTGCTAAGCAATCTTAGAGAAATGACAGAGTTGCACCATGCTTGTAGCAATGGGAGATTATGAGAAGGTAAAGGAGATGTTAACACAGCAGATATGCTGTCCCAATCAGAAAGACATCAACAGGAGCCACAAAACCCCTTTGCACTGGGCATTAAATAAAAACTATCTACGCACAACACCCCATTATTTTTGCAAAAACATTAGCAACTAAAAACTTAAGAAAATAAAGAGTTCCAGTGTTCCTATGTGGAGAGAGGAGAGCCTTCTTGAAAGACCACCATCTCTGCAGCAATTCGCCAATCAGGCCTGTACAGTGAAATAGCCAGATGGAAGCCACTCCTTGGTAAAAGGCTCGTGACAGCCTGCTAGGAGTTTGCAACGAAAAAAAGAATAAAAAAAGAAAATTCTCTGTTCTTATGAGACAAAGACTGAATGCCAGACATCCTGTTTGAAAGAATCATGACACCACTCATTAGGTGACCATAACCATTTCTACAGTCCCTTATGGGAAAAACACATGTTTTCATATGGGCAAAATAATTTGTGATCACATGTGAAAAATCTGTTTAAAAAAAAGAGATCAAGAAAAGCATGTGACCGCTTATGCTTTGCACACATTTCCGGTGTGAATTTTGAAAATGTTCATGGTAATAAACTGTGAAACCCATTGACATTCACATGGGATAACGTGTAAACCACATTTGAAACATGCTATTTTCCACATAAAATCTACATGTGAAAAAAAAGTGTGAAACCCATGTGCAATTACACGTGAAAAATATCTGAAATCCATTGTAAAATCATACAGGTGAAGTCAATGTGCGCTACACATGTGGTTCATCAGGTACCACAATGGATAATGTGATCCCACGTGAAGAACATTTTCAACCCATATGACTTTTCCATAAGGAGTGAAGCATGGTGGTGGGAGCATAATGCTGTGGGGATGTTTTTTAATTGACAGGAACTAGGACACCAGTCATGATAGAAGCAGAGAAGAATGCATGAATGTACAAAGACATCATGGTATTGTGTTTAGAGTTTTGAGTACAACGTACAAAGAAGTACATCAAGTGCAAAAAGATGCGTGTTTTGGTTTCAGTTGAATCGATGTTAGAAAGGCAGGAATGTTAATAGCCCGGCTTATCTCGTCAATAAGTAAGTAAGAAAGAGGACACTGGACAGTTGGCCGTGGGACAGGAGCGGTCAACCAAAGGAAATAAATGGGTAAGGCAGTCCCTTTTGAATAAAAACTGCTATATTGAATATTCCAAAACATAGCTGTCTCATGACTGACCTGAAAGTGAATAAATAAGGGGTATTTGTGTGTTGAAATTTGCTCTTCTTCGGAGGTGCTCTCTCCCAGGTTAGTCCTGACGAGGACTGACTGGTCGCGATAGGATCGCAGAGTGGGACCGGATCAGACCCGGGAACTGAGGACTCCCAAACCTGATCTGGGACGTTGGACGTCCACTGGAGTCTGGGACTTCAGGTGCAGTAGAGCAAACGTGTCAGGGACACAGCATCAGGCTTATAATAAAGAATAAATGTTACCCCTAGAAATCAGAAGTTAGGATCAGAAGTTAGAAGTAAGGTGTGAAAGTTGTGGATGGGTGTGTGAGAACAGCGAATGGAAGATGTCACAGAAAAACTCTCTCCTTAAGATTGAGTTATTGCACTCTGTGACATTTAGGTCTTCATTTAGGAGTTGGAGAAAGGGAATCTAAAATCCATTCAGACCTGTGATTAGAACACCCAGCAGGATCCCGCTCGAATAATTAGTATTTGAATAGAAGCTTGGATCGTGGGGACTGAATGAACGCCAAAATAGGCATTTTCCCTAGACACAACTCATTTTTGTAACGGTGAACGTGATATTTAAGCTATAATGTCAGAAGAAAAGACCAGTAAGCCCAGGTCGGCAGGACCTGGCAAGCGATGGTTAACGTTGGATCAACAGCTGCAAAAATACTTACAGATTATACCTAATATGGCAGGATCAAAAAGTGAGGCAGAGAAAGCACAGAAGAAAGCAGCAGAGTCATTTAAGAAGATGTGGGAGAGACGCGTGGTAACAGGAAGTGACAGATGGTGTTTGAGTCAAATGTATTTCGAGGAAGAGAAGCATTTTAAAGAGGAAGCAGAGAAAGCATGTAGATTGACTAGAAAGAAGGGTAAATTAATCATAAAAGCAGCTAAATGGTACACACATGGGGTTTGTGGACAGGGAATAGAGCATTTATGCAAAGAAAATGACCCCTCCCCTTCAGCACCACCTTCACCCCTGGTCCCTTGCGATCGACTCGGTTTGAATCGCTCGCACAGGGGGGAGATTGTGAGTACCAGTTTGTTTTTTTGCACCCTTATTTTAAAAAATGTCTAACTAAGACAGAGAGGGTATAGTTCTGCTGTTCAGGTTTAAAAGACGTTTTAAACCTCTGACTAGGGAGTCAGGTTTGAGCCTTCCCGGGATAAAATAGGGACAAAATAGGAATAAAATAGGTATAAAACAGTTGATTATATGGGAAGGTTGTAACGGATTAGATCGGTGAAATCTAAAACCACCTCAGAGGGATATAAAGAACGCCACTGAAGGCAGTAAAAATACGAAACAGCAGAACTCAAAAATAAAAGTACCGACCCTAGGTTGGTATAAGTTAAGCAGGCACACGATATAATCCTTATGCATGCCATTTCCTCCTTAAACCTGACGGTGTTAACGTACAGAGAGAAAGGCATTCAAGGGACGTCCTGTGCGGATCTAAAAATTGTACTGTTCTTAGATTAGAAAAGTCTATTGACTCAAAGTAAGGGTACATGAAACCGGAACATAAAACTATACGATCCTTAAAACAATTAAAACAAAAACAAAAAATAAATTGGAACTAATGCCTGATTTTATCCAAAAAAAAACAACGTTTCTTATTGCGTGTTTTACTATTATTTTAATTGTAATAATCGTTGTAGTAATTTTAGAATTATTGGGAATTATTCCTGCAGATTTCACCCCACCAATTAACAAAACTAATTAAAATGGGTGCTGCAGAGTCTGCCTTCTTAAAGGGGGATCTCAAATATATGCACACAACGCATCCAACGAGTTTAAAATACATAAAAAGTTGGCAACAAAAATACAAAGTTGATGGGAAATTAAAAGGGGACCAATGGGACATTTTAGTCACCCAATTGGAAGCAAATGTTGCAACCTCCACTGGCAAAAAGAAAGAAGTGAAAGATGATCAATTGCGAATTGCTAAAATATGGGCTGCAGAAACTAGGACCCATAAAGCTGCTATAAATGACAAAAAGAAAACTAAACAGGGTGGAGGCGACGGCAATGGCACTTTTTTCCTAAAGAAATTGAGTGATGAGCTTTCAACTCTGCCACCACCCTATGCACCAGCACAACAGCAACAGCAGCCAGCAGCTGCCCCACAGGCCCCCCTTCCACCAGACCCCACTGGGGGTCCTCTTCCAGACCAGTCATCTGAATCTGAGTCAGAGGAGGATGTTGAGGAAGCCTCTGCCCCACCGCCTAAACCGTCTAGGAGCAGGAAACATAATAAAGGGAGAAAGAAAGGTGACAAAGGCAAAAAGGGAACTGAATCTGGCCCGTCAGGACTCTACCCCATGGTGGAAGTTCCCCGTTCAGATCTAACCCAACCACGGCAATATGTTTTTAGGCCATGGACTTTAAAAGATGTTAAAGAAGTGGTTGAGCAAATAACCCCTCACCGCGATGATTCAAACAAATGGGTTGAAGACGTGATTGATATTGTCAAATCATACAAATTGAATGGCATAGAATTAGGCCAAGTTGTGGCAGCAGCTTTAGGAAAAGATTGGCATGTTGTAAGAAGCGACTATACTGGAACAGATCCACAAGGAGCAGTGCTCCAGTTTGAGAATGATTTTGGTGGCGATTTGAGAACACAGTTTGATGCACTGGCAACCAGAGTGAGGGGCAGATTTAAAAAGAAACCTGATTATGGCCATATGGCATCAATCAAACAAAAACTAGGTGAATCAGTGGATGACTTTAGGTTCCGTTATCAGAAAGAACATGACATTCACAGTGGACTGGACCGCAATGATGCTGATAATAGCGCATATCAGCGACATTTGTGTAACGGACTACTTAATAGTTTTTATCCTACGATTACTAATTGGATTAAAAATCATCTCCTCACCTGGGAAACATGTAACTTGATTGATCTGATGGCAAATGCTAGATTTGCAGAAGGAGTGATGGAAAGGAAAGGTAATAAGCCAAAGCCTCCCTCTGGCCCCTCCGCGCAAGTTTTTTATGGAAATGAAGTAGAACAGGAAGTGTACTATCAAGGACCTCATTGAGGAGGTCAGAGACACAGTGGTAGGGGAAGAGGTGGAGGATATCAGGGTAGATGGCAGGATAGAGGATCACAGGAAGTAGGCCCCACATGTTGGGTGTGTGGGGGCAAAGGACACATTTCTCATGAATGTTTCGGTAAATCAAACAGGGGGAGAGGAGGTCACAGAGGAAGAGGAAGAGGAGGATATGGTCCGTCCCCAAGAGGACCAACAGACCACTCTCAGTTTAGGGATAATTTTCGGGAATGACTAGCTTCATCACCTGTTGAGAAGACTGACAGTGACGTGATCGTAGATTGTTGCGGTGCTTGGGAATTGCTTAATGTGCTAAAAGAAAAACCTTACGTAACTCTTTACGTGGACGGCCAAAAGGTAGAGTTCCTATGTGATACAGGAGCATGTAGGACTGTAATTTCTTCAGGAGTAGAATTACCTAGGAGTAGAAATACCATTTTGGTAAAATCAGCAGATGGAGCTACTACTCGCTCCTACCTGTCCAAGCCCATTTTCATAACAGACACTCACTCAGGAAACAGAACTAGAACCGCAGTAGTTCTGTCTCCAGAATGTCCTTTGAACCTACTGGGAAGAGATCTGATGTCAGCATTAAAAATATCCATCATTCCTGTGGGAGATGGTATGAGAGCAGTGAGGCATGAATCTGACTCTGATTGTTATTACACTCAGGGTGTACCAGGAGGACAGGGAGTGTATTACTCTCTGCAGGTACATTTTCAATATAATATTGAAGAGATTACCTACTTTGTTCAAACTGCCTTAAAAGCCACAACAGATCCTGATAAAAATATCATGCCCTCCTCACAACTACATGTTACAATGACCCTAAGATCAGGGCCTGATCCATCCTATCAGGAGAAGTTTATGCCAAACACTCCAGTGTTTGTTCCCACAACTTATCTTATCACAGATGGAAAATCATGCTCTGGTGCATCAATAACATTGCCCACTAACCTGAAGCCATTATTTGATTTACCCACGGTGCCACACATTTCTTTGACAAAGAGTATAAATACCCGATGGAAAGATTTGGGTTACATGGTCAAACTAGCAGGTGAAGCCTCAGACTACAAACCAGTTCAGCTACAAAAGGAGGATAAATGGCAATACAGTGAATCAACAGGCCTATACAGACTGCCACTTATTCTTCCGCTGCAATGTAGCACCTCAATACAGTCATTAAAATGATTAACAGAACAAATCCTCTTATCAGAAGAAGAGAATTTGAACTTAAAGATTTACCTGAATCTCTTTGGTCAAGAGGACCTACAGATGTTGGCTTACTGACAACTATTCCACCTGTAGAAATTAAGCCTAAATCAAATTACAGACCTAGAGTTAAACAGTATTTATTGTCCCCTGAAGCTGAAACAGGAATATTTCCTGTAGTGCAAGATTTGTTAGCAGCAGGAGTGATAAGAAAATGCTCTGACTCACCCTGCAATACACCCATTTGGCCAGTAAGGAAAGCTGATGGACAGAAGTGGCGAATGGTGCAGGACCTCAGAATGATCAATTCCGCGGTCCAGACCAGGGCCCCAAATGTTCCTGACCCACACACATTGCTTAATTCTCTGCAACCAACTAGGAGGTTCTTTTCAGTCATTGATTTAAGCAATGCGTTTTTCAGCATACCATTGCACCCTGATTCACAGTTCTGGTTTGCTTTCACCTACAAAAACATGAAATATACTTTTACAAGGCTTCCACAGGGCTATGCTGACAGTCCTACCATTTTCACTGAGGCCATTGCTAATTGCTTAGCAGATTTCCAGTGTTCTGGAAAGTCCCAAATGTTGGTTTATGTTGATGACATTTTGATAGCCTCAGATGACGAACAATCCTGCAGAACAGACACATTGGCTCTGTTAAATCATCTCAGTAAAACAGGAAATAAAGTAAGTAAAGACAAACTGCAATTTGTCAGACCCATGGTACAGTACCTTCGTCACACTCTATCAGGAGAAGGACGTCAAATACAAACAACTAGGAAAGATAGCATTTTAAATGTACCTAAACCCCTGACTAAAAAACAAATGATGCAATTTCTTGGACTAACAAACTACTGCAGACAGTATGTTCCCCATTATGCAGAAAAAACTCAACCTCTTTCTGACTTAATTCATACTCAGCAAATGAATATGTCTGATAAAATTCAATGGTCTCCGGAAGCAGAAGTGGTTTTTCAAAAAATAAAACAAGACATTCACTCTAGCACAACCCTAGCATTACCAGATTATGATAAAATCTTTACACAGACTGTTGACTGCAAAAATGGGTTAATGACCTCTGTTCTCCTACAAAAATAGGGGGACAAACAGCGCCCAGTAGCTTTCTATTCTAAGAGATTAGATCAGGTTGCTTTGGCTCTTCCTGTTTGTGTACAAGCGGTTGCAGCGGCTGCTTTAGCAGTTTCATGT
This sequence comes from Valencia hispanica, assembly GCA_963556495.2. Classification (NCBI taxonomy): domain Eukaryota; kingdom Metazoa; phylum Chordata; class Actinopteri; order Cyprinodontiformes; family Valenciidae; genus Valencia; species Valencia hispanica. The sequence goes on from OY747720.1 coordinate 31,524,283, forward strand.
TCCACAGATGTGGTTTTATACCACTCACTTGAACTCTTAGTTCCTCATGCGGTTGATGTGTTGTTACTACAAGGGAAGTTGGGCCTGCTTTCACCAGCACGCTACCTCAACTACACAGCACTTTTAATATCCCAACCACACATTACTATTCAGCGCTGTAACACCATTAACCCTGCTACTTTACTACCTACATTAGATGATGGAGAGCCTCACAATTGTGTTGAAGCCACTGATGCCTTGCAGTTACCCAGACCTGACTTAAAAGACACACCACTTCCTAATGGGATAGATTGGTTTGTAGATGGTTCAAGTTTTAAAACGGACACTGGACAAACATGTACTGGTTATTCTGTTATTCAACTCCCAGATGGGATTGTTGAAGCAAAATCACTTCCTCAACACTTCTCAGCACAAGCTGCAGAAATAGTTGCTCTTACCAGAGCTTGCCAGCTAGCTAAACAACAAGACTTAACTGTATACACAGACAGTCAGTATGCCTTTTCTACAGTGCACTGTTTTGCGAAACAATGGGAGCGCAGGGGAATGGTGACCTCAACAGGAAAACCTATCACAAATGCAAAGCTGTTAATGCAACTCTTGGAAGCAGTGTTACTTCCGAGTAAACTAGCCATCTGTAAATGTACAGCACATACCTCAGGAAAAGATCAAGTTTCAAAGGGGAATAGACTGGCAGACATGGTGGCAAGAGAAGCTGCTGAGGGCCACCACGGAGTTTCAGACATTTTCAGTGTTGATTGTGATAACAACTTAATCAGCCACACAGTGTTAAAAGACATGCAAACTCATGCACCTAGTGCTGAAAGGCAACTTTGGAAAACAAAAGGAGCCACCCTCAATGATGATGGACTGTATGTTGTACATAATAAACCTGTTTTACCTAAATCCCTTTTCAAGGCAGCAGCAATATTGACCCATGGCCCTTGCCATGTGTCAACAGGGGGGATGGTTAGTATAATACAACAACACTTTACAACATACAATCTAGAAATTTTTGTAGATCATGTGTTATTTGTGTAAAGCACAATCCTCAGGGAAACATGAGACCAAAACGTGGCCAGTTTCCCCAACCAAACCAGCCTTTCCAAACTATACACATGGACTTTATTGAACTAACACAGAGTGGTTCCTATAAATACTGCCTGGTCATAATTGACGCATTTTCTAAGTGGGTTGAGATTATTCCAACAGCCAAAAATGATGCACTAACAGTGGCAAAAGCGTTATGCAAAACAATCATTGCCAATCATGGCATACCAGAGACTATCTACTCAGATAATGGACCACATTTTGTTAATGAAGTTATTCAAAACATGGCAAAACATTTAGGAATAGCGTTAAAAAATCATTGTGCTTATCATCCTCAAAGTGCAGGTCTGGTTGAAAGAAATAATGGGACAATAAAAAGCAGGCTAAGAAAATGTATGGAAGAAACAAAAAGGCCATGGACAGAATGCTTAGATTTAGTTAAACTCTATATGAGAATAACCCCAACAAATCAGGGATTAACTCCTTTTGAAATAATTTATGGTAGACCATATAAATTGCCCATTACTGCACCAGACCTACAGAAAGCAGATGAAGAATTAACCCTAGCTGATTACATGAGGAAAATTATTCAGACTAGAGAAGTACAAAGAGCACATAGTTTGCCTGTATCTTCTTCTGTGTTACAGGATCCTGAGAACCCCATAAAGCCTGGAGATTGGGTATTCATAAGAGTCATCAAGAAAAAGAATTGGACAAGCCCAAAGTGGGAAGGACCTTTCCAAGTTCTGTTAGCAACTCCCACAGCTGTGAAGATTGCCAAGAGACCTTCCTGGATTCACCTTTCACATTGCAAACTGCAGAGACAATTGGATTAATAGACGTGTGACAGGAGGAAGTCTGGGCTACAAAGGGCATTGGTACCACTAGGGCCTTTGGTCTCAAACCCCAGCAGAAAAGCAGTCCTGTCACCTAGTGGTCAAACCCTCTGAAAAGAGGGGCTATTAATCCAGTTGTTTTTCTCTGCCAACACCATGAAGATTATTACATTATCTGGTCTGACATTGCTAAGCTTTGCAGTGTTATGGCTTCTGATGAATTCATACGCTACCCCATTACGAGATAAAATTTTGTAATTAACACCCACCACGTTTTTAAGAACACCTGGTACCAAGTAGCTAATTTGACTGCTAAACGTTTAGGTTTTAACACTAGTTGTTATGTTTGTTCCTGGATTCCCCATCACTCGGAGGAAGTCCCTACGATGACAGCTGTACCTAACACTCTAAACAACACTATTTGCTTGTTGTACAAGTTAACAATTGACCACTACAATAGAAATTGTTCAGCCCTACCTCATTGTTGTGATCCTAACCATAACAGAATCTGGACTGAACCAGGAGACTTTTCTGAAGCTACTAATGCAACAATAGCCAGAGGAATCCATCTTTTGCGCCTCACTGGGAAAGACAATTTTTGTTTCTCTATAAACTGCACCACTGGGACAACTAAATCTCTCGGATCCTCTGACTGTGAAGATGTGTTCCCCTTATCCAATTTAAATGATACTTTCTGGAACACCACAACCTGGTTCACCCTCTATTTTCGTGGTGATACCACCGTTTCTATGCGATTTGCCACTCTTAATCTGACAGCTCTGAAGCAGAGGATTTCTGGTTTCCGTGACAACAGTCCTGATGGCACATACCTACTGGAAGTACCTTCACAAAGGGGCCTAGGAACACCTGATGGCTACATTTGGAAGTGTGGACATACTTTCTACCTTTACCTGCCTAAAGACTGGTGTGGTACCTGCAGTTTGGCTCGACTGCAACCATCCTCATATATCATCTCAGAGAATGGTTTTGGCAGATTATCATCATCAGAGCTGAAGAAACGTGATTGCTCACCGGTCCGGAAGTTCGTTCCATTCACTGATAATGATGGACATAAACCACTCTACAACGATGCTAAAGGAATCTTCTATTCAATTTTTCCCATGATAGGAGTGTCAAGCCTCATGAAAGCCGTGACCGAAGTCTGGTGGTCCTTGGAAAACATCACTGACATCCTTACGGAAATGTCTGATCTGCTGACAAACAATCCTGAAAAGTCAGCCATGAGAACTATGCTAATGCAACACCAAATTGCCTTGGACACTTTATTCGCGTCAGAAGGGGGACTGTGTACAGTGATTGGAGAACATTGTTGTACTTACATCCCATCTACACATGACAATTGGACTCTCATCCATGACAAAGTGCGAGGACTTGCTGATTTCCTGAAATCACAAGAATCACAAACTGTTCCCTGGGACTTTATGTCATGGTTGACCGCTGGACGTTGGTATTGAGTTCTGTTGAAAATGGCAATGCCTTTTATTGTCATTCTGATTCTATTTTGCTTATTTGTGTCCTGTATTTTACCATGTATTAAACACATGATGGCCAAGATGCTTACCAATACTATGGTCCAATATTTCTTATTGCAGCTACGTGAGGAAGAAACACCTGATGTGAAATAGGAGTATGCTTGTTAAGTTAATTTTAATGAATTCTACAATGTAAACTACTTTCAAGGTAGCCGTTGTATGAAGGATGTTTAAGAGTTAATTTTACAAGTATCTAGTTTTAACAATTACTTTTAAAATTATCCTTTATTTGGGTTACTACTATTTTTGTGACTCTTTGTTGTTTGTCATTTTTTATCTTATACATAGATCTGCTTCATATTTTTTACAGACGGATGTTTTTATTGTTTCTTTTACTAGAGTTGTTAAGACTGCATTTCAGGGGGGAAATGTTGGAGAATGTGATAAATGCAGTCTGTTCTTTTGTTTAACTTTGTGTGACAAGACTAAGGGAAGTAACTTTTAGTGTGGGGGTAAGAACTTTCTTAAGGAAATGTGCTTATAAGGAGCTGACTTTGCAAAAATATGCTGTCCAAACAGGATGCACCTACAAACCGTTAGAAACAGTTCTGCTGTGTGTTGTATGGTGATAAGATAAGACAATGGACAATGGGGGTGTGGTGAAACGGTTCAAATGTGTGAATAAATAGAAGCTGTGATTCTCAACATCTTTGAGACTCTGCTGGAATGGAACTCAGACTGGTGTGTCATTTCTGTTACTGCACGGTCTCCCTCAATTGAGCAAACACATTTCACATCTCCTCTGTGCGTGCTTTCCTTTCTAGGTTACCTGTGAATTCTAAAATAACCTAACAGTGGCATTACAAACAAATTTAGACAAGGAACAGTCTCAGTATTACATGATGGGTTCAGAAGCAGTACCACATGTCCCTCTTTTGTTACACTCCAAACATCAAGCTAAAGATGTAGGCCCATTGGTTAAAAGGGGAACTGAAACCATCGATTGGGTCCTTACCCAGCTTCCACAGGTTCTCTTCTCCCCCTCCACTGATATGTATAAAATTAATGTGGAGACCAGTGATGTCTCCATTCTGGAACACCTGCATCTCACCCGATTCCATGGCAGAGAAAAAACTGACTATCCCTTAGCCATAAAATCCCTGTCCCAGCTTCCAGACATCTTGTGGTCCTCTGACCCTACAGAAGTGGGGGTGGTACAAACCACTCCTATTACATTTGAGATGAAAATTGACTTCCCTATTTGGCGTTCTCAGTATCCACATAAACCTGCGGCAGAGGAAGGCCTTGCAGACACAATCATAGGCCTGAAAAAAGCTGGGGTGTTAGAACCCTTTAACTCAGCATGGAACACCCCTATTCTTCCGGTAGAAAAACAAGGGACAGGAAAGTACAGAATGGCTCATGACCTTCGCGCGGTCAACAGTGCCCTAAAGACCAAATCTATCCCCACACCAAATCCCTATCCTGCATTGGCATCTCGAACTACAGATTTGACATGGTTCACCATATTGACTTAGCCAACGCGTTTTTCAGTCTGCCCCTCGATCCTACGGTGCGTGACATTTTCTCTTTTACTTCTCGTGGGGAGAAACTCAGATACACTCGCTTGCCACAGGGTTTTGCTCTCTCACCAGGACTATTTAATCAGGTTCTGAAACAATCACTCCAAAAAGCAACACTCCCAGCTGGCTGTGTTTTAATACGGTATGTAGATGACGTCCTCATTGCAGCACCCTCGGCTGAGGTGTGCACTGAAGCGTCCTTACAGGTTCTAAAACTATTAGCCTCTGAATGTTACAAAGTTTCAAAAGACAAGCTGCAGCTTTTAAAACAGGAAGTAAGCTTCCTGGGTCGCAGAGTGAGTGCACAGGGCTCTGGCCTCACAGTCACCCACAGATCTGCTATATTACAGCATCCCAAACCTATCACGGTTAAACAAATGCTTTCCTTTTTGGGGCTCACTAACTTTAGCAGACATTACATCCCATCTTACACCAACTTAACTTCTCCCCTGCGTGCTTTAGTAAATGAACATGGCATGAAAAAATTGAAAGCACAGCTCAATTGGAGAGTTACAGCCGAAGAAGCGTTTGTCACCTCAAAACAGGAACTTTCTGCAGCAGCAGATCTCTCACTTCCTGACTACACCACTGACTTCTTTTTAGATGTTTCTGAAACTGATGGTGTGGTAAATGGCATCCTGTTCTAGAAACAAAGGGGGAACCGAAAGTGTTGATGTATGTCAGTGTTAAATTAGACACTACAGAACGCAGACAGCCTCCCTGCACAAGACATGCAGCTGGTATCGCACGTCTGATCAATAAAACAGCTCATGTTGTCAGAGGTCATCCATTACAGATCCTCACAACCCATGGAATTATGGCTCTAATTAACTCAGAAGCATTCACACTCTCTACCATCAGACAGCAGAGGCTTAGCAAAGGCTTACCAAACCTCACGTTTGTCCATGAAGGCATGGCTGATCACATGACTACTGACGAGATAAAAAATCTGTAAATGTTGTATGAGGGTTTAATTCTGTTGTGCATGTGGAAACACTTAGAAACAGTGAACAATCAAGAAGAATGGTACATCATGTGTTCCTTATGTGAAGAAGCTGTGACCATTCTATGAACGAAGATCTATGTGGGAGAAGTTTCATGGAAACTCTTGTTTCAATAAAGACTTTGAGCTGACGTAGATCTGGGCTCAGTTACTAGAACTGAGTCCAGCGAACGACGTCTCGCTGTTAATAAATATAATTGTTGTTTGTTGTTCTTATTGCTCCTTTTTACAGAAATGAACGAGCACGTGGGAAGGTGAATTGAGAGCCCAGAGAGCCAAGGGTCATAAATTAAATGGGTGTCTGTTCCTTTAAGAGAGGCTTTAGATTAGAGTGAAAACACCTTTCCAACACTACCTCAGGAGAACCACATGACTGTGTAGAGAAGACCAATAGGGACAGCAGAATCAGACAGGATCTTAAACAGGAACCATTGCCTGAGGGCCTGCGGTTGTTCACAGATGGATGTTGTTTTAGGTCAAACACAGGGGATTTGCTAGCAGGTTATGCTGTAGTGGAACAAAAAGCGAATGGTTATGAAGTAAGGAAACAAGGAAAGTTGGATTGTAAACAGTCAGCACAGAAAGCTGAAATCAGAGCTGTAGTTGAAGCCTGCAAATTGGGACAGGACCAGAAAGTGACCATTCTAACTGATTCGTCATATGCTTGGGGGGCGGTGCATATAGAATTACCCCAGTGGAAAAGGAGTGGTTTTCTGACCACCCACGGTCAGCCTATTCAGCATCAATAGGAAATGATTGAACTCTTAGAGGCAGTGCAGCTGCCCGCTGAGCTGCCAGTGGTGAAATGCAAGGCCACAGCAAAGCAGATACAGATGAGGCAGCAGGGAACTCAGCAGCTGATCAGGCAGCTAAAGTAGCTGTCGGATATCTGCCAGCTCAGGATTGGATGGTGACTCAGGTTGAGGATTTGTCGTTGGATATGGTAAAACTTATAAGAACAGAACAGGAAAGAGCTGTCCTCCAAGAAAAGTCTATGTGGTTACACAGGGGAGCAGTCCAATCACAAGGTATTTGGCGCAGTCCTGATGGACGCACTGTCCTGCCAGCTAACATGAAACCCAGTATTTTTGAGGAAGCCCATAGTATAGCATCTGTTGGGACTGCACAGATGAAAAGGAACTTATGTTATTGGTGGCATCCTTATATGTCACAGTGGATTAAACAGGTTTTGCATGAGTGTAAAGTTTGCGGTGAATTTAATCCTAAACCTACCATCAAGCCAGAAATGGGATCGTTTAAGGAACTCTCTCGTCCTGGTGAGGAAGTAGTGATTGACTACACTGATATGGGTATTCCTGTTAAAGGCTACAAATATCTTCTGGTTCTGACTGATCCACTGACTGGCTGGCCAGAAGCCTGGCCAGCCAAACGTGAAGATTCTAAGACTGTTATTAAGTGCTTAGTAAACCATTACATACCCTGGCACGGTTTTCCTCGAACCGTCAGGTCAGACTCTGGGTCGCATTTTCGTTCAGGTGACCTTAGAGCGGTAGAAAAACAGCTGGGATTAACCCACAAGTTTGGCAGTGTGTATCATCCACAGTCTCAAGGATCAGTGGAAAGAATGAACCAGAATTTAAAGACAAAAATTGCCAAAATAGTGGCACAGACTGGAGTGACTTGGATGGATGCCCTTCCGGTGGCCCTCATGGCCATCAGGTCCTCCGTGTGCAGGACTAAAGGCCTCACACCCTATGAGCTTTTTACTGGGAGGTATTTTCCTGCCCCACACACCCAACTACCGACTCTGACTGGACTGACTGACCACAACCCTGCAGCAGAATACCAAACCTTAAAAGCTCTGGTCACATCTTTCACTACTGCGCCTCCTGCAGTACAGGGTCCAGCCACGCCACCATCAGAAACGCCTTGGGTGTGGTTAAAGGTCAAGTGGCATGAGCCCAGGTGGAACGGTCCATACCAGGTGACGGCTAGAACAACACATGCAGTTCAACTGGAAGGTAAAGGGTCCATATGGTACCATTGGAGGCAATGCAGCACAGCACCTGAGCCAAGCCGCACCCTATCAGACGTAAGGAAAGACCTACAAGAACAACAGCAGTCCAAAGGGGGTGACAGCAGTTCTTAGGAGCTCTGTAACAGCTAAGCTTATAGCCCGGCTGCTGCTCATCTGAAGATTTGGGTTTATATGTCACTCGGGGTGAAGTGAGCTCTTCCTCGCTCACTTCAAAGGGAGTGTTACAAAAAGAGACTTTGACATTGTACACTCTGATAAAAATAGAAGCAACAAAAGAGCCTCTGCAGCACCGCACGAGCCCATGGCAGAGAATCCATGTTTAAGTCAGAGCTGATGCTTATTTTTAATTCTTAATATATAATCATTTTAAGTTTTGAATATTTGCTTGATTTTGAATATTCATTTTAAGGTTCTAAGAATTTGCTTAAGAAGTATAACTGTTTCTGTAATTTTAATTCTAACTATTTTATGTTCTAATAAATTCATGTTTTTCCGGGTAATATGGTAACTGCAAAGGTAAGCAAACTGAGATAAGGTCAAAGGGATCCTGGGGGCATGGTACGACCCCTAGTAGAAGGTATTACAGGTTTTGCTAAGAATAAAAAGGACCATAACATTTTACATTTATATTCTTCTATATTTTTACAGTTTAAGATTGTAGCTATCTAAAGGGCCTCATTGTGTTAACATTTTTTTTTCCTTATTATTAAAAGAGGTGGATAGCATTTAAAAAAATAAAAATCTATATATCTTCGTTCATTTTTATAAGGTTTGATAGTGCAGAAAAATGTTTACTTACAGAAGAATGGGATGGACCCACCAAAGGGGGCCTCTATGGGGAAACTGGAAGATATTGCGCTCTGTAGCATTTCTCTTTTTATTAATCTTTTATCTGATCCTCCTCCTGACCTGTGACTTGCCCTATAACCAAACAAGTTTTTGCAAAATAGATCACAACCGCACGCGCCCTAATGTCTCAATCAGCGCGAAAAATCATTCTGTTATAACTTTTATACATCGGGTAAAACGATGGGTGTCGGACCCCCATCTGGGTATTAAAACAGAAGACCCCCTACACGGGTATCATCTTAATCAGTGGTATAACTATGCGGAAGTTTTGGTTAAACATCAAAATCTCTCTAACTGTTATGTGTGCTCAGCAATGCCTAAAACCGCTTCACAACTGACTCTGACTCCTGTGGCCCTCTCGTTGAATGAATCCTTATGTGCAGCCAAATTTGCTACCAGAGGAGATGGGAACTATGGTGGTGGTACTTGGGACTATGTCACCTTTAATTTCTCCCCAAACCCCTGTTACTACCAAGCACGCGTGTTCAAGCTTATGAGTAACACCCAGCCATACTTAGGTGTAGTTCACTTAGGAGCAAAATTACAGTTTCCAGTGTGTGTTCATAACAATGGGTCCAAGTGGCTGGGACAACTGCGTGAGGTTAGATGTCGGGAATTATATGATCGAGTAGAATGCAGCGATTACATTAGTGGGAGAGATGGTTGTAATACCACCTCCGTGGTTCCACTGCTGGAAGGAAATTACTCAGTACATCCTTATGATGATGAGGCATTACCCAGCGACAGGGAGGGAAAGCAGTGGAAGATCTGTATTGCCTGTGTGGCCATAAAGTATATGTTCATCTCCCTCGTAACTGGGGAGGAGTATGCACTCTGATAGGATTAACTGATCATACTTTTATAATCACAACAAAACAACAAACCGATTCTGAACAAAATGAAAGTAGAGAAAAAGATCCATAAGCAAAACAGGGGTTCAGGAGCACGATAGTGTCTGGGGCAGTGATGTCCCAGACGATAAAAAATTATGGACCACTGCACAGAAAGTAATTCATTCCGCGATCCCCTCCATAGGAGTAGGAAAACTTATGTTACGGGTAGAGACTAAAGCATACAGATTCTCTCTGTTCATGAAGGCATCTATTGATGCCTGGGAGTTAAACAATAAAGAACTTAAAGCGATAAGAACTATGGTGCTCCAGAACAGGAAGGTTCTGGACTTTTGGACCGCAGCCCAAGGGGGGGTGGGGTGTGTCGTGCTTAATGAAACATGTTGCACATTCATTCCAGACAGCTCCGGCACAGGTAGTGAGATCGACGCAGCCCTAGATCGAATGCAAGGCGTAGCAAAAGCCCAAAATTCTGATTTTGTCTCTGCAAACACGCCAGACTGGATGAATTGGCTTTTCTCAGGAGGTTGGTACTCCTTTCTTTGGAAAATTGTTGGTTTTCTGATGATTTTAGTTATCATATTTTTCATCTTAAGCTGTTGTTTAATCCCGTGTTTTAAAATTCTAGTAAAACACGTCATTTCTCAAACCCCGGTGCTTGGAGGTCAGTACATGTTAGTACCAATTATAGAAACGGACGACTAGGCCCAGATACAGGAGGAGGATACAGTACTCTAATTCCATAGGATATCACCCATGAGATGATGTGATAATTTTTCTGTTTGTTATCTTTCACAAGGTTTTATGATTAAAGTTCTATAATAATGATTTACTTAAGTTTTATAATAATGATTTTACTTATTGCAGGAACTAAGTGTAAAAAGGGGAAGTCATAAGTGTTGTGCTCAGTTGCATGAAGAACAGGAAACGCTTAACTGCAGGTGCAGAGTGTCAGCAGCACCAGATGTTGTTGAGACTGACACAAGGCAGGCAGCAGCTGATTATGAGACAGACTCATGAGGAGAGCAAATTCAGCATAGCAACAGAGAGCCAAAATTAGAATGTGTTGCAATTAACCTATCACAAATGTACAAGTATTTTCCAAAGTTGTTTTGTGAGCAAACGGGAGGGACAATCTGTAACTGGAGATGACTTTTAGTCTCTAGGTATGATTTCTTCCCATAGCTCAGCATCTGGACACTAGATGTGCAGCAAGTTTGGTTTAACAGTGATATTAACTTTGAAGTTAATCTAACACGGCCAAGTTTAAGCAAACCAGGCCTTAAACCAGTTATCTTGGTTTAAGCAAACCAGGATAACTCAAATTATCTTACCAACGAATGGCCATAAAGGCCAAAAATCCCTGGGAGTGTCGTTGCACAATTTTTGACTGAGTCTACTACATCGCAGATCGTTCAACCTCCAGCAAAATCATATATGCAGCAAAATGACAAGCACATCAGGCTCTCTTTCATCACCGGCAATGAGCGAAGAGATAAATGTGTAAAACAACAACATTTATTAATGCCAAACGTTTTCAGCATTTTGAAGGCAAAGCCCAACATATTGTAATATCGGTCATTTCTTTTTTGTATACGAATCTTCCTGCAAAAATTGCTAAGGTTTGTAGATTGACAGGATCCCTTTTTCAAGAGGGAGTGGGAGAGGTAGAGTCCAGTCTCGTGAACAAAGCAGGGCTCCTGGCCCGGGACCGAGGACACCGATTCAAGAAGAGGATCAAGTGCTCGAGTTATGGAGACTCCGGCGAGAAAGAGTCAGTAAATGCGTTTTGTCCAAATAGGCGCTTATGTAGAAGGAAACATGGCATCCAATATGGCGTCCCCCAGAGACTTGGACCTGCACCCATGTATTTAGGTTATACGTAGGTTTTGGCTATGAATAATTATGAATAATTGCTTAGGGTCATTATTGATAAGATTAATAATATTATGTCAAAATTACCAAGTTTGGGGCACCATCCTGAGATCCAGGAAAAATAATAGCCAAATAGTTCAGTCTCAGTTAATGTTTATAATTACCTGCTGGATTAGGCTGAGATAATTAAACAAGATGAAGGCATAAGTACTTGGCGTACTTAGAACAGCAAATTACTACACAGTTAAATAAATAATAAACAATGAACTTCCAAAATACAAGAGTTTATTACAAAAAGAATTTAACTTTCAGTCAAAATACTTTCATCAACAAACTCACTTAGCTAGTAAGACACAACTAAAATACTTAGTAAAAGAAGAATGAATAATAAAACTACCAAAAGTAAAACAGTAAAAGGGACAAATATGCAAAGAAGTAGAAGCAATAACCAATAGATTGATTCTGACGTCACAGTTCAGTATAACTATGTATGCCTAATGACCAAGGCTTGTATTGAAGAGTTTTGGGAGTGAGGCTAAGTTAGTTAATTAGCACCTAATGGTTTGTGTTCAAACAACCAATTCACAATGCAAAGTAGAGGTGAAGACCAAAAACATTCTTTAGACGAAATAACATTTCATTAAATCATTTGCTGAATTAGAAATCAATAACCTTTGGAGAATTGATTCTATTTTATGGATTGGTCACCGCAGTGATGAATCTAATTTCGTATTTTGACATACTGAGACAGCGGTTTCAAAAACGACTTATACGATTAGTTTTCAGTGTTTAAATGATCTATTTAAAACCGGTCTGTATTTTGAATACTGTTGGTGGAAAGCTTTATTGTTTATGAAGTGTTGGTGGTCTGCAAAAGCAGGCAACACCCATCAGAAACGAATCTGTGAAGCTAATTTATGTGGCACAGCTAAGAGCAACTCTGTTTTATTTTTGCACCAAAGAGCAAAATAAAAACTCCGGTCGGACACAGTAACTCATGTTGCATGATTTAAAACGACTGTTTATTTCAGTCAGAAACTTTTGAAAACACTGTTCATATCCAAACTATTGAAGAATGAAATCTTACAAATGCAGCGAAACACAGTGAAATATATAAACAATCCTTAGAAAGTTTTTATCCTAAGCTAATTTATCTCTGCCCAGACACAACCTTACTTAAACAATTCTTAGCTCTGCATGGAAGGGTGGCTCCATTGTCTGAAAAGACAGATAACGCATAGAAACCAGGTGTTATAGCTGGTCACTTAGCTGTAGCTGCATGGGGCACTTACAGTGATGCTTCAGGTACGGCTGCTAGCCCCCGTTAGCCAGAACTCGGGTCCTCGTGGGTTGCCGAGGCACAGTTAGCTCAGAACGTTGTTCTCCCACGGACCACTACCTTTTCGCAGGCCGCAATCAGCTCAGCAGCTCTCGGTTCATTTAGCTCTCGGGTCCTGTAGCAGGACTTATTTCAATGGTTGGATAGAGTTCACCTGATCAACGATCAGCCAGCTGTTGTGTCTTTGGATCGCTCCTCTCCCCTCACCAGCGAGAATAGAAGCCCAAAGCTCCAACGAGCTCACGGGCTAAAGTGGAAGCATGGAGCGGAGCCCTGTGCTCAGATAGGGGTGATGATGTCGCATGAAGTCCCCTCTTTTCCTGTTGAAGCTGAAATGCATTCTGGGATTATCAGTCCTTACGGCTGGAAGTCTGTGTTTGGTCCTGTCTACATGGTTGTGTCCCAACACTCCTGTTTACAATATCACTGTACAACAACTCCTCATTGTGTGAGAGGTGATAATCATCATCATCATCATCATCCTTGTTAACCTTAATTTTAATAAGAGCTGTACTTGGTTGTATTCATTGTTAGTTTTTTTGTTAATTACGGTGTTTTTAGTCTTACATGTGCGTATATTGAGCTTATTTCATTTACACATTTTTAACTGTGATTTTGAGTGCTGCTGCAACAAAGGAATTTCCGTCCGTCCGTCTGTCTATTGTTGTATTCTACTTTTTTGGGGCTATTTTTTATTATGCAGTACATATGTTTTAACTATATCTTTAGTAAGCATTTAGAAGTAAATAGGCCTGTTAATATTATTCAGGGTAGTAAAACATGACTCTTTATCAGTATTTTATGGGGGTAAGGTTTTAAGTAAATAAACTCTTGGGTAAAGATATGAACTGAAAGCAGGGAGGATCGGTTATAACTCTAGTTCATGGTACGGCTATAAAACCAGGTGAGGAGACCTGGAGAAAATGTATGACTTGTCAAGATGTAGAAGGAGGAGAGAGGAGTCATGTGATATTTTCTTTGTTCTTCTGTAATAAAAATGGTACACCCTTGTAGAGAAGGGAGTCAGATCTTTTCTGGCTCCCATCTGCAGGTGCGTCCTTTGTGAAACAGATATCTGTTTGTGTGTGTTGTTTTACTCTCTGTCTCTCAGTTCTGGGTCTTATTTTGAAACAGTTCCCGCCGGGGTTTTGGAGTTCGGCGCCCCCACCTCTCTGAGTAGAAAGTGAGTTGCAGAGCATATTATGATAGAAAGCCGACAAAATGGTGGAGAATGCGGGCATTAATTTGGTTTTGAGTTTTCTCAGGGCTGGGAGAGATTGAGTGTGAGTAATGAGTGTGGCATAACTGATTGATACATGTGTTTGTGACATTATAGTAAGTTTGTGTTTTTTCTTTGAGTTCAACAGAGAATCGGAGAGCGACTGGATTGATCCTTGCTAATCAACACCCGGGTGGTTTTGTATCAATCTGGAAAAGCGCTAACACCAAATTAATAGGTATTGATCGATTTAAACGTTCTCCATTTAATGTTGACGTGTTGTTCTTTCGGTTGAGGGCCGACCAAAGTGCGGACCAGGGCTTGAGGGTTGGCCGCCTCGCCTCCGGTAGGACGCTGTCGGAATTCTCCAGGGCTGGCAAACGAATAGTAGACAGCAGCAGGGCCTGTGTGCTCTCTGTTGTCCGGGCGGATTCCCTTGGAGAGGCCGGCGTATCTTCCAAACGCACGTTTGAGCCACCTGAATTGGATTGTGTTTAAAGGTCCGGCTTTAGGTGGCTCCAGTAGAGGTTAGTGTTTGATGAAATTGTAAAATTGTTGTACTTTCTTTCTTTCTAGTGTGAATGTGTGTGTTATTGGAGAAAGTGGAGGTAACGGAAAAGAGCTACCAAGTGGCTCTTTGCACACCGGCCTCATATAAACTTCTCATTTAGGGGAACTAACCGACTGAATCTAAAACCATAATTCCTCTGCGAATCTTAAACGCCTAGACAATGGCCGCGCTTCTTGTATAGACAATAAGCGTAGAAGCTTGACATTGTAGAGGAATAAGGGAATATCATTTTCAGTCAGCTAAAGTACCACCATAACTAGCTTACGGCTAACACACAGTTTGGATGAGTCTCCCCTGGAATAAAGGCGTTCAACCTTGTGCAACTACGTAAACACGTCTAAAGCATTGTCTAACACATATATATAGGACTGTTATTATGGATAACTGGTAGTAAACTCTTTAGAATATATATAAAATAACTTTTTTATGGTAACGGAGCGGTCACGTTTGGCTTCCGGTTGAGCTAGGTTGCTCATGGTGACAGCTAATCTCTGGTAGCTTAGCTTCCGAACTGTATTTATTTGGCTCGGTTAAACAGTCATTCGAGTATTGGTGGCGAAGTGTGGTTTTGTTGGAGGCATTTTGTTTTTGTCTTTGGTTGGTTTACTTATGAGTACGGTTTGTTAAGTTTAGCATCGTAGTGAAGAATTAGCCATCTGTGCACCGGCGTATTCATTCCGCGGTGTGACCCGGAAGTTTTATTGGGCCTGACTTGATCTGTCAGTCCGGCAGAGTTTTTGTTTTGGAGCAAACTGTTGACGATTTTGTGTTGCAAAGCGAGTTTTAAATGTATTTCTTTCGGTATATGTTTTAATGATAAATAAAAATTGCTTTATATTGGGAGAATTCTATTTCTTCGTGTGTTTCGCCGAAGTGCGCGTCCCGAGTTTTGGCGCAGGCCGGACTCTATTAGGAATTCTTTGATTTTTAGACGAAACGGCAATAATCTCCGTATATAAATAAATTAATGATAAGATAAACAGTGCGTTATAAACCTTTTTAGCTTTCCTTCGTTTCGGCTTTGCCTAAAACATTATTAAGGTTAATGTTGCATGACAAATTAATACATAAACCCCTTCACTATAAAAAGAAATAAATGAAAATTAAATAAATAAAAACTGTGCCTGCCTTTACTGTTAACTGCATTAATATTGGGATAAATTTGGGCCTACGAATTGATAGTTTATCAATTAAAATAAATAATTTATAGAGTTAATACAAATAACCTACTTTGTTAAATTTTAATCCATTTTGGATTTTTGTTACGAATTTTCAATGGCAGCCGAATATAAATTACTCCCTGCTCCACAGGGACAGGAGTGGCGCACTTTAGATGCCCAATTGTTAGTATACATTTCTAAATTATATTCTGTTTTAGTTGATAAGCCCGGTAAAAAAGATAAAAACCAGTTCCAGGGCCTTATGACGGCCATGTGGGCTCGTCATGGTGCCCGAGGGTATGATAAACGGAGTCTCTCACAGAATGTGTTCTGCGGAGGAAAAGCGACAGCTACTAAAATTAGTTAGCAACAAAGTAGAACAGGACACCGATAAATTGTTCTTGGTGTATAATGCTAAATTGATGGACGAGATGGAGCAGCACGAACACAGGTTAACTAAAGTTCAGCGACAGATGGATGAGGTGATGCAGGATCAGGAAAGATTAGCATCTGTGGTAAGGGGGCAAGCTGCAGACCTTCCAGGGAGTGCCAGCCCCAGTCAACGTGATGAATGTGCAGCAGTTGTACAGGTCGACAATATGCAGAGTTTGGTGGACAAGGGGAGTCAGGGGCCATTTAAGAATACCAGATCTAAGTTGCCACTGGGGGCATGTGGGGGCCCTGATTTAATGCTTCCTTTAGTGGGAGCATCGGATGGTTCAGTAATTTACAAACCATGGAAGATGGCTGACATATCTGCCATCATTCTGCAACTCCCTGCTTTGACTGGTGGAGGAAACTGTTGGATAAATAAATTAAATCAGCTGACTTCAGGGCAAACCCTAGCGGTGGGAGATTGGAAAGCCATTATGGGTAGGATGTTGACATTGACAGATTATAATGAGATGATGCTCAAGTGCCAGTTAGCACGTGAACTTGATGAAGCCCCATTCACGCATCATGCACATGATCTTGCCGAGTGGGTCAGAAGAAAATATCCTACTCCGCCCGCGTCTAAAATTTTGAAATTTCCCTGGTCAACTGATGTTACTCCCGCAGAACATATGGCAAAATGTAAAGATAAATGGGTTGCCGTTACTGGGGAACACCCCCGAGATCCGGGGAATAATCGGATTTGGTTTAGAGAAGCAGTTTTAGCAGGCATGCCAGAGTCTGTTGCTACATTAATGAAACGGAATCCTGATTCACACATTTATGATCAGCCTACATGGGAAAGACACGTAACATATTATTTACAAGACGTGCAAGATTCTGCGTTAAAGGACGCTGGGGAGAATAAGAAAATGGAGACTGCTTTGTTAAAGCTACAGTTAAAAGAGGCTCAGAATAAATTGACTGACTTGTATCAGTCTAAAAAAGTGAAGCAGATGGTGGCTGAAGCAGCACCTACTGTTGGATCAGCGACAGTGCTGCCTTCCTATCCTGTGATGTATGCTGGAGCTGCGCCGAATCCGCCATTTACTGCTCCTTATAGGACATGGCAGCCCCTTGGCAGGTCGCGTGGCAGGGCCAGGTTTGGGGATTTTGGAGGCATGGGGAGAGGGCAGCCAGGTGCTAACGGTTGTCGCAGGTGTGGCTCCAATGAACACTGGGTGAGGGAGTGCCCACACCCACAAGGGGGCGCTATACCTCCCGGTCAGCCACCTCTACATATGGCTCCGAATCAGCACATGGTTCCTCCCTCCTATCCAGGAGGACTGAGTGGGCCTCAGTATTGACAATGCCCACAGAGTACCTTAGTGAGCAGGACAAAGGGGGATCCGATGCTCACAATAGACGTACATGGACATTCATTGCCATTCCTTGTCGACACTGGTGCTACTTTCAGCACGTTGGACAGAGTTTTACCAGACGTCAATTTTTCTGGGAACACAGTGTCTGTGATTGGAATCTCTGGGGCTCCAATGATTCTCCCTGTCACTCAACCATTGCCTGTTTCAGTCGGAGATCAAAGACTATCACATCCTTTTGTCATTGCTCAAACCACGCCTGTCAACTTGTTAGGCGGAGATCTGCTTATCAAACTTGGTGCTTCGATCCTATGTACCCCTGATGGACTTATGGTGACTTTTCCGAATGGACATACGCATTGCTGTGACACCATGAGTGGTCAATTTTTGCTGAAGGATGACACTTCACAAGTGGCTGATATTTTCTGGGCCAGATTGACTACGATGTCTGCACATGAATCTTCTGCGGCTGAATTTCTGAGATGCTGGAAGCCTTGGCTGCTTGAACTCCAGCCTTTTGTTCCACCGCCTGACCCGTTCCATGTGACCTGCCTATATGAGAGAGGCGATCCTACTTTATATCAGGAACAATTTGAAACAGAACTTGAAGGCCAAAGTTGGTCTGTGGCTTCGGGTCCATGCTTTGTGGGGAAAGAGGGTGTTGCACTGTATGCTGATCTGACTTCAGAGCAGCATAAGTGGTATGTGATGGAAGCTGAAGCGCTTCCACACATATCGCTTTTGTTGCATCCGAAACATCAAGCTAAAGATTTGGGGGGAATGGTTAAAAGGGGAGTTGAATTAAAGGATTGGGTTCCTACCCAGATACCTTCAGTCTCTTTTTCTCCTTCTACTCAGATGTACAAAATAGACACGCAGCTCTCAGATACTACCATTCTGGAGCATTTGCAGCTTTCTAGAAATCATGGCAGAGAAAAAACAGATCATCCTGATGCAGTGGAGGCCTTAAAGGTCGTGCCTGACTCTTTGTGTTCAGATGGTCCCACTGATGTTGGTCTAGTCCAAACCACACCCATCACATTTGAGATGAAACATTCTGATCCAATCTGGCGTTCGCAGTATCCACATAAACCTCAGGCTGAGGAAGGTATTGCAGACACTATTGCAGGCTTACTTGAAGTTGGAGTTTTAGAACCATCAAACTCTTCATGTAACACCCCTATTCTTCCTGTGGAAAAACAAGGTACTGGTAAATACAGAATGGCACATGATTTGTGTGCTATCAATGAGGCCCTTAGAACCCCTCCCATTTCTACACCGAATCCGTATACAGCTCTGGCATCCCTGACTCCTGATTTAAAATGGTTTACCTGCATAGATTTGGCTAATGCATTTTTCTGTTTACCGCTCCATCCTTCTGTCAGGGATATTTTTTCATTTACATTCAGGGGCAGGAAGCTACGTTATAGTAGGCTTCCGCAGGGCTTTGCTTTATCTCCAGGTATTTTTAATCAGGTGTTGAAGCAGTCATTAAGCACTGTACAGCTCCCTCCAGGCTGTGTACTGACCCAATATGTGGACGATTTACTTTTAGCATCCCCTACTGTTGAAACGTGCATAGAAGCTACTCTAGTTGTGTTGCAACATTTGGGAAAAGAGGGATTCAAAATCTCCCGCGATAAGCTTCAGTTGGTCAGGCAGAAAGTCCAGTTCCTGGGGCGAAGGGTGACCGCTCAAGGCGCTGGACTGACTGACACCCACAAGAATGCTATTTTGGCTCATTCTAAGCCTCTCATTGTTAAATCAATGCTGTCATTTCTGGGACTGACAAATTTTTCCAGACATTATGTGCCTAATTACACAAACCTTACCACACCACTCAGGGCTCTTGTAAATGCTCATGGTATGAAAAATCTGCATGCTAAATTAGAATGGGACATACCAGCTGAGGAGGCATTTATTAAGTTGAAACAGGCTCTAGCACAAGCAGCTGATTTAGCCACTCCTGACTATACATGTCCATTTTTTCTTAACACATCAGAAACAGATGGGGTGGTTAATGGGATTTTGTTTCAGAAAAAAGGTGGTCAGAGACACATTCTTATGTATATTAGCATAAAGTTGCAAGCTATTGAAATGAGACAGCCGCCTTGCACGAGACATGCAGCAGGAATTGCACATCTAGTGGAAAAAACATCACACATTGTCAGGGGTTATCCACTTAATATTTTGACATCTCATGGAGTCATGGCATTGGTTAATTCTGAGACGTTTACTCTTTCTACTTTGCGTCAGCAGCGGATTAGCAGAGTTTTGGAGGCACCAAACATTATTTTTACGCATGAAGGAATAAACATG
The DNA here is from genome assembly GCA_963556495.2 of Valencia hispanica. Classification (NCBI taxonomy): domain Eukaryota; kingdom Metazoa; phylum Chordata; class Actinopteri; order Cyprinodontiformes; family Valenciidae; genus Valencia; species Valencia hispanica. The sequence continues at coordinate 31,544,178 of OY747720.1, forward strand.
GCTGACCAAATCACCACCTCTGGGGAGCAGCATGACTGTGTCAGGCTGAATTCTGTTGCTCAAAAAATACGTCCTGATTTACGGTCTGATCCCTTACCTACAGGTTTTGTGCTCTATACAGATGGTTGTTGTTTTAGAGATGGACAGGGGCAGTTGAGATCAGGTTTTGCAGTTGTTGAGCAAAATGGGGATTCACTACAGACTGTCGTTTCAGGGAAGCTGGACGGCAAGCAGAGCGCACAGCGTGCTGAGATAAGGGCTCTTATTGAAGCATGCAAATGGGGAAGAGATAAAGACGTCACGATTTACACTGATTCGAACTACGGGTTTTCTGTTATACATTATGAATTACCACAGTGGAAAAGAGCAGGTTTTGTTACTGCTACTGGTAAGCCTGTACACCATCATGCAGATATTATGGAGCTTTTGGATGTTGTACAGTTACCAGCTAACCTCGCTGTTCTTAAGTGTAAGGGTCACAGCAAGGCTGACACTGTTGATGCGTGGGGAAATAGGGCAGCAGATTTGGCGGCGAAAGGAGCAGCAGGTTACCTGTCACATGTCCACACGCAGCTGATTGTCACGTCAGCACAGGAAATGTCAGACAGTTTTGCTGAGGAAGTAAAGTTGGCACAGCAGGCTGCTGCGTCGCAGGAGATAACTGTGTGGACGGATAGAGGTGCGATTTTTTCTGATGGCTTTTGGCGTGGGCCTGATGGCCGTTTGGTTTTACCTGCCGCGTTAAAACCCACCCTTTTTGAGGAGGCTCATGGTGCGGCACATGTGTCATACACTCAGATGAAACGTAATCTTTGTTTTTGGTGGCATCCCTTCCTGCCACATTTAATTAAGCGTTTTTGAGTGAATGTGTGGTGTGTGGTCAATTTAATCCTAAGCCTACTATCAAGCTAGAAATGGGCGCCTTCCAGGACTTGTGCAGGCCTGGCGAGGAGGTCGTTATCGATTATACAGATATGGTGACCCCTGTTAGAGGTTTCCGTTACCTGTTAGTGATGATTGATCCACTGACCTCGTGGATTTCAGCTTTTCCTGCTAGACGGGAGGATGCTCAGACAGTGGTGAAATCTTTGATTAACCACTGGATTCCGTGCCATGGCTTTCCGACTAGGATCAGGTCTGACAATGGCACACATTTTAAAAATAAACATCTCCGACAGGTTGAGGAACAGATGGGAATAACCCACAAGTTCGGCACTGTTTACCATCCGCAATCTCAGGGCGTCATCGAGCGGTTTAATTCAACTTTAAAGTTAAAGCTGGCGAAGATTTCAGCTCAGACGGGACTTAATTGGTTTGATGCACTCCCCATTGCTTTGATGGCCATGAGATCATCTGTCTGTAGAACAAAAGGTCTCACTCCTTATGAGATGTTAACCGGCAGAATTTTTCCTGGTCCGTGGGCTGGCAGAGAACCACAGGTTTCACCGCACCCTGACCCGGACCCTCGCAGTGATCATCAGCAGCTGAAGGGCCTCGTCTCCTCCTTCCTTCCGGCTCCCCGTGACGTGCAGGGACCTGCGGTGTCTCCTTCCGAGGCTGGGCGCGTTTGGCTAAGGGTCTATAAAAGAAAGTGGCAGGAGCCAAGGTGGTCTGGCCCATTCCAGGTTGCTGCTCGTACAACCCATGCTGTCCAGCTGCAGGGAAAGGGTTCTATTTGGTTTCACTGGTCTCAGTGTGCTCCGGCCCCCGACCCCCCTCCTGTCCCTCACGCTGTAGCAGCTCTCTGCTGACCTGGGAGAATCTCTTTGCAGTGGGTGGTGTCGGTTCTGACTAGGCGGTGTCGACTGCCGAAGCCAGGAGGCGGGGCCTGGCCCACCCAGAAGATTGGTTGATGTTGCTGTAATCATCCAGTGTAATCTATATGTGCAAAAATTGGGCGAGATAAGCAATTTGGACTTGCTTTTCTCGAAGAGGGATTATACCGAAGAGAAAAGATCGCAAGAAATCAAACACATTTCACAGCAGGTTTTGACCACCTCACAATCGGTGGGGGAAGCTATTGGAGGCGGGGCCTGTCTGTGCATTTGTGTTTAGTGGGGGAAATGTTCAGTTAATGAAGTAACTGTCATTTCAGTGAGGGCGATCTACATAAAAGACAGTAACATTGGGAAAAATAAAGAGTCCACTGTACTGAATCATTTCATCACTCTGGTAGCCGCCTGCTGCCAGAGAAATAAACAAGAGCGAAGACTAGAGAACAAAATAATAAAGACTGAACACTTATTAATCATTTTTCTTGTATTTTACAGGTTGTTTAACCAATTTTTATTTACAGGTGCAGATTGTTAGACACTGCCTAAGAGGGTGTCAAAGAATTTTTAAGTAGTCGATTTGTAGGATTTTTTTTAATATTCAGTTTTTACGGTTTTATAAAACTTTTTAGTAATAAGCTAAAATATTTTAAGGGGTGTTTAAAGTATAATCAGGTTGACTGACTACTAATTTTTGTTTTACTTATTCTTTTTTCATTATGATGTGGTTTTTGTAGGATGCTTTTGGGGTAGGTGACAATTGCTAGAGTTTGCTTTTTACTAAAAGAATATTGAGAATTAGGTTAAAACATAAAAAACAATAATAACAAAAATAAAGATTGCTTAAAGGTAAAGATAAAGAAAAAAAAACAGACACTCTTCTCATTTTGAATAATCATGTTAGAAAGAGGGACGATTTGTTAAATAATATGTTTGGTAAATGGAAGACTCTGGCAATGTCTATAATGGTTTCTTTAGCAGTATTTGTGTCAACTATGGTGTTATGTGGATGTTGCTGTATTCCTTGTATACGTTCATTGCTCACAAAGTGTATTGAAAAAGCTGTTGGTGATAATATGCAAGGTCAATATCTGTTACTCCCTCACATGGAGCCTGAAGGAGAAGTACAGAGGAGTGATCAATCTATTTGAAAATAGATTGAAAGAGGGATTTGTTGTATTCTACTTTTTTGGGGCTATTTTTTATTATGCAGTACATATGTTTTAAATATATCTTTAGTAAGCGTTTACAGATAATAGGCCTGTTTATATTATTCAGGGTAGTAAAACATGACTCTTTACCAGTATTTTATGGGGGTAAGGTTTTAAGTAAATAAACTCTTGGGTAAAGATATGAACTGAAAGCAGGGAGGATCGGTTATAACTCTAGTTCATGGTACGGCTATAAAACCAGGTCAGGAGACCTGGAGAAAATGTATGACTTGTCAAGATGTAGAAGGAGGAGAGAGGAGTCATGTGATATTTTCTTTGTTCTTCTGTAATAAAAATGGTACACCCTTGTAGAGAAGGGAGTCAGATCTTTTCTGGCTCCCATCTGCAGGTGCGTCCTTTGTGAAACAGATATCTGTTTGTGTGTGTTGTTTTACTCTCTGTCTCTCAGTTCTGGGTCTTATTTTGAAACAGTTCCCGCCGGGGTTTTGGAGTTCGGCGCCCCCACCTCTCTGAGTAGAAAGTGAGTTGCAGAGCATATTATGATAGAAAGCCGACACTATCTATCTATCTATCTATCTATCTATCTATCTATCTATCTATCTATCTATCTATCTATCTATCTATCTAATTGCTATAACCAATTGTCTGTATAACTCTGGTTACAAGGGTCATCCCTGTAGGTAAATTATTCCAGAACTGGATCATTCATTAACTGTGATGGTACTGGCTATTAGACTTAGGGTATAAAATAAGTGTCCTGCTTCTATTTTATTTGATCGTTGTTGCTTCTCTAGTTGCTTGTTATGAGATTTACCATAAAACCTTACCAGTTTGTGTTTATTAGACCAGATTTAAATCTTTTAAAGGAGTCATAACCTAGTATTACCTTGGATACCCACACTCTATTATACTCTGTCAGGCCCTTCTAAAAAAATAAGGTGAAAAAAGGTGAAAAAAAATAAACACAGAGTTCCTCTGACAACTTATTTTTGAAGGCATTATTGTCTCGCGAGATCTGATGCAATATTTTGGCTGATGTGGACGGTCATTGTAATAATGCAAATGAGGGGCGCGTTGATTGGTGGCATTTTAGGTAATTTGTTGTTTGCAAAGTAGCAGCCATTACCTGTGTTGTCCTCAAAGCAACTACTCCCGCTAGCATACAATAGCCACATTAGCAGTTAGCTGCTGTTTGTTACACACAGTAGAGTAATAAAAACACAGCCTTACCATTTCAATTGCAGGCAAGTCTTTGATTGTTGGAATGGCCCCTTTTTCCAAATGCAGCTCGAGTTCGTACTTCGAATCGGAATTCAGTAATGGCAGCGCTCGACTGAATATGAGGGGGAGAGGGGCAGGGCGGGCTTCCTGCAGCATAGGTCTGCGATTTCCATATATGGTATATCCTGCGCCGACTTGACGTCAAGTCGGCCAGAAATGTAACATCGCGTATTTGATTGCGCGTACACGTGGGCTGGTTGACGAACCCAAAGGTAAAGAAACGCTTCAAACAAACACTATTGGCTTCCCAGCCAGTGTATAATTGTTAGGCAATCATAACATAAATTTTTTCTCATGGAAAAGTGAAAATTACAGGTCATAACTCCTTTGATTCATTAATGTTTTAGATCAGTCTGTATATGATTTTTCTCAGGAGATATAGAGATCATCAGAATTCTCATAGAGCATAGAGCCAGGCCGTGTCTGAGGACGGAGCACGGGTGGAGCCCTGGCCACTTCGCTGCAGAGTCCAGTCAGCTGGCTGTGCTGTGGCTGCTGCACTCCCTCCATGCACCTATAGACAAGGAGGACTGCTGTGGAGACAAGCCAGTAAGGCTAGCCGAAATATATGGACACCAAGACTGTGTTCGATACCTTAAAAAATACGACACAAAGCTCACTTTTCACCCATTCTTGCTTTATTTTTACCAACCATATATATATATATATATATATATATATATATATATATATATATATATTTTTTTTTTTTTTTTTTATTGCTGTTTTTTTTAAATATATATATATGTTGCAGAGCAGAGCCTGAGTGCCAGGCCTACGGCAAGAAAGCAGCTCAAGAAGGTATTTCAATAGATGACACAGATGAGGAGTGGATACAACAAAGCAAAGAACATGAAGAAAATATAATTTTTAAAAGGAGCCATCAGTCTTAGACGGTTTTTTAACATAATTTCTGCATACACGTCGAGTCTTTTGCTCTAATATTTCACTTTAAATATACCACATAAAACTTAGAGCATTCATCGTTACTCTGATCACACTTTGTATTTGTGTAAGCTGAGCTAACTTATTAAATCCTACAGTAATATACAGAACAAGTTGATGCAAAGGGTAACACAAAAAAATGGCATGATAGGAATTAATTATATATCTGCAAATGATTATACTAAGCAATCACATGAAAAAGTAAATTCACCCTATCAAGTTATCTATGATGATGCCTAAATATGATATTGTTGAAAGGTGGTTTTATTTCTTGCAAGTTGACTCGCAAGTTGACTCCAACTTCGCGGTGCTGCTGCTGGTCGCTGGAGTCTGGAAATCAGAGGAAATAACACATGATGTTAAAAAAAACGAACACAACACAAAAAACGTACACACGTCATTCTAGTGGTGGGGCACCTACTTTCTTCTTAAAGTACTTCCGTAGAGCCTCACGGGTCTGTAGAAATGACAGTAAATAGCTTTAATGATGCAAAGAAAATTATTAAATGGTCATATGGAAGAAGCAGTTAGGTTGAGCGACAACCTAACTGCATAGGTGTGCACACCGTTAGATAATACTTGATTAACTTGAGCAGCTAGACTTCGTAGCTTGACTTGATAATGTTTGTCCACATTAACTTGCCATCAATCTTCAAAATATTAGATTGCCCTCTTGAAGTGACCCCACAAATGTTATGTCAGATTTAGTTCTCAATTCTTTCTAGGACCATTCCAAAACTTTGGTTTTCTTAAGGAGAAGCCATTATTTAGTTTAAGTTGAGACTCATAAAATCTCCCATCAACCTGAGCTGTCTAGCAGACTTTTCAAGGTTATGTTTGAAAACTGATTGGTATTTGGAACTATTTCTAATAACATCCTCCTTGAAAAAACCTAGGCTAAAACCACCAGTTCCATGTAAAGAAACTTAACCCATGATACTACCACATACCAATGTTTCACTGTTGGTATGGTTCTAGTTTTGCTGGTTTTGTGTGCTAAGTATGGGCTTGTAGTCAAAAGTTTTAGTTTTGTTTTATCAGAACATATGAGACATTCTGCCACATATTATAGAATATTTTAGTCTAGACTGGGGGTTTTGCTTGAAAGAAAAGGCTTCTGTCTTTCAACCCTACTTCTTATTCCAAGCAAATGGAGCATAGAGGAGGTAATTGTCAAAAAAGAACACAACCAGAACTCACCAGAAATGTCTGCAGTTCCATCATTGTTCCTGTCAAGTTTTACATGGAATGGTCTGGATTTCTTGTAATCTTCTCCTGACTGATAATTATGTACAACTACATCATCCATTGCTAAAGGATGCAAATGTTCTATAATGATAAGTAAACATGATTTAGTTTATTTAGAATCTTCAATAAAGAATTCATTTCAGGGTGTGCACACAACTTTAACAAGTTGGATTTTTGTTGTTGTTGGATGAAACATGTGTCACATTAAAGGTGGAAAAATGTTGTTGGTTTTTTGTCTCAAAAACCGGGAATTGTACAAGGGGTGTTTATACACTTTTTAGAGCAACCATAACCTACTGGTACATTCCATTTGTAGCTGGAACTCAGAAATTCCGACTACACCAATACGCACCAATATTTTGTATTAGCATTGCTGTTAAAAGTATTTGAAGATCATACAGTGTAACATAATTAAGCAATATTGTTATCTACCTCTTTTCTCATTGCCTTACCATTCTGTCTCCGAAGCATGTGGTCAACAAAATGAATAAACCCTGGAATTTAAAGAGAGTTTACTTGTATGGATAAAATTTCAGGTTGTTTACTGGTTACATTGAATAAATAATTTTTACTCTACCTGAAGTCCATTGAGCAAAGTAAAGACGTAATTTACTGCATATGCTGCTGATCCACTTGTGAGATCAAGAATCAAAATAGCAAATCCAAAGAGCCACGTCACACCAAAGATTGGGGTCAGGAGGATAACTGACCTCACGACAGTTTTGGCAGCTGCTTTCTCCTTTTCTGGTGAAATGTCAGTTTTTTGATGTATTTCTGAGTGGTGGCTAATGAGCTTCATGATAACCACAAGCATCGAGAACACATTGATGAAAACAATTGCTCCAACTGGAATGATAAATGTAAAAATTGTGCCCTTGAAAAGCCCGTCATAAACCAGCCAGCAGGTGTCCCTTGAGTAGTACTTCCCCTCAGCTCCACCATCGTTGGTAAGAAAAGTGATAAAGACTATGAGTAGGGGGCAAAAATACCCTACGACCAACGAGAACCTCAGGTAGTTTCTCTTGCTCACCTTGTGGAACAAGAAGACTGCCTGATGAAGAAGAGTGGCGCTCAAACAAAACATCCAAAAGAACATGGCCAGATAAGAGAAATGCTTCAGCACCACAGAGGTTCGACACCAGAGATCTGAAATAGTCTCTGGGTTTGAAGAAGACGCTAAAAAGCTGAGGTTACCGATCAGCAAACACAGGGAAATGTTAACATGCGCCGTATGGCGTAAATATAAAGTGTTCGTCTTGACTACGTCACTCCAGACGATCAGTTCTATCACAAGGTTGATGATGAGTGACAGCACTGATATTGACAGAACAGCATAGGTTACATAAGTTAAACCAGGGACTTCCAGGGGCACCTTGGACATCAGAATGGCAAATGAGGAGAGATGATTACAGAAGCAGCGGCCCTCATTAGAAGGTCCTTCCCATTTACATCCCTCATCTGAAAACTTGTGAAGTTTAGTGTCCCAGAACACACAATATAACTCAACATTGCGAGGTCTTGGTTTGGTCACATTAAAGTCTATGGTAATCTTAATGTCATTTTTGTTTGTTGCAGTTGTGGACACAATGATACTGTTTATCTCTGACTCGTTCGAGTCATGGGGCAAATAGCTTTCCAGGTGTCTGAATCCAACTGTTTTCACCACCCCTCCATCTGGGAGAAGAACTTTGGCATCTAAAACAGAGAGGCTGCAGTTGCTGCTATTACATGCAGCCACTTCCAGATTTGCCCTTACATTCCTATCTGTAATATTTGCTCTTTCAATTAAATTCTCAACAGAAAGCATGAATGTCTCAGCCAGTGTGGAGTTTTCAAGAGGTCGCTCGGTCCATGACTCTTTAAGACTTTCATTTAGCAGATGACTGGATGACCAGAGAAAATCCTGAAAAAAAGCAGAATATCAGTTCATTTTCTAGAAGATAGTTGTGAAAGTTTTATATACAAACCCATATTGATGTGTAGATGTAGAGGACATATTGATTCATTGGCATAATAAATTTAAAGTATAGGCAAGTTTTATTTATTATCTGAGGGTGACCGCTGTTTTATTTTGAAAAATGACATGAAAATGATATCCCCGTTACATAGCTCAGTCTTGACATGTCAAGAGGCTTGTATTGGTCACGTGATAGTCACCGCTAAAATTAATCCCACAAGCTAGCAAGATGGATAGAAAACAAATGTCTCTCGATCGTTTCTTTGGAAAGGGGAAAAGGCCGAAGGCTCTCACTAATTCAGCGTTGTGGTGAGTTAGATTTTTCATGCACTTTGTATTTGTTTTTGTGGTAAATCTTGAATTATTAAAGGTATGTTTAAATGTTACCATAGCGATCAGAGAGCGTTAGGGGGCTGAGTGTATGTTACCCGTGTTATGTTGTGTGCTCGATGTCAGGAGGACACTGTTAATAAAGCTGCGAATACATATTGGATTTACGTCTATTGTTATCATTTTAAAAATAACCAGTTTTTATACCATTCGTTATCATTTGTCCGTCACACCTTTAAGGCCGGTCTGTGAAAATATTGTCTGATATCAAACCCGCCGTGGCGAAAAAAAGGTTGGGGACCACTGCTTTACATGATTAAGAGATAAAGTGAAAACAACAATAACATACAAGAATATGACATGTAAAAACATTACTCAAAAGCAGACATGAATTTAGGATAAGGTTAAAACAGCAAGAACACACACACAAAACATATGATACATGAAAAAATTACTCAAAGGCAGCTCTAAACAGATAAATTTTTAGTTGTGATTTGAAAGAACTCAGAGTTTCACCAGCTTTGCAGTTGTCTGAAACTTTGTTCCAGATTAGAGGAGCATAGAAACTGAAAGCTGCTTCTCCATGTTTGGTTCCAATTCTGGGGATGCTGAGTAGACTGGAATTAGAGGACCTAAGTGGTCTGGGGGGTTGGTATAGTGACAGTAGATCTTCATCATACTTTGGTGGTAAGCCATTCAATGATTTATAAACTAGTAAAAGTATTTTAAAGTCTATTCTCTGAGCTACCGGGGAGCTAATTCAAGGACTTTAGAACTGGGGTGGTGTGCTCTACTTCCCTGGTTTTAGTGCTGACGATACACAGTTGTACATCTCTGTGTCTCCTGATGACACACGGCCAATGGATGCACTTTTTAACTACATTTTAGACATAAAATCCTGGTTAGCAGAAACCTTTCTCTAGCTCAACCAGGACAGGAAGTTTTAGTCATTAGTCCTGAGGCTCAGAGAGGGAAACTTTTACCAAAACAACAATCACAGTGTTTTAATCCTTCTGTACAAGTGAAGAACTTGGGCACCATGTTTGATTCTGAGCTGACTTTTATCTCTCACATTAAAAACATTACTAAAAAAGGGTTTTATCTTTTAAAGAACATTGCCAGAGTCCGCCCCATTCTCTCTCGGGCCAACACAGAGACATTGATGCATGCTTTTATCACCAGTAGAATTGATTACTGTAATGCCCTGCTTTCTTGTCTTCCCTAAAAAAAAGAGTATATCAGGTTTACAACTTCTACAAAATTCAACAGCAAGTGTCCTGATGAAGACCAGAACGCGGAAGCACAATATACCTGGCTTAAATTTATTGCATTAGCTCCCCATATGTTTTAGGATTGATTTTAAGGTTATTTTAATGGTTTTTAAGTGTCTTAATGGTCTTGGGCCTTCTCATCCTTCAGACCTGCTTTTACCATATGAACATTCGTGGTCTCCTTGTCATCCCTAAAGTCAGGACACACTCATGGTGAGGTGTCTTTCCATTATTAATGCCCTCACCTCTGGAACAGGCTGCTGGAGGATCTCAGGGCCGCAGAAAACATTCATGTTTTTAGGAGCAGGGTCAAGACTCATCTTTTTAGCCTTTAACTGATTATTATTTATTGTAGTCTGTTTAATTGCTCTGCCTGTTTTACTTAATAAATGTTTTCAGTGTTTTACTGTTTAATCTTACCATATTTATCCACTGCTTATTTTTATATTTTAACCTGTAATTTTAATCTTCCTTCCAGTAGTGTTTTCTTTATGGGAGCCCTCTGCCTCGGGAGCGATGGTCAGCTGTGGCTACCTAAGTGCTCTCCAGGTAGTGCTTGGATAGAGGTGGGGGTCTTGGTCTTGCCTCCTCTGGCCGACCTGTGTGTCTCGGCTGCTGCGGTTGATATGCTGCTGCAGGTGCGGATGGCTCCTTTAATAGCGTTTCCTAACCTGGGTCATGTGTCCTCAGCCCAATCTCCTTTTTATTGCTGCTCCTAAGTGTGTGCATGCATGAAGGTTGGGTCTGGGGGAGGGGGGTTTAACTGTGATCATGCTTTTAATTATGTAAGGGAGGGATGGGAATGTAGTCTTTGCGGGTTCATTTTAATTCTGTAAAGCACTTTGAGTTGCAATTGTTTTATTAAAAGCGCTTTATACTGAAGTTTGATTGATTGATTGATTGATTGATTGATTGTGAGGACACAAGCAACAACGTTCTGGATCAGCTGCAGCTGTCTAATTGACTTTTTAGGCAGACCTGTGAGGACGCTGTTGCAGTAATCAATCTGACTAAAGATAAACACATGGATGACTTTTTCGAGGTCCTGTTGTGACATCAGTCATTTAATCCTAGAAATGTTCTTTAGGTGATAGAAGGCTGACCTTATTATTGCCTTAATGTGACCCTGGAGGTTCAGGTCTGAGTCCATTACTACACCTAGATTCCGGGCCTGATCAGCAGTTTCTAGCTGTATTAACTGAAGCTGTGTGGTGGCTCTTGATCGTTCCTCCTTAGGTCCAAAAATAAGTACTTCTGTTTTGTTTCTGTTCAGCTGGAGAAAGGAAGGTCATAATTGATTTGCTCAATCCATTTGCTTAGGGTTTGGATGGGTTCAAAGTCACCCGGTGACATTGTGATATAGAGCTGAGTATCATTGGCATAGTTATGGTAGCTAATCTTGTTGGTTGTTATAATCTGGACTAGTGGGGTCATGTAGATATTAAAGTAGAACTGAACCCCATGAAAAATAATAACCCTGCCCCCAGACAACATTTGAAAAATTCTACCAAAGTGGGAAGTTCCAGGAGGCACGGAGGGGTATGGCCAAGTGTGGAGGACGAGCGGAGGGGGGAACGTGGGGGTGTGGTCAGAAGGACACTGACAGCTAGCTTAATCTGACACTGAAATGTGGACAGTGACCGAAGCGACGTTGGCAGTTTTGCGACTGATCAATCTGATCGACGTTCATCTGTTTTGAACGTTAGCCTATGTTAGCATTACCACTCAGAGACTCGACTCCTCCTGTCTCCCTCTGCCTCAGCAGCACTGGCCTCGGGCAGCTGAGCCAGCGGATCTCCTTCGCCGTCACCGGAGGTAGAGGGAGGCTTTATGGAGCCCAGCGGCCCCAAGCTGTATCAATTCGAGCCGCTGGCTCAGGGTGCTGAGTCAGTGGTGCCTGAGACCTGCGCTGCCAGTGCTTCTGAGCCAGAGGGAGACAGGATGGGTACCATGAGCTATACAAATAAAATTGCCTTGCCTTGCCTTGCCTTGAAGCAAATCCAGAAATCCGACAGATGTTTTATATTCCTCTAGTGATTAACCTCATTTCTTCTCGTGTCGATTTTTTAACATGGACGATCTTAACAAAGTGTCACAACTTGTAATCACAATCTCATGGAAATGCCATTGAAGATTGCCTATTGCTATTTTTTCTAGTCTATTAGAGCTTCTAAAAAAATTAAATAAAGCTGCTCATGAAAACACTGAATTGAAAAGCCTATGGTTGTTGTTTTTATGTTGACAGACCTCATGGGTTTCATTCTGTAATAAGTCTCAATAGATTTGCTTTTTTTGTTTAAAATAGACCAAAAGGAATGGAAGAATGTTACGAGATGATTGTCAAAAGAGTTTGTTCAATGCAATGATCGCTGAAGGAGCAAAATTTGTCTTGAAATTTGCTTTTTTCCAGGCAAGAGTTCCGTATCAGCAGCCAGATGGGAGTAGAGTGAAGAACTGGTTCAAGTGATGGTCAGGACTGTTTGCTATGGTACGTGCATGGAGGATGGTGGCTGTGTGATTTGCATCAGTTAAACTGGGAATGGGAAGGTGTTTTATCTTTGATGCTATGTGGGAGATTCTGATCAGTTCTAGCTGGTTACAGTATAGTAAAGAAACAGGGGGAGCAGTATAGTAGAATGGGTTGAATGAGGCTTTTGTAAAGTAGCACCAGAAAGTGTGGGGGGGGGGGGGGCGGCAACAGACAGTGCTCCTAATTCGCATTTGACAAACAGTCTCTTTTGTGGGTGTTTTTGTATGATGGTAACATGTTTGTTGAATTTCAGTGCAGCAATATACTTTGTGTCGACTAAAAGCTTTTAATTGGAAGCTACTTCACATTGTTTGGCATCATGGTTTTTTAATAAACTCTATAGCAGTGATTTTGATTAAATGAAATGTTTCACGGAAGTTATTAAAGCATACTGATAATACTTTAATTCATAAAGTTTCTGCCGACTGCAACTTTAAATAAACTATTACAGAAAGACTTTCTCCACCAAGATCTGTATGCTCTTATCATTCAAAGATGTTTAAAATTCTTTGATACTCACATTGATTGCTTCTTGAAGTTTCAGGTAACTTGAGTTTAACTTCGTATTCATAGTGCTTAGTACTGTGACTGATGTGTTTATGTTGGCATAACCAGCTAATTTTTTTGTCTTGGTGACATTCTCAAAGCGCTCGAATACTTTTGCAGCATTTAATTCCAGTTCACCGAGTCCAATATCACTAATCTGTCAGAATAAGAAACATAAAAAGTTATTGTTGTGTAATGTACATCAACTTAGTAAGCTGGGTCATATTATTACACTTGCAGTAGAAATGTGTGGGGTTTCATTTTTACATTTAAGTACATCTGTACTTCAAAAAGTAGCTTAATTTATTATTTTACATTCTGCTAATATAAGTAAATTATTTCTAAACAAATTTTTCTGTGCTATAATAGAAAGTTAAAATGATTAAACACAAGTCCACATACTTCAGCACTTTCCAGCACATTAAAGAGGTCTTTTTCAATACATTCTGAAACCTCCTCTTCCCATTTCCCACGGCGGTCTTTATCCCTGAAATAATTTACTGAAGGTTAATGGAACTGATCAGCAAGAAAATGAAATTTTATATTTAAGTTTCATTTGTTGTGTTTTTAACTGTAAAATAAATATGTGGTGTTTTTTTAATGTTAGGAAGAACAAGAAAATAGTGAAAGAATTTAAATCTCACTCTGTAGGTAAACATTTTCGGTTTTTTGTTCCAGCCTGATCCTTGCATTTTATTTTTGCAGTAAAACCGGCCTTGGTGTTTCCCCAGTCACCTTCCGCTGAGCAGTATTGATCGTTAGCTGTGTATTGCAAATAAAAATAAAATGTTTTTCATTTAGTTAAAGAAAAAAATGTAAACAGTACAAAACTATAATTTCAAAAATGTTTTCATATTAATGTTTTTACTAAGAGAAATTCTTTCAAAAAGGAAAACTAATGAAGATCCGACATAAACACAGTAATATATTTGTAGGCATCAATTTGTGTTACAGTTAGAATACCATGCAAGACCAATAGAAGCAATGTCTGCGTACTGAAAATGGGAAACTATGTCCATGTAATGTACATTATGCAGTCTATACTTGTTTTGGCCTCCTTTTTGCATCAGTTAATAGATCAGTCCTACGTGACATTGAGGTGATAAACCTGTGGCTCTGCTGAGATGTTCAGGAAGCCCAAAATTACTCTAATAGGGACTATCTGCATTGTTGGCTGTGGTCACTGAAGCAGATTTAGGTATTTTTGTGGGCCGATGTCAAGTCCTGCTGGAAAATTATACATCAGCAGAAGGAAGCATTAAGCCTTCTAAAAGTCCCATGTACAGGTCCTTCTCAAAAAATTAGCATTTTGTGATAAAGTTCATTATTTTCCATAATGTAATGATAAAAATTTAACTTTCATATATTTTAGATTCATTGCACACCAACTGAAATATTTCAGGTCTTTTATTGTTTTAAAACTGATGATTTTGGCATACAGCTCATGAAAACCCAAAATTCGTATCTCAAAAAATGTCATCCGACCAATAAAGGAAAAGGGTTTTTAATACAAAAAAAGTCAACCTTCAAATAATTATGTTCAGTTATGCACTCAATACTTGGTCGGGAATCCTTTTGCAGAAATGACTGCTTCATTGCGGCGTGGCATGGAGGCAATCAGCCTGTGGCACTGCTGAGGTGTTATGGAGGCCCAGGATGCTTCGATAGCGGCCTGAAGCTCATCCAGAGTGTTGGGTCTTGCGTCTCTCAACTTCCTCTTCACAATATCCCACAGATTCTCTATGAGGTTCAGGTCAGGAGAGTTGGCAGGCCAATTGAGCACAGTAATACCATGGTCAGTAAACCATTTACCAGTGGTTTTGGCACTGTGAGCAGGTGCCAGGTCGTGCTGAAAAATGAAATCTTCATCTCCATAAAGCTTTTCATCAGATGGAAGCATGAAGTGCTCCAAAATCTCCTGATAGCTAGCTGCATTGACCCTGCCATTGATAAAACACAGTGGACCAACACCAGCAGCTGACATGGCACCCCAGACCATCACTGACTGTGGGTACTTGACACTGGACTTCAGGCATTTTGGCATTTCCTTCTCCCCAGTCTTCCTCCAGACTCTGGCACCTTGATTTCCGAATGACATGCAAAATTTGCTTTCATCCGAAAAAAGTACTTTGGACCACTGAGCAACAGTCCAGTGCTGCTTCTCTGTAGCCCAGGTCAGGCGCTTCTGCCGCTGTTTCTGGTTCAAAAGTGGCTTGACCTGGGGAATGCGGCACCTGTAGCCCATTTCCTGCACACGCCTGTGCACGGTGGCTCTGGATGTTTCTACTCCAGACTCAGTCCACTGCTTCCGCAGGTCCCTCAAGGTCTGGAATCGGTCCTTCTCCACAATCTTCCTCAGGGTCTGGTCACCTCTTCTCGTTGTGCAGCGTTTTCTGCCACACTTTTTCCTTCCCACAGACTTCCCACTGAGGTGCCTTGATACAGCACTCTGGGAACAGCCTATTCGTTCAGAAATTTCTCTGTGTCTTACCCTCTTGCTTGAGGGTGTCAATGATGGCCTTCTGGGCAGCAGTCAGGTCGGCAGTCTTACCCATGATTGCGGTTCTGAGTAATGAACCAGGCTGGGAGTTTTTAAAAGCCTCAGGAATCTTTTGCAGGTGTTTAGAGTTAATTAGTTGATTCAGATGATTAGGTTAATAGCTCGTTTAGAGAACCTTTTCATGATATGCTAATTTTTTGAGATGGGAATTTTGGGTTTTCATGAGCTGTATGCCAAAATCATCAGTTTTAAAACAATAAAAGACCTGAAATATTTCAGTTGGTGTGCAATGAATCTAAAATATATGAAAGTTTAATTTTTATCATTACATTATAAAAAATAATGAACTTTATCACAATATGCTAATTTTTTGAGAAGGACCTGTAGACAGCAGAAAACAGAAACACGCTTGGCCAACAACAGCAGATGACATGATGACACCCCAATTCATCCCTGATTGAGAAAACTTCACTGGACCTGAAGTAACTTGGATTAAAAGCTTAAATTCCAAATGAAGTGTAAAATTTACTTTCAGGAGGAGGAGCTTTGGACCACTGAACAACAGTCCAGTTGTTTTCCTACTCAGGTAAGACCCTTCTGAGATTGTCTCTGATTCAGGAGTTGCTCAACACATAAAATACAACAGCTGCACCCATGTCCTGGATATGTTTGTGTGTGATGGCAATTAAGTACTGTCTACAAGCCCAACAGATTTATTTTCACAAATGGAGCATTACGGCTCCAGTTGCCATCCATGCCTTATCCACCCCCTCCCCCAAACTCTTGAATGGGCTCACAATCTCCCTCACCCTGTAGAAATCCATGTTATATTTTTCCTTCCACTTAAATTTAAATTAGTATGTGTGCGTAGAGTATTATGTGGACAGCTAGCCTTTTTAGCAATGTACTTTTGTAGCTTGACCTCATGCAGGGTGTCACTGACTGCTGGACATCTGTCAAGTCAGCAGTCTTCCTCTTGATTGTCCAGGCATGTTCACAGCATTTCTGTATTTATGTAATATTTTTTATTGAACCCATATAATATTGTTTTATGAGAAATTGAATTTTTGTGTGCTTATTAGCATCATTGTTTGAGGCATTATCATCAAAATTAAAGAAAATAAAAAATTGAAATTGACCACTGTGTGTTGTAAGTTTTCACAGTTTTTTCAAATGAAAGTATTGCAACATATTAACTTTTTAGTGTTATTCTGATTAACTCTCAAAATACTTCTCGATCAGATACACTACCAGTCAAAATTTTCTTCCCATTAAATTAAATGAGAAGGTGTGTCCAAACCTTTGACTGGTAGTGTAGATCCGCTTGCATTTTGTATTTTAACAAGTTTAAAACTTTAAACAATGCCTTTTAGTGCAGTGAAATACACATAATTCTTAATGTCAAATAAAAAAGCATCCCATCATTTTCTCAAACGGATACGTACCATAGATGACTTCGACCCTCATTCCCTGACTTCGATTTTGGTTGCACTCATTGGTAAAAGTGCATGATACCTGTGCACTAGCTGAAGAACTACCCGAGTCTTTCTTACAGCCGACTAATTTTTGAGCTTTGTAAATAAGTTTGTCTCCCTCTGTTAAAGTGACATAAACAGGAAACATATTGCAAAAACAAATTTAGACAAGAGATGATTCAAAAATAATAACCAAACATGAATAATACAAGGAAATCTTTCCTACCTGTGGTCATGGGCTGCTCAATGGCGCCATCATCCCATTTCACAGTGTAATTTTCATTGCTTTTCTTTATCTCACATTTCACTTTCACAAGAAAAATATTGGTTTCTGCTAAACACAAGGGAAATGATGGATCTGCAGAAATTTCGATCTTTGGTAGGAGGCACACATCCAATGTAGCGTTGGCTTTGTGATATATGGTTGTGCTATTTTCTTTTTGAACAAAGAGACATATGTACTCTCCTGGGGAAAGAACAACGAGGAGGGTTCAAACAGAGGCGACGTCTGTAAAATATATTTCGTTGGATAAGACAACAATTATGTGACAAATACTCAGTTAACAACCTATAGGAGTTTCTTCTGTTTTTTGTCAAGTACAATTCTAACAAACAGTGGATCTTCGCCTCACCACACATGAACAAAAAGGGATGTATATACTAATATTGGTATAAACATTCTGATTAAAGTAATACATTATTGAAATTTGCACATGTATTTTTTTATGTATTATTGCTTTAGGTGATCATAGTTTAATTACAGTACCAATGTTGTTGGACTTTAGCCTAGTACTTTAGATCCTCTACAGAAATTAAACTAAATAACAAAACTGAATATTGATTAAGATCATTTGTGTTGTCATTCAAGTTTATTTGACTAAGTACAGATATATTCATACAGTAGTCAAAGAACCTGAAATGCTAAAACGTAAATATTTTATCCAACAAATCAATTTATTAATCCGTGAAAATTAATTTACATTATTTAGGGAGCAGAGAATTTGAAATGTGTGGATAAAACAAACATACCTTGCCAGAGTTCGTTAACTTGTTCAATCCTGACTTTGCTTTCTGTTGGTTCTATTGACACTGTTGAGATGCGGCCATTAGTTATGTAAAATGTTCCATCATTTCTTGTCAGATTCCACTTTGGGGTGGCTCCAAAGTTTTCCCGTGTTCTACAATCTATTGTAGTGCTGTGATCGTACAGCACTGATTCTTTTGATATATTCAAACTGACAAGACCTGTGAATTTAAAAAGTGTACCCATGCCAGGGGTTTGTAATCTTAAAAGGATAAAGCCAAGACACATAATTATTACATTTCTTTTCAGCGAAACTCAGTGAAAAAAAGTAACCTGTTAGATGAAATATTTAGAATTTCTTTTTCAGGTGCAAATAAAGAGGTAGCACAAGCACCCAACCCCCCCTCCTCTTCCGATTAGAGTATCTTTGCATTTGAGATCAGAAGTTATTAGAAGTTATTATTATTAGGTTTAGAGAACCTGATTAGCCTAATATAAAGATCAGGTGGCTTTCCTTTCACAACAAAGTTACAAAGAAATATGAGATAAAAGTGAAATCTACAAAAGAAACCTGGGGGGTTCATGATAGGACAAGATGGAAACTAGTCAGGGAGGCTGCCAAGCTGCTGAGAGCAACACTGAAGGACCTGCCTGAATTTCTTCCCAGTACTGGTTATGACAAGAATCTCACAATCTCAAAGCTGTTAGGAAATGTAACTCTACTATATATCACAAATATACAGTACTTACCTGTTGTCTCCAACTCTAGGGAGCCCGTCAGATTCCGAACCAGGGTTACGGACCTACTAAGCAACTCTTGTGTATCAATGGCAGAGACGATCTTCATTCCAAAATCGACAATAATGCTTCCAACACTTAAGTGAAAAAACAAAAACAAATTTTTTAACCTTTACAAAAAATGTTTGCATATAGATTTTTATTTGTTTATTATTATAAAAAGCAAGTACCTGAAGGTTTTTATTTCTAAATAGTCAAATCCTTTTATTTTACTGTATTCAGCTTTCATCTAAAAAGACATTAACTAAATTAATTTATGGATCTCCAAAAGGTGTCAGATGAGTATATTTACTGTTTATTTGTGAACATTTTTTACCTTTCTTGACAAATCACTGTGACAATTCTTATAATCCGGGGTTGTCTTAGCTGTCAGACAGTCTTGATACGTGTTTCCTTCCAGTTTGAGTTTTCCTGCGACACCAACTATTAAGACCAAAATGTTGATGGTTATCTATCCCATCCTTTCCCATCCTAGACAGCACACATGTACAGTAAAATGTTTGGTTAAAAACAGTAAAAGTCCACATGCCTGTACTGTTTGAAATGCACGTATGAGGAGAGTTGTTCTCAAGCCAACAGCCAAAGCCAAAGTCCGAGAGACAAGCTTCATCACTCCATCTATAGCCTGGATTGCACCGACACGTTTTGCCAGTGCCATTTTTGTAACACACTTAATGGGGGTGAAACAAACAAATATTCACACAAAAAAACCCCAGAAGAAACAAACTTTTAATTTGTTGGTTTTCCAAAGCTGAGCAATCTGAATCTACAGTATTTGGGATCTTCCTTTGTTTCTTTTTTACCTGTTGTCATTTGAACGTCCACAATGCTCACATTTTTCACAATAAAGTTCAATCTCTGTTGGATTAACTCCAATACACTGTTGTCTATTTTCAGTGTGGCATAGTACATCTGTGTTGAGTTCTCTGAAACATACAAAGAGACACTGAAACATTATGAACACAAGGACACTCAAAACAAATAACAACACCCCATTCAGTGGCTTATGAAGATATGTACCTTTAGGTGAATTCCAATGAAAATGCCTTCATATGCATGTGATACTGCAGCATATGTGTTTTGAGTTACAGCTAAGCTAAACTGTCAGTGTTTTTTTTGTTGTTGAAAAATTAAAAAAATATCTGACAAATACATCTGACCATAGTGATACTAATTGCTGCATACCTCACATACATACCACTGCAACAGAAAGCAAGTTAGCGCTGCTCAAGAGTTGCACCAGTGATGACATAACATTACCTACTCTCATGTTAAACTATGCAGATGCTCTGTCTGCACTGATAAATAGTCACTCAGCTCTGTATGCAGAAAGCTTTGAGGGATTGCAAAAGCATGGCGGTTGGACCTATTTTCTGATTATTTCAGCTAATAACTGTTGACCAGTTGGGGGCACTCATAGACTGTGCATAAAGAATATACATTTCATCTCAAGATGATTATTAAAAAAGGGGGGAAAAAGATATAAACTCAGCAAAAAAGAAGCGTCCATTTTTCAGGACTGTGTATTTCAACAATAATGTTGTAAAAATCCAAATAACTTTACAAATCTTCATTTTAAAGGGTTTAAACAATGTTTTCCATGCATGTTCAATTAACCATGTTCAATTAATTAACATGCACCTGTGGAATGGTCGTTAAGACCTTAACAGCTTACAGAAAGTAGGCATTTAAGGTCACAGTTCTAAAAACGCAGGACACTAAAGAAACTTGTCTACCGACTGTGAAAAACACCCAAAGAAAGATGCCCAGGGTCCCTGCTCATCTGCGTGAACGTGCATTAGGCATGCTGCAGGGAGGCATGAGGACTGCTGATGTGGCTAGGGCAATAAATTGCCATGTCCGCACTGTGAGATGCCTAAGACAGCGCTACAGGGAGACAGGAAGGACAGCTGATCATCCTTGCAGTGGAAGACCACGTGTAACAACACCTGCACAGGATCGGTACATCCGAATATCACACCTGCGTGACAGGTACAGGATGGCCACAACAACTGCCCGAGTCACACCAGGAACACACAATCCCTCCATCAGTGCTCAGACTGTCCGCAATAGGCTGAGAGAGGCTGGACTGAGGGCTTGTAGGCCTGTTGTAAGGCAGGTCCTTACCAGACATCACCAGCAACAACGCCGCCTATGGGCACAAACCCACCTTCACTGGACCAGACAGGAGTGGCAAAAAGTGCTCTTCACTGATGAGTCACGGTTTTGTCTCACCAGGGGTGATGGACAGATTCGTGTTTATCGTCGAAGGAATGAGCGTTACACCGAGGCCTGTACCCTGGAGCGGGATCGATTTGGAGGTGGGGGGTCCGTCATGGTCTGGGGCGGTATATCACATCACCATCGGACTGAGCTTGTTGTCATTGCAGGTAATCTCAATGCCTTGCGATACAGGCAAGACATCCTCCTCCCTCATGTGGTACCCTTTATGCATGCTCATCCGGACATGATCCTCCACCAGGACAATGCCACCAGCCATACTGCTCGTTCTGTGCGTGAGTTTCTGCATGACAGCAATGTCAGTGTTCTGCCATGACCAGCGAAGAGCCCGGATCTCAATCCCATTGAGCACGTCTGGGACCTGTTGGATCGCAGGGTGAGGGCTAGGGCCATTCCCCCCAGAAATGTCCAGGAACTTGCAAGTGCCTTGGTAGAAGAGTGGGGTAATATTTCACAGCAAGAACTGACAAATCTGGTCCAGTCCATGAGGAGGAGATGCACTGCAGTACTTCAAGCAGCTGGTGGCCACACCAGATCCTGACTGGTACTTTTGATTTTGAGCCTCCCTTCATTCAAGGACACATTATTCTATTTCTGTTAGTCACATGTCTGTGACACATTTTTGGTTTATGTCTTATGGTGTTGACTCTTTTAGTGTTCATACAAATATTTACACACATTAAGTTTACTGAAAGTAAAAACAGTTGAAAGTCAGAGGACGTTTCTTTTTTTGCTGAGTTTATCTGTATCCCAAAACACACTATACAAAAGGGGGTGGATCATGAGTGATAGAGAAAGTGATGTGACAGGACTTAATGTTCTTCATTTTTACACATACAGCTTTTAAAAAAATTGTGACAGGAGCTTAGAGATGTTCTTTACCTGTTGTGTCAGCCTGTAAAGGAAAAACAAACAATTTAATTCAATCTGATGTTTTCATTTCAAATTCAAGTATATTTTAGTAGAATATGACAAACCTGGCTGATGCCTAGACTCAGCATGTGGAGAAAAATGAAGATCCACATCTTGCTGCTGTATTAAAATAAGAAATATACCAAAACAGTTTGACTCAATTCACTGAGTTAAAAAAACCCATTGCCAAGCATTATTGTTTGTTTATGTCATGTTTCTGTGTCGGCCTAAAGAGAAGTGGTAAAATAAATTACTCCCCGATACTAAAGCTCGTAATTACAGGTAATGTTTGTGAAAAGGGATTCAATATTCTTAAGGAGAAACAGAGTGAGGATCCCTTTCATCACAGTGTAAAGCTTGTGCTTCTCTGCACTGAAAAGAGTCAGAAGAAGTTTGAGAATGTGATGAGGAAGCCTCCTTTTGCTAGGTTTTTGGGGCATTTCCCATTGATGTAGAAATTATAGAAATAATATTTTAGTGACTGCATTAGTAACTACCATTTCTCTTTTCCTGATTTAACAAATATGCTTGAAAGGTAGATATCAGATCACTGACTGATGGACGTCAGATCAACAGTACATATTTACATGAATATTCTATCTATATATTGAAGGACTGCTTCATGCATCGCTATCGGACTGGGACCCACCATCGCCTCAGAAGGACAAGTTGGGGGGGTGCTAGAGGAGATAAGGCGTACTTATATATATTGTTATATAACAGTGGATGAGCAGGTCAGCTTATGCAATGATCTATGCTGTACCTCCATGTTTGATGTTTTGATTACCTCCTAAAGGACCTCATTCTCATCTTTGTTTAATAGATGGTGATTATTTTCCATAATACCCCCAAGGAAGAGACCAAAATGTCTAGAAGTTCCTGAAAAGACGATATAAAACATCAGACTTGTGAACATCTTGGGATTTTCCAGGATGGGGTGAGGAGAGGGATGTCTGCCTTTCATTTGTGGATCTGTAACCCCAACCACAGTGGAAAGCAACGTGTGGTCCTTCCATCCTTCATCTACTCATGGATGAATGGTTCATTCAAGAAAAACTAATATTGCAGAATGTAGCAAAACACAACACTGGTCCTGCAGAAGTGATTTGGGTTTAAAATAACTGACCACAGTTGTACCTTTAATGCCTTGTTCGTACGGCACGGGTAGGTGTGCTTCGGTACGCTATTTTATGGTCCGACTCTTCAGGAGAGCGTTTCCATTGCCAGTTGGACTCTCACTGGGCAAGCAGATATAAACCCAAACGCACCAGTATGTCTCATGCTTGTCACAAGCAGTGACATTTTTCTGTCCCCCAAATCAATGGACTGTGCTGTATTATGCCAGCAGCCCCCCTCGAACCATACCGTAGTACTGTTCTATACAATTACAACTAGACGTGAGCCCAGGAGTGGTGCGGTATGGATTGGTTGTATAGGCCGCTTTTACAATGAAAACAGCCAATAACAGCGTACCAAACCACACTGACCCATGCCGTACCGCTCAATGGAAATGAGACATGACCACTGGGTGTGACACACAGAAATACTGCAGAACATGCAGTAGATCACATAAAACTGAAACTTGCTTTCACAGTACTTTCGTGTGTTTAAAGAGTTAAACAGTTAAAGACATTAGAACAGTACATTCCAGAAAAGATTTGATTCTTTTTTCTCTCATGCTTATTAAAACTGTAATATTAAAACAGTATTTCAATAGTGATACACAAGCCATTGTGGGAGCTCTTAAATCCTCTCATGAAGCAAAAATACTCTAAACTAAAATATTTAATAACTCTTTCCTTGTTTTATTAGTGCTAGCCACAGTCTTCTTATAAAGACGTTTTAGAAATTTAAATTTTAATGGATAATAATTTTACAATGTATTTCCATCTCTCTTATATGGTTACAGTGAGTCACTGGGCTCTAATTATCAACATTAGGAGAAATGTTTGTTTACAGCCTTGTACTTGAAACTGGTTACATCAGGTTTGTCAGGACTAAAGAACAGAGATGAAAAGCTGAACAGGTACAGGTATTTGAACAACTGACACTGTATATAAGATGCACTAATTTGGTATGTTTTTTCACATTTAGTGCACAAATGGGAATACAAAAAACTATTTTTAAGGTTTGTACATCAAATAATGACTGATTTAAAGGGTTGATCTGCTCTGGTAAAAGCTGTAAAAACAATGTTGTGAACAAAGACTTCACTACAGTGTAGGAAAAACATTATAAATGGTTGAAACACCTCTCTTCTATTTATTCTGTTCATACTAGCTTAAAATGCCTGCTTAGTAACAGCCACAATGGCCGAACATCAATTCCAAGTTGCTAAAAGCGAACTGCAGATTTTTTTGGGAAGAGCTACAAAAAGTTTAGTGTGTTTCATTTGAAAAATTCAAAATACTCATAGCACTGAATCAGCAGAGCAGCATTAAAACTACTTTAACATTAATGTTAATCATCATTAAAAACATACAAGCCTAAGACAGTCTATGAGAAAATATTTGATACTGATATATTTATTATGAATAAAGAAAAGAAAGTTGCTCACCTGTTTTTTTGTTGAGGCACATGAGTGAACCTCAACAGCAGAAAACTGACTGAAAAACAGCTTTTACACCAGGGTTTATTGCAGACAGGCAAACTAAAATGCCTCCAGCGGGACTTCAATTTGACTGTCAAATTAGATGATTGTCCCCTCTGTTATCAAGCAAACTTGACCTCACTCTGATCTCACACTGCTATGAAATAAAGTGTTACATTTTATGCATGTATTATGCAACAGCTTTGAGTAAAGACGTTTTAATCATTTAAAGAGTGAGTTATACATATGTAGCTGGGATTAAATGCTGAGACTTCAGCAGGTGTTGTTTGTAGCACATGTAAAAACCTGCAATTAAGACTCTCTTGAGTTGAAACAAATATGTTTATTCTGTGTTGAATCTATGCTTAGGAAGGCAGATTACATGAGAATGATTCAATAGGCCTCGTAAAAACGTTATGACCCCATTGTATATACAATGCACATTTCAGTCCCTTTACAACATAGAAAGTAGCTTTGAGTTTCTATGCTGAAAGCTGCTTCTATGTGAAGTTCGTAAATTGGGGTTCTGACGCCTTTAAAAATGCATATGTGAGGATGTTCCAGAAAAAACTCTGAAGACATACAAACCCAGGCAGCGGTTTGGTCTGCTGCAGAGACGTTCTAATCGGCCAATGGAGGCTGAAAAAATAATTTTCTCAGGATACACGTCTCCATTGATATCATCCCCGCCAGTCCTCTCCGCTCGCTGAGTCTCATGTTGGGCGCCAAAATTGTTGTCGAATTATTTAAATAAGGGATGAGAGCATGATTCCTTCAGTCAGTTGAGAATTTATTATTTGTTTATTAAATCTAAAAACCTATTGCTATCTTTATGGTAAAGTCCAAACATTTATTGTTTTTACAGCTGACTGACAACTATTTATGCCTACTACCAGTTGTGCTGCATGGGACAGTTATAAGGATACAAGGATACATCATCAAATGTTAGTTACAAGAATCACAAAAATATAGGTAAAAGGAGTACCAAGTTAAGAAATTACTTTATTAAAAATATTTACATTTTTAAGAATGTATTTGTATATAAAACGCTGAAACAGATTACTCAGATATTACAGATATCGCAGGGATCTTTGTATCCAATTATTTCTCTGGCTAATTTTCACTTGTTCCAGGTAGTTGTGAGAATCCACCGGGTTTTATTTGGCAATGGCATTGATCAAAATGAGTCAGTTTATCTGTTTCCTAACTTTAAATTCATAAGAGCAGATATTTTGGTTCCTAAACTAATGTCTATCAGTTCTAACATATATAAATTTCCATTTAATAGTTTACTTTGGTTTTAAATTATAGTAATACATATTTGTACCAGTTTGCAATTAGGAATCTTTAGTGTTGGTCTAACTGTTAAAGCTCCCACCTTTGTCTGAACATATCTACCCCTCACAGAGAGGCCATATTGTTGGTGTTTTATCAGCATTTCTAGATAGTCTTTACTGAGCCCCGTGAAAGACTGTTATACAACCGTTGCATAAGAGCAAAGAGTGGTTTTGCATATTAGTGCTGTTCCTTTGGCCATCAATACGCAGTAAACATCTTTGACAGAGACACCATTCATTTTACACACAAAATAACATTAAAGCTGAAAAATTAAAAAGGGACATTTGTCAGTCGTTAGGCGGAGCAGGAGACACACAAAAAAAGCACTCACAATTAGATGTACACTGAAGCATTTCTGATTCATGAGAGGTTTCAGAATTATATTGAATGTTATGTTGAATTATTAACCTAGATAGCTACATATAACCAGCTACCTAAATAGCCAGCTAGATAGATGGCAAACAAGGTAGGTAGGTCGATAGATACATAAAGTGAATTAGGAATGCTATTCAAATAATACTTTAAAGGCTTAAAACAGGTGACATCAAGGCACTGAACAAAAGAAAATTAGTGGCATACTGTTGTACCTCTGTAATAGGGAAGGGCATTCATCACGTTTAAAATTAAAATTTCCTTATTAGAATTTGGATTCATCATGACTGTAACTATTAATTTTCAAAAACCTTAAAAACTGTCTGTATTTCTAAAATAATTTTAATCATTTTCTCCACTGTTGGTTCCATGAGATAAATATAAATTCTAAAATAAGATTAAATACAGTTACTGTTTGGAGTTTAGGGATAAAAATCAAACTTCTTTAAGTATCTGGTCTTCTAAAATACCCAGATGTTTTTAAGAGCAGTATCTGTGTTCATGGGACTTTGACAGCAGTGACATCCAGACACCGCTTTACAGTAGCCTAAAAAAGGCTGAGAATAAGTTTCAAATACTTTTTTATCCTCATATTTGTCCAAATAAAAACCACAAAATACTGTGATAAAATGTTAAGTTAATATTGCCCACAGCTACTCTGTAGCATGGCTGAAGGGCCACAGATCGCAGATCCTTGTTGTATAGAAGCTAACGTCTGACCACATGTTTAAAGAACAATGAGAGTCATTTTGTTTCTGGATTATCGGGTTCCTGAACATAAAGTAATCTTTTAATCACTTAGCTGACTGGAGTGGAATTAATTTGACTGATGTACACTACCGTTCAAAAGTTTGGGGTCACACAAACAATTTTGTGTTTTCCATGAAAAGTCACACTTATTCACCACCATACGTTGTGAAATGAATAGAAAATAGAGTCAAGACATTGACAAGGTTAGAAATAATGATTTGTATTTGAAATAAGATTTTTTTTACATCAAACTTTGCTTTCGTCAAAGAATCCTCCATTTGCAGCAATTACAGCATTGCAGACCTTTGGCATTCTAGCTGTTAATTTGTTGAGGTAATCTGGAGAAATTGCACCCCACGCTTCTAGAAGCAGCTCCCACAATTTGGATTGGTTGGATGGGCACTTCTTGCGTACCATACGGTCAAGCTGCTCCCACAACAGCTCAATGGGGTTCAAATCTGGTGACTGCGCTGGCCACTCCATTACCGATAGAATACCAGCTGCCTGCTTCTTCTCTAAATAGTTCTTGCACAATTTGGAGGTGTGTTTTGGGTCATTGTCCTGTTGTAGGATGAAATTGGCTCCAATCAAGCGCTGTCCACTGGGTATGGCATGGCGTTGCAAAATGGAGTGATAGCCTTCCTTATTCAGAATCCCTTTTACCCTGTACAAATCTCCCACCTTACCAGCACCAAAGCAACCCCAGACCATCACATTACCTCCACCATGCTTAACAGATGGCGTCAGGCATTCTTCCAGCATCTTTTCAGTTGTTCTGCGTCTCACAAACGTTCTTCTTTGTGATCCAAACACCTCAAACTTGGATTCATCCGTCCACAACACTTTTTTCCAGTCTTCCTCTGTCCAATGTCTGTGTTCTTTTGCCCATCTTAATCTTTTTCTTTTATTGGCCAGTCTCAGATATGGCTTTTTCTTTGCCACTCTGCCCTGAAGCCCAGAATCCCGCGGCCGCCTCTTCACTGTAGATGTTGACACTGGTGTTTGTGGGTACTATTTAATGAAGATGCCAGTTGGGGACCTGTGAGGCGTCTGTTTCTCAAACTAGAGACTCTAATGTACTTATCTTCTTGCTCAGTTGTGCAACGCGGCCTCCCACTTCTTTTTCTACTCTGGTTAGAGCCTGTTTGTGCTGTCCTCTGAAGGGAGTAGTACACACCGTTGTAGGAAATCTTCAATTTCTTAGCAATTTCTCACATGGAATAGCCTTCATTTTTAAGAACAAGAATAGACTGTCGAGTTTCAGATGAAAGTTCTCTTTTTCTGGCCATTTTGAGCGTTTAATTGACCCCACAAATGTGATGCTCCAGAAACTCAATCTGCTCAAAGGAAGGTCAGTTTTGTAGCTTCTGTACCGAGCTAAACTGTTTTCAGATGTGTGAACATGATTGCACAAGGGTTTTCTAACCATCAATTAGCCTTCTGAGCCAATGAGCAAACACATTGTACCATTAGAACACTGGAGTGATAGTTGCTGGAAATGGGCCTCTATACACCTATGTAGATATTGCACCAAAAACCAGACATTTGCAGCTAGAATAGTCATTTACCACATTAGAAATGTATAGAGTGTATTTCTTTAAAGTTAAGACTAGTTTAAAGTTATCTTCATTGAAAAGTACAGTGCTTTTCCTTCAAAAATAAGGACATTTCAATGTGACCCCAAACTTTTGAACGGTAGTGTATATGCTATAAAATAATTTCATAAGAATCAATTTGGTCTCTTCGCCTTACCAATGTAAGCAAACATATTTCCCAATATAGTGGAGTTGTGTAATAAGATCCTAGTTGCATAAATCAAAAATGATGAGAGCATTGTACAGAATGAATGTAAAGACTCGCAGTCCTCCTGTTGGTGCGCCATAAAATTCAGATTATAAGAGGAGTATTTTGAGAAGGAACAAATATTAAAACATGAGACCATTTTCATTACAAATCTTTAATCTTTTGTAGAAAATGGGTTTTACAGTCATAATTCCATGATAGGTTTAAGTAAGGGGCTGGCAAGTCATAAGGCCATCTGCTTAGCTTTAGCAGTAGAGATGCACCAATTAATTTCCCAAAGAACGAAAATCAATTTCCAATTGATCGTCTCTGATCAGTCGAATACTGAGAAATTAGCTTTGATGCATTTAATAAATATGGGAGACAATTAAGAACTCCCACCATTTTTTTGGTCTATAAAGACATCAACCGACAGAATGTACTTTGTTGCACTTATTCTGAGTTAAAGGAAAAATCAAAACTATTCTACAATTCACAAATGGAAACAACCTTGTTATAAAATTTTTGTTGGCCTGAAAACTAGCACCTTGATAAAAAAGCCTCCAGCACATTTCTTTTTCTCTTGTGTTAAAGTTGTTAGAAAGAAAAATTATTTTGAGTTAAACTAAATCAGATCAGCTTTTAAAGAAAACCTGAAATCTGGTGCATCTCTACAAAGTAGTGCTCCTCAATACTCAAGTACATAAAAAAAATTGCTAAAAATATTTTACTTGCTCTTCAGCTCCTTAAAAATCTTTGATTTTTAGGTAACAGCATAGTGCACTTTCAGAAGTATAAAGATAAAACATTCAAGAAGCTGACTGAAACGGAAACATACTGTTACATTCTGCACAACGTTCCCCCTTCTTAGCTGCAAATCAGTTAATCACACAAATTAGTCAGGAGCTTCAGCGGCTTGTAGTGCAAACCTGAATTAAATCCATACCCCCGAAACAAAGGAATCAGAATGAGAACGTTCCAGTCCAACAGTTTACGTTTTAGGAGATTTCCAGCCCTAATGTGGGAGAAGTTGGACATTACACTGATGTTTCGTACTCAACAGCACGGCTGTCGCCCTCAGGAAGAAAACACTCCGTCTGCTCCTGAGAAGGTGTGTGTTGTGCATGGGCTCCTCCGTTACATTCTTTGTGCGAATGTAGCCTTTGTTGAGCCGGGATCTTACAGAACAATGAAAAAAAGATATTAATAAGGAGAGAAAGATAAAGAAATTGTTGATTTAGACATGTTTAGACTGCTGACCTTTTACTAATCAAACACTCGATGTGTGTTAAAACTGTTTACGTAAGGAAATAACTGTTATTAATCTGATGTGCTGACATGTAGTAGTAATATTTTGTCAGATACATTTTAGGCCACTCTACATATGCTAGAGAACCTTTGCACTATTTAGCCCCTTTCAAACAGGCCATGAAAGACGGTAATTTTCCGGACTTCGTCTGTTTTGCTTTTATTTCTGAAAGCAATCTTCTGGACTTTGGCCGGATACCCTTTACCGGTAATTTTACGGATGAAGACCTAGTAACAAGAGCAGACTTTTCACAATATGGTATTTGCATTCAGATTATCAGGTAATTTTCCGGAAAAGCTGGAGGGGTGTGGGGCGGTGGGGAAAAGGGGAGGGGTGGCAGGGAACGCTGTGAGCGCACACATTGATAACGTATAAATTTCACTATTTTCTTTTCAGCTTCTTCGTAGTCGTCTCTTAAGCGTTTCCATGTGCGCAAAATTGCACACATCACAAAGACGACCACTGCGAGTAGATCTGCTGTTTCGTCGACCATCTTTGCAATATTCCATTTGTTTTGGGAAATGACATGTACGCCCGCCGCACGAAGTTTACGTCATATCCACATACAACCCCCCACTCCCCCTGCCCCCCGTCGACCAAATGAGTCAGGAATGTCTGGATCTGGTGGCTATAAAAAAAAACAAGCCCAAAACATGATCCATCTGCCACCATGCTCATTAGTTTGTATTTCTGTTGAAATGCTGTGTCTGCTTAGTGTCAAGCATGGTCCATTATGGTCAAATGTCTGAAGTCGTGTCTACAAAGTCTTTGGACATTGTGAAGTCTTCGAGGGGTGTGCCATCGTGGGTGCCTCACGATTCATTTATTAAAGAATTAGACTTTTGTTCCATCTTTTTTTTTTCAATTTAGGGTTTTTTCTTCATTCATTTTATGGCTATTTTCTACATTTAAATCCATTCATTTTTCATAAATAGAAGTATCTGAGCAAATATGTGTCTTGTCTTCTATTTTTGCGAAACCCCAAATCAAACAAACACATGTCCAAAATATGCTTCATAATCATACCACGGTCATATTCTTTCATGAAAGCTACAAGAAATGTTTGTTGGAAATAAAAGGATAATACTCAACCACAAAGATGCTCCTTTCACAACTCAAGTGCAAAATATTTGCCAAATCAAAGTAATTAGAAAAAAAAAATTCTCGAATAGCATATAAGTGAAGCCAATGACTCGATGCAATCTGCTGGGCTTCCTTAGATACAAAACGTTTAAACTGATTGGAAAATTGAACTGAAGGATTAATTGGAATGTACCGTGCTGTGCAAAAGTTTTAGGCAGGTGTGAAAAAGTGCAGTGAACAAAGATTGCTTTCAAAAATGGAAGTGTTAATCATTTATTTTCATCAATTAACAAAAAGGAGTGAATGAACAAAGGAGAAATCTAAATCAAATCAATATTTGGTGTGACCTCCCTTTGGCTTCAAAACAGCATCAGTTCTTCTAGGTACACTTACACACAGTTTTTGAGGGAACTCGACAGGTAAGTTGTTCCAAACATCTTAGAGAACTAACCACAGATCTTATGTGGATGTAGGTTTCCTCACATCTTCTGTCTCTTCATGTTATCTCAGACACACTCTATGTTGAGATCAGGGCTCTGTGGGAGCCATACTATTGCTTCCAGGACTCCTTGTTCTTCTTTACACTGAAGATAGTCCTTAATGACTTTAGCTGTATGTTTGGAGTCATTGTCCTGCTGCAGAATAAATTTGGGGCCAATCATACGCCTCCCTGATGATATCGCATGATAGATAAGTATCTGCGTGTATTTTTTTTAGCATTGACAACACCATTAATCTTGACCAAATCTCCAACTCCATTTGCTGAATTGTAGCCCCAAACATTCAAGGAACCTCCACCATGCTTCATTGTTGCCTGCAGACACTCATTATTGTAGCGCTCTCTCCATCCTTTCAACGAACAAACTGCGTTCTGCCACTTCACCTGCTGCCATTGTTCTGCACCTGAACTTCTATGTTTACGTGGATACTTGAGTGGCTTGGTCACATCATAGGTATGGCTTTTTGGCTGCAACTCTTTCATGAAGTCCACTTCTGGCCAGACTTCTCTGGAAAGTCAATCATTGTTTATATTTCTGAAAGCATTCTTTGTTTACAGCATTTTTTCACACCTGCCCAAAACCTTTGCACAGTACTGTATGTATGAATGAATTGAAATGACTTTTCTTGAAAAGTGCCTTGAGATGACATGTGTTGTGAATTGGCGCTATGTAAACAAATTGAATTTAAATAAAAAAAATTAAAAAAATCAAAGATTGAGGCTTACAGTTTCAGGAGAAAAGGGCTTATGTATATGGAATAAGTGTTGTCCAGGCTTTTTTCCCGTTCACATTCTTATAAAATCAAAGCTGTTTCAGAACGGTTGCCTTTTCATTTAATGAATTTTGTGCTGCACGGAAGAAACGGGTTTTTTTTTTTTACCCGTTTGTCTGACAGGTGTTTATTTGTAATAAAACTATCATCTTTACTTACACCCGGTCTCAGAGGAGTCACACAGCAGAGCTTCTTTTTCAGGTTTTCAGGGAGAAAACAGAGCAGTTTCCCTAATAACGGATAGATTGTTCCAGGTGTTGCCTCCTCTTCTTTCATTGGGCCTTGGCAAAAATACATACAAGCGTTTTAGAGATGAAAGTAGTGAAACATTTGGGATTAAAGTCAGCAAAAAGCATAAATAAACGTTAAGAGTTTGCGTACCTGTGAGAGAGCTGATGATCAGCCCGATAAGGATGACTGTTAAACAGTTGAATGCACTGTACCACATGTAGGACAAAGAATAGAACCTCTGCAGCCCTGTGGGTTGGCTGAGGAACAAAGAGATGCTTTAGATGTGAGATTAGCTCGGTAAAGACAACATTCACTAATAAAGGTGGGAATCCAACCTTGTTACATTGCTGAGTGCTGTCTGAAAGGCAGTAGTTGTGTTGACGCGGCAGCTGGGTGGCAGCGGTTTGGCACCAGAGCTACGAGTGACGATGCTCCCTATGCCAACCCAGAAAGCCACGGCCAGACCCGCACCCAGACCAGCCAATGCACCCTGGAAACAAAGGGAAATCAGCAAAAAATAAACATTTTATATAGAAAATATATGTGAACAACTGGATATACCGTAGTTCTTCCATTTTGAGGGAGACAGGGAATTACTGAGGAGTATACAGAAGCAACTTAAGGTCAAGATCGGAGACAGAAAAGAGGCATACAGGAAGAAGCTGGAGAACAAACTACAGAGGAACAATATCAGAGATGTCTGGTCAGGAATGAGAAAGATCACAGGCTTTAAGGACAGGAAGGATTGGATAGATGGAAGTCTGGACAGAGCCAATGAACTGAACACATTCTTCAACTGGTTCAGTTCAGGAAGTAGCTCAACATCCTCCTCTCCTATCCCCAGCCAAACAGATATCCCACTCTCCTCTGATCAACAGCTTTCCTGTTACACCTCGGATGTTTTATCCTTCACCTCAGCCATGGACTCTTCTAATTCCACAAGTTTGACTTCAACCAAGTCAGGAAATGCTGCTACCCCCTTTGCCTCCCCCTCCCACTTGTCTGTCTCCAAACGTCAGGTGAAGAGGCAGCTGGAGAAACTGAACCAGAACAAGGCTGCAGGTCCAGATGGTGTCAGCCCCAGAGTCCTGAAGGCCTGTGCAGAGCAGCTCTGTGGGATTCTGCAGCACCTCTTCAACCTTAGCCTAACTCAGGAGAAGGTTCCAGTGTTGTGGAAGACATCCTGCCTTGTTCCAGTACCAAAGAGAACTCACCATCAGTCATCAATGACTACAGACCTGTTGCCCTGACATCCCACATCATGAAGGTCCTGGAGAGACTCCTGTTGGCACCCCTGAATAAGCAAACAAGAACGTATCAGGACCCGCTGCAGTTTGCTTATCGCTGTGGAGTTGGAGTTGAAGATGCCATCATTGACCTGCTTCAACCAACCCACTGTCATCTGGACAAAGCAGGCAGCACTGTGATGATCATGTTCTTTGATTTCTCCAGTGCATTTAACACATTTCAGCCTGATTTGCTTTGTCAGAAACTCCTGAAGACACAGTTGGAGCCCTCAACAATCACCTGGATCAATGACTACCTGACCAACAGACCACAATTTGTGAGACTGAAGAATTGTGTGTCAAACCAGGTGGTCAGCAGCACAGGAGCACCACAGGGGACCGTACTCTCACCATTCCTTTTCACTCTGTACACCTCAGACTTCCAGTACAAATCAGAGACCTGTCATCTGCAGAAATACTCAGATGACTCTGCAATTGTCGGGTGTATCAGAGATGGACAAGAAGCTGAATACAGAGAGCTGGTGGACCGCTTTGTGACATCGTGTGGAAACAATCGTCTTACTTTGAATGTGAACAAAACAAAGAAGATGATTGTAGATTTCAGAAGAAACAGGGATAAGTCAAACACTGTTTCCATCATGGGAGAAGAAGTGGAGGTGGTTGAGGAATATAAATACCTCGGAGTTCACCTTGACAACAGACTGGACTGGAGGCGCAACAGTGAAACCGTCTACAAGAAGGGACAGAGCAGACTGTACTTCTTGAGGAAGCTTAGGTCCTTCAAGGTTTGCAGCAAGATGCTGGAGATCTTCTACAAGTCTGTTGTGGAGAGGGTAATCTCTTCAGCCGTCATCTGTTGGGGTATCAGCATCAGAGCCAGGGACTTAAAAAGGCTAAACAACCTGATAAAGAAGGCTGGTTCTGTTCTTGGGACAACTGTGGAACATCTGGAGATGATGATGCAAAGAAGGATTCTTCACAAAATCAACAAAATTATGGACAACCCTGAGCATCCTCTTCATGAGACAGTCATACAACAACAGAGCGTCTTCAGTCGGAGGCTTCTTCAGTTTCGCTGCAATACAGACCGCTACAGGAAATCCTTCCTGCCCACAGCCATCATCATCTACAACAATTCCTTAAAGAATTAATTATATGAGCTATACCAACACTTAATTTCCCTCTGGGATCAATAAAGTATTTTTGAATTGAATTGAATTGGATAAATCCTTAATAAACAACACACGTGACGTTTTAAATTCATCCTGATATTGTCAAACAGAATGGCCGTCGCTTTGTTTTAATTTCAACAAGTTCCACTGCATCAATATTCACTGTTGCATGGACGACAACAACATGGTAATGTCACACAATTTAATGGTGGGGAATTCAGACAACGCAACAGTGAGCTGCTACCAAGTAGGCCAATGCAGGACAAACGCGTCGCCTCACTAAAGCGAAAACGTCTGCAGTTTGGACGTATTTTGAACTAAACAGCAAAGGCAGCGCAGATGCCGCATGTAATGTGTGCAAATTGGGCTTTTCGCCTGGTGGAAAAGACTGAGCTGCATTCAACACTGCAAATCTGATACACCACTCTGACAAAAACACTCAGCCAGCCGACACAGAAAGATACGTTAAAAAAACAGAGAAATTGCCTAAGGACAGTGAAAAAGTAAAAAAGATCATAGCCTAGACCGACGGACTGATCGCACTGGATGACCAGCCCCTGTTTGTGGTGGCAAACGGTGGATTTTGCAATCTCCCGAAGCACCTAAAGCCATGGTATGAGTTGCCTTCTTGTCACTACCTTATAGACTCTGCCAGACATTCACAACAAGCTACGTGACGACCTGCTAGTTCTTTTATCAAAGGAGTCTGCTTTTGGGGTTACCACAGACATATGACATTTGTCTGCTTGTCTGATGTCACTGCTAAGCTTTATTGGAGAATAGATCGACTCAAGTTTTATTTACAATAGTGATGTGTCGGTCGGGAAGGAAACAGCTCTTAGAACTGGCTTTTTGAATTGACCAATCAGAGCAGGAGCTGGACCAGAGCGGCTTTTATTTTCTTCTTCTGTTCAAGCTGCAAGTCGAGAGCGGGAGTAAGAGGGAGGGGGTTACACACACAGATAGCGCCTCAAACACACAGAGAATCAGGAGGGGGTGCAAGAGGACAGAAAAAAGTGCTACAGACAAAACGTGCTGGAAAGGTGAGAAAATGAGGGACAGCAGGTAACGTAGCAAAGTTTGGATGTATTTCAATTATATGGATAATTAAAAGGCAGAGTGTAGAATATGCCAAATTAAAATATCATATTGTGCAGACTCTGCAGTTATCTGCATTATCTTAGTTTTATAGAGTTTGTCTTTGTGCTTTAACATGGATTTCTATTGTAGTGCTGTTCCATGGTGAATATAATATAAATAAACATTTCATATGATTATGTTTGTAAATTAGTCATTAATTTTACACACAATTTTAAATTTTTCAAATGATAAATAAATTTAAGAAACAACAAATTTGAGGAGCCGCTTGAGAGTTAAAAGAGACGTTTCTTTTTAGTGAGCCAAGCCGTAAGAACCGGCTCTCCTATAAGAGCCGGAATTCCCATCACTAATTTACAACTTAAGACTTTGCATGTGCAACACTTTAGCGAATCTCACACGGTAGAGCGTCATAAACATAATTAAAAAACTTAAAAGAACAACTTAGATGTGTTGTCCTTTTTTTTTTTTTTTTTTTATGCATTG